>CM053505.1:596954-641294 GCA_028627145.1 Eidolon dupreanum | reverse complement strand
TGGACGGGTGAGCTGTGAGGACAGGGGAAGAAATTAGAAAGAACCAGCCTCTAGTAAAATGCAGCCTTGCTCTGCCGTGATTTCGGGGACGGGCGGGTTGGGACTAACTTTCCAGGCAGGCGACTCATTGTCATCCAAGCTTAATACTCTACAGAGGAGACTGGCTGTGAGCTGTCATAGCAGCCGGTATGACAGTTGACAGAGATGTGGCTTGTCCCCATAGAAGGGTTCGAGCATCGTACCAAAGCCCTGTCCATCCCACCCACTGACTTGCAAGTAGAAAGCTCTTTAAGCATTCACTTAAGATAATATTCCTCTTCATTTAAGATAATCCTTCTCATCATGCTGCGACTCCTCATACAAACCCCTCAGAAAGTTTAATGTGTTCAATTCAGAGCAGGTATGTTGGCCGTAATCGCATATCCTGAAGGTCACAGCTTCTAAATCGTTCAGTTATATCCCACGTGAAAGGTAAGGATTTGTAAGTAAAAGGTTGTTTTTTGTTTTGTTTTGTTTTTTTTTTTTACAAGATTTATTGGTGTGATTTCGAAATCTGCGGTTTGTTTCGTACATGTATTTTCCTGACTTATAACTCCTCGTACTTAGCTAGAGCTGATGCTTAGAATAATTTCTCAATGAGAAGCTGAACTCAGTTTATTAGCAGATTTTATAAATCAAGTGCAAAATATATAGCTTAACCTTCTAAAGGAACAGATTTATGTATCTTTGCTATAAACCATGAGAATAGGTATCCACAAAGTCCTATATTTTTATTTTTTTGGCTAATCCAGTCAATTGCTGGGTAAATACTTTATGCTTTTTAATCCATTTCATATTCATAATTACAACTCATTATTTCAGAAAATATCTGTCGATTTATGGTTATCCTAAATGCATGCCTTTGGACGAGTTTGGAAGCCTGCCTGCATATTAAGTTATAAGAATAACTAATGTTATCACCATGAGAATAAGTGAAAAATGTACAATAATAATATGGAGTCCCATATGTAAAGGAAAAAACAGTTTAAATTCACTGAGCTTCCAATCTCAAAAAGACCCCCATTTATTAACATTTATCACGTGGGAATACTTCAGCTTTATAATTAGGTAATGTTTTATTATGGACGTACACTTTTCCGCCTACCTCTATATTTTATTCTGACACTAGAAAATAGGCAGGGGACATAGAATTCTATTTCTCAAACAAGTCGGCGAGACAAAATCTCAGGCACTCAAGGCATCTGTGACCCAGTGTCACCGATAGTCTGGGAATTGACCCGGATGATCACTTCGTGTGGGAAACGTTCTCTGTGGCCATTTTGATCGCTCTCTTCCAAATTTCCAGACACGAAGAATCGTGATACCGGTTGAAACTCTGGAATTCCCTTTACGCCTACCCATCATCAAGGCTGGGGGCAACACATGGACAACTCTCTGTCAACGCAAACCTCTGGTACGGTGGTGATGGCAGCCAGCATTGTGGGTGTCACCAGTCACCAAGAACTTGTTGATTATGATCGACACGGATTAACTGTTGTGCCCACAACAAACCCCATGGTCTTACGACACGGGAGCTGGTCTGACAGCTGTCATATAGTCACACACAAAGAAACGTGGACTTAATTTTCAAGAAGGGCTCCAACATTTTGTTACTATCATCACACATTAAAGCAACATTCAAAAATTTTTATCAACGATTAATGAAATTACATAAAAGCTACACCCAAGAGGACCGTCAGAGAAAAGGCATCCAACAGATTACACAGATGATTAACTAAGCATTTAAAAAAATTAAATAAGTAGGAAAAGGATTGGAAGTTACAAGTGACTACATTAGATGTTGAACAGGGTGACTATAATTTCATCATTCCATGGCCACTAGAGAGAAATGGGGACACAAATAACTTAGAATTCTATACATTCTGTAATTAACTCCAAGAATATCGATCAAATGATAAATTTTACTAAATTACTGGAGCTATGCATTAGTTCTATTAAGATGTAGTTCTACATACACAAAGAGACACGCACATCACTAAACAATGTTTCTTCCATTTTGGGTCTGGGTAAGACGGCATATTAGGCTGCCGTAACCAAGCACCACACACTTGGTGTCTTAAAAAATAGAACTCTATTGTCATCCAGTCCTGGAGGATGGGAGTCTGAGATGCAAGTGTGGACAGGGCCGGTCCCTCCTGGGATGTGGACGCTGTCCCCTCCCTGTGTCCTCACGCGGTCCCTCTGTGTGTGTCTGTGTCCTCATCCCCTCTTCCTATAAGGACACGGTCCTATGAGATCAGGGCCACCCTGGTCACCTCATTGTCCCTTCTCCACATCCAGCCACGTTCTGAAGTCCTGGGGTTGAGGGCTTTGACAACCGGATTTTAAGGAAGTAGAACTCAATCGATTATGAGCGGGGATGATACACTGCGTCCGTATCTCCCACCAAATGTGGCAACAAAACCGGGCCACAGAGTGACGTGGCCACCACACAGCTGCTAGGATGGCCCGCGTCCAATGCCACATGCTGGCGAGGCCAGGAGCAAAGGGCCCCTTGCCCGCTGCTGATGAGAACCGAACGCGGTACTTTGTAAGACACTTTTTCAGTTTATTATTATTATTATTATTATTATTATTACAAAATTAAACACATTCTTGACATGCGATCCGGTAACCCTTCTCCTTGATCTTTGTCCAAAGGTGTTGAGCATCCGTCTCCACCCGGATGTTTACAGCAGCTGGATCTGTAATGGTCAAAACCACATCTGCTGATGACATCCTCAACCTCACCCGAAAAGACTTCAGGTGCAGAAGGCCCCGGGTGGCGGGCACGAGTCGGACTTTCATTTCTGAAAACCCGCAGCCACACTTCCAAGGTCATTGGCTTTTCCAGGAAAACACCAGCCTCTTGCCTGTGAGCTTTGATGCAGACGGCTGTCAGACCTCAGCACATGGAAGTTACATTTTGACGTGTCAACAAGGGGTTGACACTTTAGCCAAGCGACAGTTTTCATTGTTTCATAAAGGCCATTCTTTTTTCGAATAATTTTTTTTAAATTTTCCAATTACGGATAACACTCAATGTTATATTAGCTTCAGGTATAGAACATAGTCATTAGATGTTTATATAACTTACGAGGTGATCGCCCCAATAAATCCAGCCCCTGCCTGGCACCATGCTTAGTTATCGCCATATTGTTAACTATATTCCCTGTGCTGTATTTCACACCCCTGGGAATATTCTTTACCTGCCAATGTGTACTTCTTAATCTCTCCCTTTTTTCACTCATTCCGGTGTCTATCAATGGATGAATACATGCACAAGAAGCGGTTCATATATTTCATGGAGTACTACTCAGCCGTAAAAAATAATGCAGCAACATGGAGGGACCTGGAGGGTATTGTGCTGAGTGAAATAAGTCCGACAGGGAAAGACGAATACCACGTGATTCCCCTTCGTTGTGGAACCTAAAGAACAAAATAAACAAATGAAACAGAAACAAACTCACAAAGGTTATTCTTAAGGGAAGCTGCCATTGTTCGCCTTTGCGTCTGAGAATCCGTGCTACTGAACAACACCAGCGCCAGTATCATTTGATGCCACTGCTTTGGCTTGTTCTAAAGCACTGGTCGTTTTAAGTCCCTGTTATTCTGCATCTTAAGTGCAAATGTCAACATCCAGAAAAAGCCACTCCAGGTTATGTTAGAAAAACCATTTCGATCTCCTGTTTCGAACACCCTCGGAGGCTATTCTAATATGGACGTTGTAGCTGCAGACAGTGACAGCTTTGATTCTGAGGCATTGTTGCAATTATGGATGATTTCTGGAGGGCGGTTACTCCCAATTCCATGCCTGCGCTGTTGGTTTCTCAGTCTACTGAGAACGTAATTTTCCCCCGAGGTGTGCTTCGTTAAAATTTGTATTCCTGTCAGGGCTGCAAAACAAATAATTTCATCTTCCACGCAGAACACGGCATTTACACTTAACTCATGTGTTTCAGCGAAGATAAAACGAACGTGCAGAAACCTCTACTTTTATTCCGTGAATGTTTAGGAAAAAATCGTGCCGTTATTGCAACTAATTTAAATGGTCTTCTCGTTCAGTCATCTGATGTAAATATAAACCTGATGTGAGGCGTCTGCCTGCGGAGGTGACATTTTTCCGCTAATAAAACCGACATGCCAACAGCCTTCACTCCACCTTTAATACCTACACACACACACACAAAAATGGGATCGAAAAGATTAATTTCAAATAGCCATTGCTCTAAATGAAAGGTCAGGCTTCCCCAAATAGCTTTAAAGTCACTTTCCGCAACTCCACCTGTTCAGTTGCTGTCTGCAGTCACGGTCTTGCAAAAAAACTACGTATCTTTGAAATAAAGGCTGTTCCCTCTGCTGGTCTGTGTGTCCTGCTTTCTGCGTGACTTGTGACATCGCAAGAGGTGGGCAGCGTTGACAACCTGCTTACAACTTCAGCCTCAACTTGCTTCAGAAATAAAAAGTTAATTCTTCGTGTTTGATTAACCAGGTTCTATTTGGGGGGCGGGGGAGCTCCTTCTTACCAAGAGGGTTTATTGCAAATTCTCCTGTGTGCTCAAACGCAAACACACCTAACTGTAGATTTACATAGTCCGGCGTTAATGGCGAAGCTGCTGCCGTGAGACATTCAGGCAGCTCTGTCTGTGTACTAAGGCACGACTACTGAGCCTTCTGTTTTCCGCATATATTTACCGTACGCGCAACCGATTATACGCTCTCGCTGTTTTGAAGTTCCCCTCGATGGCTTCAGGTCCAGCCGGTCACCATCAGCAGGGTCCAGAGAGAGGCAGTGGTACCCGCCTCTGCCCCAACACGAGCTGCATTGTCAGCGAGCACCCTGCACCAGCGACCGGAAAGAGTGGCGTTTATCACTTTGCACCTGAAAAGGGTTTAGGGACAAAGGTTATGCTGTGTGTGTCGCGGATGTAAACACGCGTTTAAGCAGTAACGCCCAAGACCACGTCTGCTTCGCAGACGCCACCGGACACGACCACGGCAGGTTCTGCAGCTTCAGATGGGAAATCCACCCAACTTGTCCTGGGTTGTTTTCATGTAACTATGAGCAACGCCATAGTTCACTAAAAACGAACAGAACGACGACGACAAAAACTCTGATGAACGCCGAATTGAGAAGGACGCTACGGCAGCAGGCGAAAACCAGGCAAGCTTCGAACATGTAAAAAGTGTACCATGTGAGCCAGTCAGAATGGTTACAAAATGAAAAAAAAGATTGGGGGAAAAAATAGTCTGGAACGACATCGAATACCCACAATCAACATTCTTAACTTTGGGGGAGATGGATGAGGATCATGTTTGAGAATTTTTTGGAAGTTACTGATAACTTCCCCAGAAACATGCACCTCGACTCAAAGCTTTGCCAGAATTTCAGAGTTGAAGTAGAGCTAGAACCCTCTCTCTCTATAGACCCCTTAAAACAGCAAGTCTAATGGTGGTTGTGGGGTTTAGTTGTCATTACCGTTATTACCATAATTTAGCGTCGCTACTGTCATTTAGTGGGCAGGAGACAAGAAAGATAAAACGACCATCAGTGTGCATGAGATTCAAACAGAACATTAAAACAGACCAAAAATTTTTACCATTTTTCCCACAGGACTTTGAAAAATTCCACCAGGTATCCATTTATATACACACAAAAAAAGCTCTCAATAATTATCCGAATCTAAAACCTAACTTCATTTTCTATCTCAACTCAAGGATATTTTATTTTTTTGCAGGTTTAACAGGCACTGAGTTTTCCAGGAACTGCCGTAATTAGAAAATTGCAGTTCATTTGTTTGGAGATGTACCAGGAGCGGTTGACAATTTCAGAGAAAATTCCGGCACTGTTCATGAGGATTTGAGTCATTGGCATGAGCCATTCCCCTGCAAATCTTTGGACGTCTTCATTATGTCATGTGGTGAATACACACACGCACAGTGTTATTGCGTATTACTTTCTACTTATTTGTTCTTTGCATTGTAGTTCCATGGTGATGATGAGATGTATAGGCGTGTTATGGCAAAGTGGGTAAGAACGCTGGATTTATGTAGTTCATCCTTGATCCCATTTGTGGTCTTGGGAGAGTCGTCTCTCTGTGCCTCTGTTTCTGCGTCTGCAGAACGGCAATAAAAACTACAGAGTGCTTGAGAATTGAGTGAGTTAATATTTTGAGTGTAACGTGTAGTTCGTGCCTCACACCTAATAAACAGTATATAAAGTTAGCTATATCGTCATCATTACTAGTTATTCATATACACGTGTGAGAACAAGGGGTAGATTTTAAATACTTTATAGGATAATATAGAAATGATATATAAAACATATAATTAGGAATGTGTGTCTTTTATAGTTTAGAATAAGTATTGTAGAAACTTAGGTAAGTCCACGTTGAGGGGTTTAAGGAAAATTGACCTCACTCGGAAACCTAATTTTAAGGTCCATCGTTAAAAAGCTGAGCATGTTTTTCTCCTGTTTCCTAAAACTCGTTCTGTTCCTGATGTAATTGAAATGTTCCCCCAAACTAGGAAAGAAATCCTAATTATATTTATAACTTTAGATAAAGTCTTCATTCTTTATTTTGCTCAGTACCTAAGCATCCAATTCCTTTACATGCTTGGTGTTGATTGAACAAGTTGTCATTTAGAGAGGCTTGGCACGTGGAAGGTGCTTTTTCCTTGGAGTATTGCACCCTCAGAATGAGCAGAAGGATTCTCATAGATAAAGCACACATTAACATAAATACACAAACCCAAACTGCACAACGTGCCTCTAAGAACCAGAGTAAGCTAGAGAAGCAAACATCACTTCAGATCTTAAGGAATAAATATTCATACCTTGTTCATCGTCCCATCCCCAGTAAACTATATCAGCTTCCTGCATCCTTTCGCACATAAGGAATTGATAGCGACGTCCATTATCTTGTCCTCCATAATTATTTGTATCAACTTCTTCCGTTATCTTATTCCAATAAGCGACTCACACCAATTTTCATCATTCTGTTCTATCCCCAGGAAACTGTGTGCCACCCTGTGTCATCCTATCTGCAATAAGCTATTTCTGCTGGGGACGATGCCATGACCGAGGGAGCTACACCGTCTAGGACCACACTCCCTCCCACAAGCTCACTGCATTCATCACCTCCCTACATTGGTCCAGCCTCTGTTGCTTAGAAGTCCAAGGCTGGCCACATGTTGAGATGAGCTGTTTAGCCAGCTACTCTCAAGAGGCCGGGCAAAGCCACCGCCCTGGTACAATGGCTGGAACAGAGGGACCTCCAGCACCTTAAGTGGAGAAGCAGACCCTGCCTAAGAACCTGGCACATGAAGTACTGGGTTCGGGTCACTGCCGGGGGCGTCTACCCCTCCATCCCAGATGGCTGTGTAAAGACTCTTGCTTAGGTCAAGCAAATGCTCAACGTAATGCAAGAACATAGATCAAACCGCTGATTTTTCATTATTCATGGATGCATCATCTTTAATTTCATCACAATGCTTATATTCTCTATTCTAGCACCTTCCAGAAGTGACTTCTAACTCTTTCCTACCTGGCCAATAAGGGATGAATGCTTTTATTTGTCAAAAAACTTCCGGGAACATGCCCTGATTCTCGCATTCTGGAATAGGCGAACAAAACGATACGTGTCTACACGAGCTGTGATTTTGTCAATGTCAGTCATGACTTCTTGCTTCCTTAAACTTTCCAGAACTATCCATATTTATCCTTTATCTCCCTAATGATATTTACTTTTTCAATTTTATACTAAATCAGGAAAATAACAT
The DNA here is from genome assembly GCA_028627145.1 of Eidolon dupreanum. Classification (NCBI taxonomy): domain Eukaryota; kingdom Metazoa; phylum Chordata; class Mammalia; order Chiroptera; family Pteropodidae; genus Eidolon; species Eidolon dupreanum. The sequence continues at coordinate 633,473 of CM053505.1, read as the reverse complement.
CAATCTTCAATCACCCTGTCATTGTAACCAGGGAGAAATTTGTGCAAAGACACTAGAACTTTCTTGAGGTCATTGATTTCAGATCTCGAATATTTCAGACATAAATTTTGGCTTGTAGTTCTTTAATATGCAAAGGGCCTTGAAATCATATTGTTCCTGTTTGTCATGCAGTTTAAATTTGAAACTATTATCAGGTGATGTTTAAGATTGGCCTTTAAGTGCTGATGGACTTTTGAGAGCTTATCTCTTGAAAAAAACTTGCTGAAGGTAGAAAGAGCCAATGCATAGCCTAGTTTTGTTGGGTTTTAGGGATAATGGAACCTGTCTTAGATGAAGAAAATGCAGAGTAAATCCCCAAGAGAGGCAAGCATGGCAAATGGAGTTGGGGGAGGCGTAAATGATTTTTGTCTGAATAGAACCGGACAGATAAAAAAGTTGGAAAACTATTAAATAGAATTCTCTTAAATATATAAAGATTCTTTTGATATATTAGATGAAAAAATACAGTACTAAATAATATATAGAGAAAAGCAATTTTTGTGTTGGAAAAAGGTAAAAGGGTTATATATATTCATGTTTTGTTTGTATAAAGGAAACAATGAAAGGATACACAAAAATCTAATAAGTGCTTAGCTGAAAAAAAAAAACAGGTGAAATGCATTATGAGATCTCACAATGCATACTTTTTATATCATTTTTGAGTTTTGAATTATCTGAATGTCTTACTCATTTTAACATTAAGTGAAATTTAAAATTTAAAAAGCAGTAGGTAAAAGTGATCTTTAAGAGATATGCATTAAATTATTATTAATTCCTGGATTTCTAGTACAAATCCATTCTTCAAGACTTATGTCTGGCCAAGATGGAAGAATCGATTGAAATGGTGACATTTTGGACATGAGCATAATTCAAACACTCTTGACAGATTCCTGATCTTCATAAAAGGGGCCAACTAGTTATTGACATACATGTTTTCGTGGCTTGAGATTCTCCATGGAAAAATTCCTCAAGCAGAACAGATATTCTCAAAAATGAAATTTTGCAGGTAAAATAAGAGCGAATCTGAGGATCGGAAAGGTTTCTGACTCTAGAATGTTGAAAGGAAATATCCAGATTATCTGACAAGCCCTTCAGGGGGGATACAAAAGAGAGTCACAGACCGTAGTTGAGTGTTAGTTTGAAAACTCAGGGTCAGACTGAGTTAGCTCTTAAAAAAGTGCTAAGTACAACAGAAAATGTTTATAACTTTAGAGTTGCTACGAGAGTAACAGGACCTATTGCTTGCTACAAAAGACAAGCTTTTCCATTGCCAATGAAGAGAATAAAGCTCAACTGGTCTTCTACTTCACTCAGTGAGATTAATTATTAGGCTACACAGAACATGGCAAGCATGATGTTGAGAGCGATGGACGTCTGGGAGATAAGAAAGCTGTCTGCCCACTGTCCATTGTCCTTTCTTTCAAACCGAGTGGTCCTCTTGCTTTGTTCTGAGTGACAGTGGATCCCAGTAGAAGAGGACAGCATGGTTCAATCTCCCGTGAAGCTGGGTGGATTCGTATGACGTGGGTGTAGCCAATGGAAGTCAAGTGGTAATCATTGTGTCGGCTTCCACACAGGTGCCTTAACATGCAGTGGTTTTGACTAGTTTGTGCCTTGTATTCTCCCCTCTTCTTCCTGCCTGGAATGGAGATATGATGGCTGGAGCTACAGCTGCCATTCTGTGACCATCGAGGAAAGAGTGATCAAGAGAATGGCTCCAAATATAGCCTTGACATTCCTGAACCGCTGAGCCAAAGTAGGCACCGGTCTTCATCCAGAATTCTTCTTAAATGAAACAGAAACAGAATTTATTCAATAATCATATTAACAATAGCTAACATTTCTTCAGCATCCACTCTGTGTCAGGTTCTTTTCCAGAACCTTCCCCCGTACTAGTATTTAATCCTTACGACATCCCTATGGAGTCAGAAATACGATGATGCCCATTTGGCAGAAGAATAAATTCTGCAGTCACCCACATCCAGAGTGGGGGTTCAAAGCCCAGGAATTGGGGTCTAGAGGTCACATACTTCACCGGGCTACATGACATCCCCACACCACTGGTGAGGCAGGGGCTGTGAGTGTCACAGCTGTGTGCACTTTTAATAGACCTCTTCCACAGGGGAAATACCCATATGGGAACACCTTGGGCATTCTGAGTGCACTAAAAACTTTTTCCCCCCAAATTACTCCACCTGAGATGTTGAGAGAATGTCACAAACATCACAGAATTACTGTTATACATCTTTGAAGAGCCTTGATCACCAGGAAGGTCGATAACATATAAAGATGAGAATGAATGTTACATTTCTTTTGTTTGGACCTCAGTTCCAAAAAAAAAAAAAAAAAAAAAAAAACCACATTAAACATGAGTCTGGACTCATGACATTCTCTCATCATTAGTCCACAAATGGCCCATGTATTAGTTTGTGTGTTTATGAGCATCTGATAGGCACCTACACAAAGTGAGACCTTGACAATGACCTTCACATTGCTTTCTCCTTGCTCCGTCTCGTGTCCTTGTATTTCTCTATCCAGGAAAGTAGTCATCCTAAGTCCGGTCTTCATCATCTCATTGTTTTCTTGTGTATTCAGTCCTATTGCGTAAATATGTATTCCTCACACACACACACACACTCACACACACACATGCACGCACACACACCTAGAACAACAGACGGCAGAGTGGAAGAGATGACAGAGCAGTAGCCACACCAACACAGGGACAAGGCATGGGAGTCCATAGAAAGACGCCTCCAGCCATCCATGGAGCAGGTTCGTAAGGTTTCAACCAAGAGTCGACACTTCTCTTGAGTTTTTAAAACTGAATTCTGGGCAAAACAATGGGGCAGGGGATGGGGGTCGTGTCACGGACGGGTGGGGAAGTTGGAGAAGAAATGACAGAGAGGAGGGGAGCGCGTGGGGTTGTGGAGCTGGCTCCTGTGGAAAAAGCGTCACCTATTTTTTTCCTGGAAGAAACAGAGAAGTGGAACTAGAAAGGCCACCTGTTTGCTGTCACTACCCTCCCATCTTCACAGTGGAAACATTTTTCTTGACTCACACAGGGGTTTATTGACCTCTGTTCTCGCTCCAAGCAAAGCAGATCACCACCTTACATATCTGTTTCGCCTTCATCTGCCAGCGAGTTAAGAAAATTACGACGTGGAGAAAATCAGCTTCTTCCCTCTGTCGGGGACAGAAGACGCGATATTATTTCAAGTCATCGTGTTACGTGGCGACTCCGTTTCCCCCAAACCATTTATTCACTTCTGTGACAGAGCTGGCCATGGCCACTCGACTCAAAGGACCTTACGCCTTGTTTCCCCACCAGGACATAGTTTTCTTTAAGTAGTTCTTTGGGGGAGGCGACACCACGCTTCTGCTCAGTCAGAGGTCTGTCACTTCTCTACGGCGACGGGGCCGTGAATTCACAGGGGATGCCTTCCAGCGACACTGGTCCCTTTCCACGGGGTCTGAGGTCGCCGTCCTTCGCACGTCTCAGGAAGCTGTCTCGGCTCTTACCGTGCTCGACGTACGTTAATTCTCCGGGCAGGAATCTTGGCTCCACCTCGCTTCTTTGCAACAAGTGCCCCCCGCACCTTGGGTGCCACTGTGGGTTCTCTCGGTGCCGCCGTGGGAACGTTGGTGGCACATTCCTGCTCTGATAGCGCCCGTCTCCCTGATGTCCGCAGCACCACCTGTCTCGTAAATTCACACGTACCCGGCCAAAGGAACAACGCTACACTTTCTCAAAGGCCAGCTGCCTCTCCTCCTTCCCTTTACGTTCATCATTTAGGCAAAGGAATGGAAGATGGTGGTTCGGGCCAAAAGGACACATTATTTCACTCTTCTTAGGATACAGCGAGCTTCAGTCGACTTAAGCTACGAAAATACTCCACATGACCCCTGGAAATTATTCTGGGGAGGAGTGGGCAGTGTGCAGGGAGGTGGCTGCTTTGAGAGACGATACTCGGGAGCCTCTGCCTGTGACAATAACTAGAAGGAACATGGGAATGACACCTGGATCCTTCACTCAAGCCACCGCTTGCCAACAAGGGCTGTTGCAGCTCAGAGCAAATGTTAAGTCATTTCTTCAATGTCTGCATCCGCCCTATTTACTTTCCTGAAAGCCCTAAATGGTCTCGTGAGTGAGTTAACAAATACAACCACGGGGACAGGTTGGTTTAAGGTTCATCCACTCAGCCACATTTTGTAGTCAAAGAGTTTTGTATAAGAAAAGAGCTGGAGAAACCAACTTAACGTTTTTCCTTGGACACGACGTCAGTATCTGCTATATATCAAGACGCTGCAGATGTACGGGTATTCAAGAGTTATTGATCTCACTACAGATCGGCCTTCGTATGGGAACTAGGAATGCGTTTTGGAGTTCAGATACGCGGTGGTGCTGAGTAGGGAAAGCGAGTCTGCTTGAAGCTGCTATCTTCAAGATCGATACTCTCTGTGAATCTGTTCGTTAACGTAACGTATGGTGAACCACAGGGATGCTAGAAGTTACACCTTCTGCTCAAAAAATACCAAAATGTATTAGCAATTTGTGAAGAAAACAAATGCAAAATTTTAGCAATGTATCATGACAACACTGATTCTAGTTTTATAGGCAACCGCTTTGGCACTTGTCAAAATATTGGAACCCAAGTATCACTGGAATGTTTCACTTGAAAAACACTAATTTTGTACTTGTCATATTATAATATGTATTTTCTTTCACTGTCATAGCTGCGGAGTTAGTTGCTCTTTCTTTAAAGTCACTTTACTTCCACTGATTTTTTTCTATTTCTTCCACACCCTTTTCAAAGAGTAATAATAAATCATCTGGTTTTATTCCTTTATATATTTCTATCCATTCCTAGCTAAGCCATCCTATTGGACCTTCATTAACCACATGCCAATTGAATTCGCTGGGTCTTTTATTTCGCTTTTGAATCAACAATGAATTTTATCGATCCAAGCCTTGTCTTGGATCTCCCAGGTTCAGTTTCCGTTAAAATGAGAAATTTTATCGTTGACTCCTAAAAGGAAAAATAAAATTTACAACTTTGTTATCGCCAAATTCGGTATTTGAGAATATTGCTTCTAGTCTCCCCAAACTTCTCCATTGTAGAACATTGATTGAAAACCCACGGGGTACTTAGAAATGTTAAAATGTAAATTATAAATATTATATGTAATATGAACAGTATATAAATTATGAAATAAAGGTTTTATATCAACATTAGGTACATTGTAAAAAGTATAAGTACTAAAATACCGAGCATGAGTCTTGTCGGCTCTTGAAGCCTGATGAAGGGTCGGACTCGATAATGTGGCAGACAGGGTAGCAGCTGGGAACTAGCAGCGTTGCTTCGCGGTAACAATCAGGACAATGTCGCCTTAGAGACGTCGCCACGTAGGAAACAAGGAGGGGAAGTAAAGCTGACCCGCCCGCCGCGATCACCACCATCCCCACCACCAGTACGCCACCCATGAAAAAGACCACATTCTACTACAGCAGTGGAAGAAACTGATCTCAAACTGCTGGGAAACGGGAAAAGAATCAAACCCAACAAAGCTCCCGTGGAAAGAACAGAGGAAAGGCAAACCAGCTGCCGAAAATTCTCACTCCACGCAGCAAATCAAGGAGTAGTTTTCATTGCTCGATCTCTCTATCGCTCTTCTTTTGAAAGGAGGCTCCGATCCAAACACAAACCGTGCCCGGCATTCGAGGAGAATATCACGCGAGCAAACCTCAAAGCGTCTCCCGCGGTTTTAGCTACAAAGTCTGAAACCAGGCGACAGCCGTATTGGCTCTTCCCTCAGTGCTTAGCACAGAAGGAAAGTCGCAGCTGCAGGAGCGATGAACAGGAAGTGTCGCGTCGTTCCAGAATAGTCTTTGGTAAGAGAGAGTTTCAGGACTAGGACAGTGAGACAATTAATTTATTTAGGAAACATTGGCTGAGCATCTATTGTGTGCTAAGAGCAAGGTATTCCTAGAGAAACCATGATTTAAAAAAAAAGAAAAGAAAAGCTCCCATTTTTGGAGTTAAAAATTTTTTTTAAAATAAGATCGTATGTGAAAGCGATTTCAAACTTACAGAAATGTTGCAATGATACTACCAGCAGAATATATGCCCTTCATCCAGATTTGTTTAGTGCAACTATTTTGCCCCATTTGTTTTATTTTTTCTCTATCAATCTGTCAGTTGATGTAGTGATGTATAGACAAATGATATCTAAGATAAATGATAAGTACATGGATAGATAAATGATAGATAGATGATAGGTAGACAGATGATAGATAATAGATAGATGATAGATAGATAGATAGATAGATTAGACAGACAGACAGATGATAGATGATATAGAGAGATAAATAATAGATGATAGATGATAGGTAGGTACATAGAAGATGATGATGATGATGATAGATAGATAGATAGATAGATAGATAGATAGATAGATAGATAAACAGGAAGACAGATGACAGATTGATACACAATAAATAGGTGATAGACAATTTTATTAACCATTAAAGTTCACGGCCCTTTATCCCGTCGTATTCAGTGTGTATTTCCTACAGAAGTGACAACCCCTCCTCTCACCGTGGGACAGATTTTGCCTTCGGTATTCGAGAATGAGTATCGTCTACTGTACCATCAGCACCTCCAGTTCTCCCATTCAGCAGAGTCATGGTAAGCTCTCTCAGTCAAGTGCAGGATCCCCTGTGGGATCGTGGACTGCCGTCATGGTCATGTCTCTGTAGATCTTTAATCTGGTCGTTTGTCAACTTTTCTTTGCCGTCACAGTGACACGTTAAGCACCCCCTCCACGCTGACATTCCACATTCTACCGGAAGCAAGACCTCACTTTTCTTCCCCATCTCTCTCCTTGTCTCTTTATTACTGGTGTGGATACATGGACTCCTAAAGGCTGGTCATTCCTTCCTGGACTAACTTCAGGACCCAAATCGCCCCAGCATTCGTAGGTAGAAGCCACCAGAAGTGGCTCATCTGTCTTTGAGATCCGCCCAACGTGACTCTGAGGTCTTCCCTACCTCGGGCACACAACGGTCATCCGGATCTTCTGCTGTGTTCCCGGCTCCAGGCCCCCTGGGGGTAGCCATTTTCCCAGGAAGCCTTCGTTCCCTTTAACAGGGACGGACAAGACACCTTCTGTAGTGCGTCATCTACCTATCATCTATCATCTATTATTTATCTCTCTATGTCATCTATCATCTGTCTGTCTGTCTAATCTATCTATCTATCTATCTATCTATCATCTATCTATTATCTATCATCTGTCTGCCCATCACAGCGTGCACGGGTGTTCTCCGCCGTGTGCCTTCGTGCCTCGTTGCGAACACACAGACGCGTGTTCTAGACAATACCCCTCCCCCGCTCATCCACAGTCTCAGGGTTCCTGCAGTCAACCATGGTCCCAAAATCTCACCTGGAAAATTCCAGAAATAAACAACTCCTGAGTTTTAAGTGGCTGGCTGTTCTGAGTAGCGTGATGACATCTCACTCCGGCCGCTCTGTCCCGCCTGAGACATGCGGCATCTCTCCGCTCAGCTTCTCCACGCTGTGGACGCTCCCCGCCCGTTAGCCATCTCAGTGATCACCTCCGCTGTCACAGTATGGCGGTGCTTGGCTTCCGGTCACCCTTACGTGACTTCATAATGCCACACTCCCTTTATTATTAATGGTTGCCAGTCTCTTACTGTGCCTAATTTATAAATGAAACTTTACCATATGGCTGTATGTATAGGAAAACACCATAGTATCTATAGGGTTCAGTACTGTCCACAGTTTCAGGTATTCATGGGGGGGTGTTTGGAATGTGTCCCCCGTGGATAAGGGGGCCCAACTGTATTCACTATGCAAACATAAATAGGACCACCTTCATTTTTCATTACCGATGACATGGGCTGTTTAATTATCTTCTCTCTAATTGAACGTAATAAGCACTAGGGTTTTAAATGGAAACGCTTTAGTATTGTCTTTTGTAAACAAATGAAGGCCCGATGGAGAAGTATAAGGCTTGCTGATATTATATTTCATTCTCAAACAAAGGTAATTTAATGTTCAATTAATCTCAGGAGGAGGGAGAAGCTGTCTCACAAAGTCCTCTGTTATCAATTTGTACGTGGTGTCGGATCAAGTAATAACCCGATCCAAACTCTCATAAATAACTGTATCTTTAGGCAAACATCCGCTCTCCAAGTGGTCCATATGTTTAGTCCAGATTTTCATTAAAATGTTTAAGTGCATAAGAGATTTTTACAGTATGTTTCTCACTGTAAAATATAGCCTCTTATAAGCTCTCTCATCAGTTTATCGCCATAAGTATAAAACTGACAATGAATTGTGAGTAAATCATTTTGAAAATTCCCTCAAAATTAAGGGGTTTTAATTATTGTTAACTGTCCCAATCAATTCATCATGAAAAACTCTTTGATAAATTTTCTGTTGACAATGATTAGGCATGCATAAATACAGTAAAATCCTGACTAATTGAATGTCACCTATCAAACTCCCTGTAAATTTACAAAATTTACAAGGAAGAGGAAAACATTCAAGGGTTTAAAAATCAGACCCTAAAAAATCAGAATGCATATCCTGTCCTAGTTCCTAGTCTTCTCAATTTTCTTTACTATAGAAAATAATCAAATATTAATTTTATTCTTAAAATATCACAAATGGATATAAATTGTTAATAAATTATCAGTGTATATAGAATTGGCATATCATACCTTCATTTTATATCTTAATTTTTTTATAAAGTGACATGAAGTATATTTGAACTAGACACATTGTCTTAAAATTTATTAGAGACATGTCATCTGACAAAGCAAACTACACTTATAAAACAAGCTTATGTCTTATGAAATTAGAAAATCACGTAGATGGTATAACAAAGCAATAAGAATATAAAGGAGACTTTTCAATTATGTATCTTTTTAGATAAAATTGACTAAAATTCTTAGTTTGTTAAAGATGCCTTTAGGTCACAAATATTTTGTCCACAGATTTAAAGATAGATCAATAAAAGTATCCTACAGCCCACATGTAATAGTACGACGATGCGGAATTTTTACGTTTAGTTGTACCATATACTGCACCTGTCCCATACCTTTTCAACTCATTTCAACTATCCTGTCTTCTGATCCATCATAGAGAGGACCCTGGATTGGAATTAAGTAATGGGCTATTTTCTCTGGGTCAGCCCTTCATCGCCCCAATTGCCAATGCCTGGTTTTCTCACCTATACAGTGAAATGGGGTGCGGTCCACATCTGCGATGGCTGCTTGGATTTGTCCTCAGCAGGACACAGCTACGTGGTTTTCTTGGTTGAGAAGGAACGAGAGCCTGGCTGGAAATAACATGGGTCATTTCAACTGCACTGAATCCGAGAGACAATCTGATAGCTCCAGTCCCAAATAGCTGTGCCCAGTGACCCTGAAATGTCAAGTCGAATGAGTGCGTGTGTGTGTGTGTGTGTGTAGAAGTGAAGGTTGCCATCTCCGTACCTATCTATTGCCTAAGTCCCTGTTCTGTGCCATTGATCCACACGTCTATCTCGATGGTGATACTATACCATTTCGATTGCTACAGCTCGAAGATGCTTTGAAGTCAGATAATGCGAGACCTCCAAATTCGCTCTTCAGAGTCGTGTGTGGCTATTCGAGGTTCTTGAAATCTACATGCAAATTTTTGAAAAAGTGTATCCATTTCGACAGCAAAAGCCCGCTGAGATTTTGACTAGGATTGTTGAATCAGTAGGTTGATTTGGGGAGAACTGGCACATTGACAATATGTAGTTTCTAACCCATACACAGAATGTACCTCTCCATTTAAGTAGGTCCTCAAATTCTCTCCTCCGAGGTTCTGTTGTTTTCAGCGTACAGGTCTTACACATCTTTTGTCAGCATTACCCCCAAATATTTCACACATTTGATGTCATCGTCACTGAGGTTGTTTCTGAACTGCAAATTTTGAACGTTCATGGCTAATACATAGAAACACAATTTATTTTTGTATATTGATCTTTTATCTTGCAACTTTGCTAAATGCACTGAATTGTTCTAGTAGTTTTTTTTTTTTTTCATTAGATTTTTCTGCACAGATGACCATGTCATCTGCACGTACGGTTTTAATTTTTACTTTCCGATCTCAAGATGTAAAAAAACTTTCCCCTTATTTCACTGGCTAGAATCTCCATGACAACGGTGAGGAGAAGATGCAGTTGCCTGGTTTCTCGTCAGTAAGGCCATTAATTGTAGAGTTTCGACAGATGCTTTTCATTGGATGGAGGGAGCATCTTCCTTTTCTTATTTTGCTGAGCATTTTTTAAAATCAAGAATAACATCGAATGTCAACCAACTTTTTCCTGTCAATATCGACATGACCTTTTATTCCTTTTTTTTAATTGACTAAATGGACATAAATTTTGAATATTAAAACAACTTTACAGAAGTAGAAGTCTTAACTGTCTACATCTAAAGTTTTATAATTGCTTGTTACGAATAAATCTTGGCTATGAGAAATATCGACCTTACATTTGAGACCACTTTTATTCACGCCGATCACTTTGTCGCCTGGTACTTTCCCATAGGCCAAGGTGCATTTGTCCTGGTCTTCAACCCAAGTTCTCGTCGGCTTCTCTGTAATGGAGAAGCAATGGTCAGCAGTGGCTAGGAGCGTAGACAGAGAAGCTTGAATCTATGGGTTTATTTTGTGCTCTGTTGGGGAAGTTACCAAACTCTTCCACACCCCTATTTTCTTGTGCACAATGGAGGGGTAACAATACTTCTGCCCTGTACGGTTGCTTAGCATCTTGGATGCTGACCACCCCACATTGCCCTGTCCAGGTGAGAGGACTAGATGAGCTCATATTTGTAAGACCCTGGGAACAGCAGCTGGCACAAAGAAGCACCATGTGTGCTTCTTAAAAAAATAAATAAATAAACGGTAACTCCAAAAAGGAATTATAAATGTTACGATGGAATAATGGGAAAGAGCTCTCTGTGATTTCAGGAACCATTATGTCGACAGATAGCTCTCTCGTTCCGGCTGTAATGGCTTTATCAATAAATTATGCTGAAATCTTTTATGGCATTATATCACATCAGTGTTTTTTTAAAATAGGTCATCCCGACGAGATTGAAATTAAATCATTCATCTTATTTTTAATTCAGAATTCTAACGATACTTGCCACTAAATACATACGGAGTAATTATCGGCCCTCCAGCTACCAACAAAAGAAAGAGTTGTTTTTGTTTTTGTTTTTTTTTAAGAGAAAAAGCATAAACATGTACATAAAAAAGGGAACCAGTCAATGATCTGCTGGGCGAAATTAGTGAGTGCCCAGAAGCGCAGAGGCTGAGTGGTTTCGGGGGAGCGAGCGGACGCGAAGCGTTTCCCAGGAAGGGAGGACGGGGTGACCGGGGTGCCCAGCGCTGACAGGACAACCCGTGGGGGACCAGCCAGGGATGGCATTTTGTTTGTCCAGCCGCTTCGTGCCTTGCACCTTTTTGCATGTAAACCTTTAGTCTGTCACCTCTGCCACTTGCGTATCATTCCCAGCGCACGGCGATGCGACAGGGTTATCCAACTGCTGGTGGGTCCGGAGGGGACGTCCGCTTTGCGACATCACCAGACCCGGACGCCTGGGTTGGAAAACGGGGCCTTTTTCTCACAAGACACCTCCTGGGGCATCTCGCATCGTCTGCACTCTGGACGGTCACTTGACGTGGAGCCGGAAAGTTTGGGTCTGATTACATTCCGATTCCGCGGTCTCACCTCCCGGGGTCCCAGGCATCGAGCGCCACCTGACGTCAGAGAACCCAGGGAGGAGGGGCGCCAGGCGTGCCTCTGTCACGTGTCACCTGGGCTTCGTCGAATCACGTTTCTCAGAAATCCCTCTCTGTGTGAATTTCCACGAAAGGCATCTTCAGTGAGGGGTGCGGGGGTGACGGGCAGGACGGTGAGCGTGAACCACAGCCACGGTGCCGGTGACGCACATCTGTGACTGCTGACTCACCTGGTGGGCGCCAAGTGGCAGCTGCGTCTGCAACTGGTGCACCTCCCCTAGTGACACGGTCCGCTTCTGCGGCTTGTAGGTCAGGCGCCTGCATCTGTCACTCCTCGGGGAAGGACCAGGGTTCTGCAGGATGAGCCACCACCGAGGTTGGAGGCTGTGACTTTCAGTCCATCCTTGCAGGCTGCAGTGCGCCCTGTGGACTCCCTCCCGCCCTTCCTGGGGACCGGCCCTGTGGAGTCCCAGCTCCAGCATCGCAGGCAAAGACCACGGCCTTCGGGCACCTGCTCAGACAGCGGCATGACGGTGCCAAGTCGAATGCCTGTGAGACACATCTACGTCCTGCAGACATGCGGCTCCTACGATCGCACCTGGCTGATTTGCAGGAATAAGGAACGGTGGGAGGCACCATCAACGTGAACGTGATGTCAGAACGGCGTGAACGAATCCCACCGCTTCCCGGCAGCGGGACCCGAGGCTTTGGCTAGTCCCGCCCATCGAATAAAATCGTCTGCCACGGTGAACTTCACCTTCCACAGTTTGCGAAGAAAAATAATCAGCGGTAATGACACCAGCGGTGACGCTTTTGCTCGATAAATAACATGGGGAGAAATGCTTTTAAGTGTCTGAAAAATAAATCCGTTTTCTATTCTAGATCTTATCTTTCAGCTAGAGAACAATAAAGGAAAGGGTTTTCTTTCGACTCCTTTAAAAGCAAACGTCTAGAAAAACGAATGCACTAATGAATTACGGATTCGTTTAAAAGAGCCAGAAATCAGAGAGTGAAAAGTGCTGCTCTCGAAGTTTCCTCTTTCTGCATTTCTTAACCATAAATAAGGATACACGTGGCTTCAGAAGAGGGGGACCCCTAGGATAGACGACCATGGAGCTGCCCCACCAGAGCTCACAGCACTGTTGACTCACCTGGCTGGGATTCGCGAAGGCGAACGCCTCACTTGTTATTGTCACGGCTTTGCCACCAGAGTTCCCGACCGCCCCTGACACGTCACTCGTGTGTCTGAACGCCAAAGACAGGTCGCGCTTGAGTACACATAACCACCGCCTCACCGCAGGGTTTAAGACCGAGATCCGCGAACCATCCATGATGTAAGAAGTCATTTTCATCGGAGTGGTCCTTCTCCACCTTTTACGCATATACGAGCCCCCCTGGGACACTTGTTCACATGCAGATTCTATAATAACTGTGGGTTGGATCCTAAGGTCCCAGTTGTCCAACAGGCTCCCAGGCCACGAGAATGTTACTGAACTAAGAATCACATCATCATTCCCTCCCCCAACACACACACACACGTCTGCTGTTACGTTTTCCGCGGTTTCCGCCAAAGTCCAAAACACATTAAATGGAAAATTCCAGAAATAACTCATTCGTAGGGTTTAAGTTGCACGCCAGGTTGAGCGGCGTGATGAAATTTCGTGCCGTCCTGCTCCATCCCATCCGGGCCTAAAGCCTCCCTTTGTCCCCCGAGCCCATGCTGTAGACGCTCCCCACCTGTTAGTCACTTAGTAAGGCACCATCTTGATACTTGTGTTCAAGTCACTTCATAGTGGCCTCCGTGGGCAAGGGCCGCGATGCTGGCTATTCGGCTATGCCAGAGAACCTTTGCAGTTTAACACAGGTGTGTACGTCTAGGAAAAAAAAAATAGTGTATATAGAGTTTGGTCCTCTCTAGTTTCAGGCGTCTGCTGGAAGACAGCTGTATCTCCAGTAGTGAGGCTATAAAGACCATGGACTCTTAAACTCCTTAAATTTCTTTCTTTATAAATGAGAGGTCCAGTGACTAAACCCCATCACAAATACCATAGTTATCTTCGGGACCTGTTTATCTGCCCATGTGGGGTGTCACTACCTTTACGAATGCTTTCTGTTTTTCTCACCGACTTCGCAGCAAAGGATCGGTGATTGTGATAAATACCCAGGATGCTCTTGACTTCTGACTCAGATGTGCGTTGCAATGCTTTACTTGTAATTGATGGCAAAATGCATACCTGTACTCTTTGATGAAGAACTCAATTTATCACCTATCCTGTGCAGAACTCTCAAGACTAAGGTTCAAAAGGAACGAACAGGAAACGTGTTGCATTTTGAATCACTCCTTAGTTACATCCTGACACCCCAAAGTGGAATGGAAATGGAAATCTAGCAATTATTAATTCAAAGCCAAAGCCACGGTGAGATCTAAATTACGTGGTAAGGTTATTTTGACAGTAAACAAATTAACGCGGAAGCATTTTAAAGAGAAGCAACAGACTGACCACGAAAAAGCAAAGTTGAAGAAAACGAAAGTGGTTTATAAAAAACATAGGACAAAAATTCAAAAACAATAGTGACATTTAGAAACAAGATAACAGATTACGAATAAAAATGCATCAAGTCCAGACAGCTTGCATAATCTGATTCACATTTAACAATAACACTAGTGAATTCTAAACTTCCTTTGTAAATGTGGATATTCTCCACCATTTTTTTACTTTGAAAATACAATAATGCTTATGTGAGCCCCAAGTTTTCTGTAATACATTGCAACCAGCTCATAGTAGATACAAGATAGAAGAAAAATGGTGTTTCTTTTAAAAAGTGGGGACAATATGTAAGTCTGCGACATGATCATTGGGTGGAGGATGTGATCAATTCATTCTTTTTTATTTCTCGTAAACTGTACACATTTCTTTTTAAAGGACAAAGAAAAAAGGCGATTCAGCTGTGGCATCGATTTTGGGGACATCGATTGAGTTTATTAAGACTTGAAACTCAAAGACCTGGCACTAATTTTCACTTCACTGGCATGACCCCAGCCGAACCCTGGGTGGTGTGTTCACGGGTCATCTTTGAAGTATCTGTACTGTTCTTCCTGCCAGCCAAGATTTCGTCAACTTCTTCATCAGTTCTATGGCTTCCACTTAGTCGGGGATGGGATCTAAATATTGCCACTTTTCAAGCAAGTTCTTAAGACAGCCTCATCTTGTGGTTCTGGAAACTATGGCTTAAAAGCAACTGTTTTATTTCATAGTATCTCCGACTGGTTACTTAGTTTCCTTTCTTTTCTTTTCCTGTGTGCAGGAATTAATCAATTAGAAGTTCTCGCTTTTGTACAATATAGATTAGAAACACCTATGTGCGTCATCGATGAAAAATAAGTGGAAATGGGAAAGAAACAACTTCATTATAAAGAGAAACATTCCCTTGCTTTAGAAATATGTAAATGCGCATTTCTGTCAAGAAGAGCATGTAAAAAAGTTTAAGAACATTTGTAACCATTTAAGAAAAAAATACGCAAGATCTGATTCCCTATTAAAGCTAATTGATGTTGCCATTCTAACATTCCGCGTTTGGTGTTAAAACATTTTATTCTTAATTAAGAAATCTGGTGTGATTCACGGTACCATCAAGGACAGTAAATGCTCACACATGGTCACCCCAGAGAAACAAGCAGGGTTCGTATCTGAGAAATTGTCCTGTCGGCCAGCAATGGCCGGGACATCTCCAATTTATCTGGATATGTGGAGATGACCGGTTCTCATCAAGACTTTATGTTCTAGAGCTTTGCTCCTTGACAAAAATGAAAGTTTCTCACCGGGGGACAAAAATGGTTCATCAGAGAATTAAACTCTACGTGTTTCTCATTACTTCCGTCACCAGTTGCCGCAAACTTACTGGCTTAATAAGCAACACACGTTTATTGTCTTTCTAGAGGTCAAGATTCTGAGACCAACCTCACTGGGCTAATGCCCAGGTGTCAACATTCCCGTGGGAGGCACCCGGGGAGAAGGTTCTCCGTGGCTTCTCGCTGCTTGCAAAGGTCACCTTCCTCCCCGGCTCACGGCCGGTGCTCCATCCTCATGGGCAGCAACGTTGGGCTCACTGTGTGTCACAATGAATCCCTCTCCCACCTCCCTCTTCCACTCACGGGGACCCCAATGACTCCCGAGAGCACTTAGACAATCCAGCATAATCTCTCCACCTCGAGATCATCAATCGCATTTGCAAAGTCTCTTTGATGTTTAGGATGACACAGCTGCACGGTCCAGGAAGTAGGGTGTGGCCATCTTTGGCGTGGATGACCAGAAAAAAAACATTTTCCCTTAAAGAATGAAATAATCTCATGCATTTAAACTCACACCCACACATCCTAAGGGAATATAGCTGCATTTCGAAAATAGTAAACAGATTTGTTTACCCCGTATTATCTCACCAACACATTTTCACCCAACTGCCCACCTCCTAAAATGGCACTCCATAAATCCTAAGAACTAGCCCGAAAAATTCGAGGTCCCTGCTCACATTTTTTTTTTAAACTGGACTTCCCAGTTTAAACGGGTTTAAGAACAAACGGCATAAAATTATCGTCACTCTCGTTGCCATGACTATGGAAGAAAATATAAGAAATCCAGATAAATGAACAGAAAGCACTTAACACATAAGTTATTTGACATTCCTTGGACAGAACCCTCATTAGGCATTTCACGTGGAATCTTCCAGCCTTTGAGTGAGTTATGTCCATGTCAACGCAATCTCGTGTGTCTGTGTGTGTTTAATCAGAACGGGATTGCACGGTATTTCAACTGTTCTCTTCACTGAATATTTTCTGGATTTCCTCCTTGTCACTTCCGATGAGTGTCATGTTGGACCGGCTGCAGCCTTCCGGGAGGCACCTGCGGAAATGGATACAGGAAGTAATATCTCCTCCCGCTTGAACTTGAAGTCCCTTTCTGCATCTTCCGTTAACTTGACACACTATCTTAATATCTTTCAAGTGCCTCATTTGCATTACTTTTCAAAACTTTCTTGAATAATCTATGCAACTTATTCATCCAAATGAATTTTAAAAAGTTTCTCCAAGTTAAAACTTAGAGGTTTTGAATGGATTTGCATTAAATTGCTTCGAGTGGAATTTATCTTTATAATAGTGTCTTCCCAGACCTGCATGAGGTGTGTCTCCCTATTTACTCTGGCTTTTTATTAAACCAGGTCTATTTTGTTTTATTTCCTCCCACTGAGCTGAGAACATCCATCTTTCCTCATGTAAGATCCAGAAACTGTGTTTTGTTTCTCTTTCTGTTTGCAGCCATTATGCAAAAAAAGCATATTAACATTACATTGTCCTAACCGGTTATGACTGAACATAAAAACCATATAGATTTTCTAAGTGTTTCACGACAGTTAACAGTAACGATTTTTTTTAAAAGAGTTTACTATTTTATACCTGGGATTCATAATAAACTTACATAACGGGGTATTTTTATTTTGAGTCTTTCGGTACACTATCAAACCATCTTCTTCAGATATCAATTATTTTGCCTCTCCCTTTCAAATGTGTTCCATTATCTTTTCCTGAAGAAAATTATACACAGAAATGGAGTAAGAATTCCTGTCATATCATTGATGAATGATAAGGGAGAATGTCTGGTATTTTGCCTGTAGCATGACAATATTTTGAAATAGCATCTCCTTTATCATGTTAGGAAGGCACCTTCTCTCGATATTTTATTAAGAACCATTATCAGGTATGGATGCTGAATTTTATCGAATGCATTAAACTTATCTATAAAGAAAACTGCTTACCCTTTCAGCCGTATGCTACTAACACGAGTCATGCATTTGGACTCTGAAATGTTGATCTGCCTGGCACTTCTGAAATAAACTCTATTGGGCGATGACATATTATGCTTTCGATGGCCTGTTTTCTTTCTCTGTTCTTGGAAAATTGCAAATACACAGGAATCCTATGCGTCCTCGACATTTAAAAGAATCCATTACATTTCATGGCATAATTCTCAATACCTTTTGGAGTCATTGGTCTAAGATTTTTACCTCTGCCTGAGTCGATTTTTATAACTTATGCTTTTGCAAAACTAATGTTTCAGTTCATCCTCATTTTTAAGTGTTATATAAATACATATACATACGTACATGCATGTGTCAAAGATATACATCTATGTCTTTGATAAATGTTTTAATATATCTATATTTGACTGTATAATTTTCTTTCCTCATTTTGGATCTCTGTTAAGCTTTAAAAATATCTTTCATAGTTAGTTACATATGTGACATTATATTTGGTTGTTAGTTCCCTAGAAAATCATATCTAGCATGATTTTATATCAATACATTTTCCACTTCTCTGATACATTAACTGCCATTATTATTTGTATGAATCCTTTTCCATTTGTCTGGTCTGTCTTTACAGTTGTTAATGAATGTTAAATTGCCTGACTTCACTTATTTTTAGTAATAAGCCAGTTTAAAGCTGCCTTATTTTCCCCTGAGCACAGCACAGCCAGCGTGCTTCCGGTTGAAAGTAAACAATTCACATTGCTGATTTTTTTTTTTTTTTTTTTTTGGTCCACTGAAACAGCTTTAAGGTGCAACTTCTCTGTAGCTCCGCCCCCTTCTTACTCTCTGCGTGTCTGCGGGAAACCCTCCCAGACCCTCCCAGACCCTCCCAGACCCTCCCCGCAAGGTCACACACTTCAGTTCTCAAGTTCCTGCTAAACAACACTGAAATCCGCTAGCTGGTCCACCGGCCTCCCCCATCTGAGCTGACCCATCTCTTGACCTTGAAGCCCTACGGCCTCCGCATGAACCCCTCTATGGAGTCTATGGGGTGACTTTGATTCCTCAGATGGAACAGGAAACCTCTTCCCCACCTTCCCATGAAAGGACCCTGTTAACTGAGATTTGGGGAAATTGTCCCATCACGTTTGAATACTTCTTTTGCCCTCCTCGTGGGAGCTAAGCTCTTTCTACCTCCTTCCACACTTGATCATCCCCATCTTATTTCTCCGATTCCCTGTCTCTCTGTCTGCCTCTCTCTGTCTCTCTGTCTCTCTGTCTCTCTGTCTCTGTCTCTCTCTCTCTCTCTCTCTCTCTCTCTCTCTCTCTCTCTCTCGTGTTCCCTTCCTTTCTTTCCCTTTCGGGAAAATGCGGCCCCCAATCCCTCCAACCCCGAAACGAAAGGATCAAGACACAGTACAAGGCAGGTTTTAAAAATACACACCCTTACCTCCGCGAAAGCTTTAGAAAGTGGGACACACTGTTCGCAGCCCACCGTGCAGGTGACCCAAGGTGCCCAGCGCCCCCGGTAATCCTGAGCGTCTCCGCCCATCGCCTGGAGACCGCTGACGTCACAGGCGGGCGGAGCTGCAGCACTGTGACGTCATCATGGGCTGGGCCACGCTCCGCTTAAGAGGGGAGAGATGCCTTCAGGCTTGGTCCAGTCCCGCGCGGGAGAAGGGCGAGGTCAGGGTCAGCTCACCCCCGCTGGTGGTCTGGTGTTCATCTCTCATTCCTTTATTCCTATTCCCTCCGCTTTGACCTAACATTCCTTTTCTCCGCCGGGATCGCATATGACCTTCACTCCACGCCATCTTAGGCTCTTCTTGCCTGTGACAGTTTTTCAGACTTTCCTTGTTTTTGATGACCTGGACAGCTTGGAGGGAGGCTGGTCAGGTATTTTTGAAAAAAAGTCACTCAACTGGGATTTGTGTGATGATCTTCTCGCATTTAGACTGGGGTTACTACTTTTTGGAAGAAAAACAAGTAAAGTACCACTTTCTTCATGTCCTAGCAAGGGGCCAGCCTGTCTCAGAATTCTTCAATATAATCTAGATATCTCCAAAAGAAACACGCAGAGCAATATATTAAATTCTAACTAAACCAGTGTAGACATTGATATCCCTTTAAGTATTTCAGATAAATTTAATGATGGATTTGGGGGGATTTCGGAGACTGTTGAGAAAATAAAATGCCACCCAGGATATTGGAGCGTATTTACCTAAAATATGTATTTAGAAAAGTTTTGAACTAAACATCACACATCAATTAACCCATTCCACTTAAGCACTTGAATAGCAAAAATAGGTTAACGTTAATTAACGCCGACAGCCCATCGCCATATTTTTAAATATAGCTTTTATTCGCCATCACAATGCCATGTGATATGTGAATGCTGTTTCTACTTTCAGTTCTTTAGTTTTTTCTAACCAATCCAAGTTTGGCCATTGTTGCCCTCTATGCTGAAAGCTACAGGTGGCGGTAAGATTTATAACTAATGCTGCAAACATCATATCGAGTAGAGGGAACAGCGAGTGTAGACGATCTCTCCGGACAGGGGCTGAGGAAATGTAAATGTTATTACAGGCTTCACCGGCACACCTCTGTGTTCATTTACGTGCTAATAGATGACAGTGAAACTCTGTTTCCTCATTCCTCGAATGAACAGACATTTTACTTCTCTCAACATGGAGCGATGAAAACAAGATAATGGTCATGAAAGTGCTTTGTAAACCGAAAAGTGCTTTACAGTTTATAAGAGAGCATTATTGTTTTTAAACCAAACTAATAAGTTAATTAAGTCACTCAGAATGATTTTAAAACGCATTTTTTCTTGATATGGTTTCCAAAAGTTCTTCGATTACCAAGACTTTTCAGTTAGCATTTTTAGAATGTAATTAAAATTTGTATTTGAACATCATAGGATCAATCTTAAGTCTGTTCATCCTTTTTTTGTTTATTATTTTTTTGGGGGGGAGACATTGAATTTTGGTAAATATTAGATTCTCCTGATGCTCTTTGGAAACTCACACTTTACTATTAATGTAAATTTAAGGTCATTTATTAAATAATGGCGCATCTCACAGTGGCTATATTTTGTAAACAGTGAGTGGTAGTATCTGTGTCAAAATCTGAACACAGACCATTAACTTGATTTTATTGCTTTTCCTCCAAGTATAGAAAGCCAAGAACAACCTCTGTGGGGCATCTACATGGAAGCAAGAGGTAACATCTTACTTAGTGGTGGAATGCTGGGTATTTTCCCGCTAAGATTAGGAAGAGAACAAGGATGTCTGCTCACCCCACGTCCACTCAGCATCTTAGTGGACATTCTAGCCAGGGCAGGTAAGGAAGAAAATGAAAGGACATGAGGATAGAGAAGGAAGAGGTAAAACAGTTTTTTAAGTGCAGAAGTCATGATTCTGTATGTAGAAAATCTCCAGGGTGTGAGACCGACAGAATGTGTTTGTTTTTTGGTTTGATGGAGACATCTCTAGCCCACAGCTGTTTGTTAGTTCTGCTCTCTCTTCCCTTCCACGCTGACTTGGGACAGTGTGTTTGTCATATAGTTCATTCCTCTTTGTCTGTCACACAGTCTGTTTTCTGACTCTTTGTCCTGTCGATGGCTGTCTGTGTGCACTCCTGTGCCATCACCAGCTCGCTCTAATGTAGATTTATTCTACATCTGAATATCGAGTGTAGCTGTTCCTTCCTCTTTACTCTGATGATCGGCTTTTGTGGTGCTCAAAAGATTCTGTCAGCATCTATGTGGAGATTGCCCTCAATTTAGAAATTAATTCAGGGAGATTGACATTTTTACAATGCTGAGTCTTCCTTGCCAAGAAAAAATAACACATTTTTCCACTTACTTAATTTTTATTTAATGTATGTCGATAACGTTTCCACATTTTCTCTAAATGTATGTTGTACATAGCTTAAGTTAATTTAGAGGTTCTTCATATTTTTCTTATTTGGCAATGTGAGTTATCTTTCCGTTCCTCCCTTCTCTATGATATTATTACTCACATGGGAGGAATTATTGAATTTTTGCATTACTCTCGTAAACGATCATGTTCCTCGAATGTGTTAATGAATTCATGCTTTGTCGGTGGATTCCCTCAGGTTTTAGTCAGAAAACTAACCCTTCTCAAAATAACTCTACCTCCTTTTATATAACCCGTATTTATTTTATTCCTTTTTCTTATGTGGGGCTTTAGGAAGTCATTGTAGAATAATCTCGAGCGTGGACATGCTGAGTCATCATGGAGGCAAATAGAGAAAATGTGGCCTCTCAAAGTCTCAAGACAGATAGGACAGAGTGAGGGGAAACGGGTGAGGCTCCAGAAGGCAACAGAGGAATGGAGACTGGTCCCCTCTTGGGGCAGTGCCAGTATCAGTCATCATCACCTTGATCATGTGACCAGTGATGTCTGCCTTGCCTCACTGTCCATGCCTTTTTCACCCTTTGTACTGAAGCCAGCAGCCATTGGGTAGCTCTTTCCAACTACGAAAACAGCGGATTCTCATCCAGCGGTCTATGCGTTTGTTTATATCACTATGTCCCCGTGGCTTTTCATGTCATTTAGTGGTTTATAATCCATAACCACCATTAGTTACACTGATACCCAGACTGTCCCCAGTTGAGCCGGTGACAGCTTCTCTTAATTAGTTTCCACGTCTTGAGATGATCTCACCCTTTTGCGCTCTTTTCTGGTACGAGATATTCCTCGCTCGCTTTGGACTTTTCCTGCCCCAGCTCTGGGCCCTGCCATTTTTGTGAGAATGCACAGTACGTAGGAGCCAAAATTATTCCTGTTCCCGGGTGGTCTTCACAAGCAGAGCCAGGGAGTATTTGTATACATTTGTATCCATATTTATTTCTTTGTGTCTCTGACTGCATCAAAAACCATGAGCCAACACCGACATGGATAATTCTATTTCCACGTGACAGTCTTCATGGTAGCTTTATCCTTACTTTTAACTCCCTTATCTGAGCGATAAGGGGCTTCCTCTCTCTCCTCCCCGCAGGTACCCCCTCCCCTCATTCGGACCTCAGCATCCCACACCACGCAGCCTTCCCACGTGGTCAGTCCTCACACTAGCTCTGCCATCTTGCTCTGCCTCTCTGGGCTCTCTGCCCCCCGCCAACCCCGATGTGACCACCTGTCTTTCTCAGGCCCACTCTCTGCATTGGGGACTGGCCCGATCAATCAAGGATGGAGACTATGAATTCCAGGAATATCTCAACTCTCATCCAAGGCTGGAATTAACGGAGAGCAAACTAATTTAACTCAATTTTCCACAGCAAAGCACGATCATGCACTGTGTTAGGTAGCATAATCCTGGCTGATGAAACAAGCCCCCAAATGTATAATGGCTCAAACATTACAGAAGCCTTTCTCACATGATAGCCAAACCAGCTAATTTGGATTAAAAAATGGTTCTCCTGTGGAAAGTGACTCAGACACCACTTCCTGTCCGCCTGTGCTTGGCATAGCTCTCCTTGGCCAAGATCTCTGGTGAGAAAGGAAAGACAAGGAACCAGGCAATTACCTACGCCTGCTCGCCTTCGGTTTGACCGTGTTCAGCAGGATCAGTCATGTCAATGCTACTTTGCGTCTAAGGTGGCTGCCACCTCTTTGGTAGGTTTCTTTCCCTTTTTCCTTCTCTTCAGCATCTTCCTGGCATTAAGATGCTTGATGAACTTTCTTGCCCATGATATGAGTTGGAAAAGTTTCTCAGTTTTTTTTTTTCTTTTTACTTTCCTTTTCTAAGAACCAAAGCTGATCGTATATATTTTTTCTTCAAAACCCAGGTTCCATGTCCAATCAGCAGTCATGACTCATTGCGATCGGCTCCCTGGAAGTTTTCTCATAAAGACAGACATAATTTTCACCTCTAGTTTTCATTATTTCACTTATGTATGGTGGATTTTAAGAAAGGACGATAGAGTACACATGTCTTCTCTCGACCGTCTTTGGCCAGAAACTTCAATAAATGCTGTTGACAAAAATGTATAAGCAAATTTGTTCTGCATAAATGCAAGGGCTCATTAAAAATAGTAGGATCGGCAGGGTACATTCTTGGCATAAGCCACATTTCTGGTAGCTTACACCCACTTGCTTATTGGAAAGGATCTTAGGATGGAGTGATAAGAAAGACAACTCATCCGACTTTGTCTATTTTCTTGCAAATGCAGCTTCCAAAGAATGTGGCTTTGAAACCACATCTTCTAGATAGTATCAAATGTGTAAACTTTAAAAAGAAAAAAAAATGGAAAACACGAGCGTGTCTGTGCTTACTGACCAGTGTAAAATATGCTTGGAGGTACACGTGTACCACAGACAAGACTGAACGGACGTTGTACCCAAACTTTGTTCTAAATCTTTCAGCATATCTAGGTAAGTATGTTCCTCTCCTCCCGTTAAGGGGATCGTATCTAGCAGATGAATTTTGTCTTCAGAGGTTTCTAGCTGTTCTAGATGAAACCTTTAGTAGGTTTTCAACTGAACTCGAGACTGTGTGATGGTCAGACGTCGCCTGTGACAGGGTCTGACTCAAAAGTCAAGATGACATGAGGAGAGCTGAGACAGTCCTCAAGCGAAACTTCAACCTAAAAGTCATGTCAGGGAGACAGCACTTCCGGCCTGAGTGATGGAGAGGGCTGGTTGTCACGTCCACAATACAGTACTCTTATGCTGGTGGCTTTGCTTTCTCTCTAGTTGACCATGGGTGTTGCGTTATCCGTCACATGTACACTACGTATTGGTAAGGGTGGAAAATTTTCAAGTGAGCCAACTAGCTAGGTCAGCTACAGGGAAGAAATATCTTTAGATACCAGAAGTTGTCCTACTTGCTTGGGTGTGGTTTTAGGAGGTGTATTGTATAAGATATGAAGATGGCCAAGGTCTGCTTCTGTATTCTGCTCACTTATTTACCAGAGTGTGGTACTAGGTGTTGTAATGTGCTAATGGCCAACTTCTGCTTCTGTAATCTGCTTGCTTGTTTGATGCAGTTTTAGGCTTTACAAGCTGCCTCTTTTGGGAATGTAAGAGTGAAGACTCCCAGTAAACCAGTAGCAAGGAGGTGATACCTCTAGGCACCACAGCCCCCAGGAGGAGGCGCAACATTCCAGGATACGGATAACGAGACTGTCTGCCAGGCTATGTTTGATCTACCAATTCCCCCCCAGATATATTTATCTTTGTGAAGGACATTAACGGCTAACTTCTGCTTTTCCTAACCTTCTTACTTGCTTTGTTCTAGGATGTAGTGAGAGGCTTTATAACTGCCTCTCTCTAAAACCCGGGCATTGGTCTCCTCTAGCCCTGTGTGGTAGAGAGTAGTCGCCGGCCGGCTAACAAAGGCTCATAATTAACCTCAATTGGCTCCGTGGGCCTTAGATTCAACCACGCCACAATAGTATGACCAAAGCCACTGTGAAATTTGTTTCCAGAATTGCCTGTGGGCAGCAAATTCAAGAAGAAATTACGAGTATAAGCTCACAACGCATGTTCTCCATGTTTCTGTTGGGTGGTAATAAACAGGGGTCTATGGTGTAACATTCACGGAACGCTAAACAAACAAACAAACAAACAAACAAACAAAAAAACTTTAGTATGTTTGCTGTTGGTGGTGTGATAGTCATTTTCTGAAAGATTCTAATTTACCCCATGTAAGTTGAACTTCATGGCACCGTAGGATGTTTCTGACTTTGCACGGCCTAATTCTGGGTCGGGGAGGGCATGCTGAAAACATGGAGGGCACCGTTTTATGTCGAAGATCAAGCCTTTGGACGGAAAATTCCATTCTCGGGACGAGGGAGAGGATGTCACACGTGCCCTCCGTGAGCCGAGCCTCTCGCGTGTGTGGAGCCAAAGCGCGGTCGCTATTGTCCTGAGACCAGCAGCCAGCCAGAGGCACACGGAGCTGACTGGGGAGTCGGGGAAAGAAGCACAGTTCTGAAAAGCGAGCAAAGCGCCTCAAAAAGGAGCTGCCGGAGCTTTCTTTTTGAGGCAGAAAATCTGGGTTCTCGAACAGCACCAAGAGACCCAGAGCCACCCGGAGTCGAACTTCGGTGCAGCTCGTCATTGGCTGGGTGACCGCTTCTCCTGTCCACTTTGTTTATTCTGAAAATGGGGACAGTAACACCTGAGGCACCAGGTGTTTGTGACGACTGTAAGGGACAACATCCGAAAAGCTTGCAACGGCTCGGGAAGTACAGGCGCCCCAACGCCTGGCACCCCGAAACCTGGTGAAAAACAGGCGATCAGCTTCAAATCTGTTCTTAGAAGTCGCATCGCCTAATTGCGTAACGCTGGCTGGATTTTGGAAGCAAACCTCGAGGCAACAAGGTTCCGACTGCGTGCGCTTTCTGCCAACCTCAGGCTTTCCTCGGTCTTCCTCCACTCAGGGGCACAGCTCTTAAATAATGAATGGACGCGAGAGAAAGGTTGACTCATCACTGGTGAGGCTGCACTGAGATAATGCACAGTGAAGACACATCGGATGAGCCTTATTTCTCCTGCCCTCACGTGGCGTTAGGCAGAGCCCGGGTCACCACAGACACACGTGAGGGGTGGCCACTCCGCAGCGAGATGGGGAGGGAAGCCGGAGGATGGACATGCGGCTGTGGGGGAAGGGGACAGATGCTCAGGAAGCGGACGCCATATTTCAAAACCGAGGTAGAAGGGACTAGACCCTGCTGTCTTTTTTTCCCTCCCAGTCAATCACTTGTTTTGGGGCTGAAACAATAGATATTTATTCTCTCATAATTCTGGAACTGGAGGTCCAAGATCAAGGTGTCCAAGGTTTGTTTTTTTTTTTTTTTTGGTTTTCGGTTTCTTTCTCACGTGACATGTAATTGACATAGAACATTATGTTAATCTCAGGTGTAAAACAGGATGATTCGATATGGGTACATATTGCAAAATAATCACTCAGTCCGGTTGACATGTCACCCACACGGTTACATGTTTTCTTTCTCGTGATGAGAACTTTCACTTTCTACTCCCTAGCAAATTTCAAGGCTACAATACAATATCATGAACTATAGTCGCCCTGACACATGGTTCACTTGCTAACTGCAAGAAGGTAAGAATGTCTACAGTGTGAAGAGGGAGGCAAAATAAAAGGACTATAGCAGGTAAAACTGCAGACTCTCCAGTGAATGAGTCAACGGCAAGGTGAAGAATAACACAGGGATTAGGAGGAAATTCCGCAATGTTTTGGAGGGGTTGTAGTTCTGCAAAATTTTGGAAGGATGCAGAAAAGAATCCTTTGTGAATGGACGGGAGAGATATAAAGAGAAAGCACTGGAAAATACTGCTCCAAGGTATTAAATATGCAGTTCTATTGCATTTATTAAAACAAAACAAACAAACAAACAAAAAAACAGGCAACAAAGTAGTTAGCTGAGATAATGAATAACAGGCAAAGGTAGCGAAAGATATTCTGGAATTCAGAAATGCTGTACCAAAGAGGAAGGTCTGCTTTGTAATCTAAAAAAAGAAAGAGCAAAACTTGGGCAAATTAACACAGTGATAGGGAAGAAAATGAGAGTTGGTAGATGCAAATGCCAAGGAAAGGGATGCAAATGTTTTAAATAAAAGAATATATGAAATGTCTTGAGGTTAAAAGGGTCCTCCCAAAGCTTACTTCGCATTGCAAATAACAGATGAAACTTTGGGAAATAAATAACAGTGGAGGAGAGAAAAATACCGAGAACATTGTAGAAAAACATTTTACCAAGCTAAGAGAATAATTGAGTTTGGGGGCAAAGAGGGCTTCCCAAGAATTTTATTGAAAAAAGAATTATATACATAATTATACACACACACACACACACACACACACACACACACACACACACACATTTGACCAGGAAAAAAGAAGTGGCCTAAAAATGGAAGGAAAAAAATAGATTATGCTCAGGAATTTTTCCACAACAAATGCTATAAATTGACTTAAAAATAATGCAGAGGCTTTAAGGAAAATGCTTGTGGGTGTCATCTGTAGATTCAGTGGAAATCAAACCAAAGCAGAAATACTGAAAAGGGGTCAACAATTTAAGTATCTCCTATTGGTAAATGTCTAAATCAATTCAATGGACTATTACAAATCAAAGGTAAAGGCCGTAAAAAGCATATACGAATTTAGAAAATATACTGTATTAAGTATTAAGAACTAAATTTGGCATACACATAATCACAATATATCAAAACGGACTTGGACAAAAAACTCTGGGATGAAAAATAAGCACGAGTTAGTAGTGAATTTCGTTAGGGAGAGTTACTCTGATGCTTTTTAACTTATGCTCTTAATCGTCTGAATGTGAAGCTTTCTACAATTTGGCCTGCGGAATTGAATACAGGGGAAGCAAACGTTAGTGTCCGATTCTGTTCTGTTTCGTGTGCCTGCAGCGAACAGATCCTCCAAGACCCTTGACAGTACAGACTGTTTGCTTTCAAGGTGCCCATGGATGGGAGACTCACAGCTCAGGTTGTCACCAGGCTAAGTTTGCAGGCACCTAGTCCCCCCTTCCGTATTACGCTGCCAGTCCCTGCTCTGCTGTCTTCTGCCTGGTCCTCTCCTTCCCCCTTCTCTCTCCCTCACGTCCTCCGCTGTCCGCTCGTACGGCTGGGCTCCGTCACAGCATCCTTGCCTTGGTTCCTGCAGGTCGCCTGTCTCCTTCCTCATTCTTGCTCACGGACTCAGCTGTCACCCGTTCAGAGCTCACGTTCCACTTCTCGTCCAGCGGGGATTTCCCAAAAGGAGCATTGCAGTGGCCTGCTTCACCCCTCCACGCCGAGCACCCCTGGTGCGTCCGGGCTTTCGACTCCTCTTGGGGCAGGTGACCGCCACGTGTCTGATCCACGGTATTCAGGGCACTGGAAAAAAAGACGGTGCACGGCAATTCTTCCAGAAGGAGCTGCAGACGGGGCACGGGGCACGGCGGTGCACGTGATTGAAGACCACTAGGTAAAACCGCTGACCATTTCAGCACTAGTTGACGGCTAGTGCTGAGCGTGAGTCTCCCTGTCACTGTGTAAGGCATTGCACTGTGGGGGCAAGAGTCCATTTTTGCTTCACCTCACGTCTAATTTTTTCCCCCGCTGTTGTCCTTTGAAACACCACTGGATGGTTATTAAAAGCCTGTCTTCGCTAGATGCATGCATTGCTGAAAATCACGCTAATAATCCTCTTCGTGGAGTAAAGTTCCGTGTGCTTGTCACACATCGAATCACTGTCAACGCCTTGGGAGGCTGGTACTGTTATCCTGGCAGCCAGGTGGTGGTTTGAATGCCACTTGGTTCGCTAAGGAAGGGGAGCAGAGTTTGCCACCCCAAGACACACCTCTCGGCCCTAGGATTGGCTTGAGCTCCTTATGTTTTTAAGAAACAATACACGCAGGAAGCTCTGTGAAAGTCTGCAGGGACGCAGCGGCATTGTGAGGGACATTCGACTTTATAAGGGAAATCGCCACTTGGGAGGGCGTCCCCTTTCTTTGTGTGAGAAACAGCAGGACGATTCTAAATGTCCACAGAGTTATCCGTGGAGAAGACGATGGTTTCAATCTGCCTAAGACGGACGCTGTTTCTGTGCTGTGCCCTGTGCTTTGCAACCTCTCCCGTCTTTAGCTGGAGATATTATCGAAGGCGCTGGCTGGGGGGGTTTCCAGGAGTCACTCAGTTCTCCTGGGCGTCTGCCACATATACAGGGGGGGGGGGGAATCCATGTTATTAAACTCTGCATTTCTCTCCTCTTTATGTCTGTTTTACGACCGCGAGGAGCCTCAGCCGAGAACCTGGGGAGGTGGAGAGAGAGCCGTTATTTCCTGCCCTGCGCTTGCCTGAGATAAGATGGCTCTCCGCACAGGTGAGCCTGGGCCTCCCATCTCATCTGTCCTCGGCGTGTCCCGTCTACCTGGTAGGGCCCAGGGCAAGCTCAGGGTTTTGTCGGCTGTCCATCCCTCTCTTGGGAATATTTCAGGGGCAGCGTCGGCAGCTTTGCACACCTCAACAGATGTCGGGGGCGAAGAAGTCGTTACATGTTTTGCTGGGGAAGCTGCACACGCCCGCTCTGTCGTGTAGGTGTGGGTAAGGGAATGCTAGCTGTGAGCACCCCCGGGGGCAGTGGTGAGGGAAGATGGCAGTAGTTCAAAGGGACCCCGGGGAGACAGCCACAGGCGTGGCACGTGAGCTGACCGCAAACCGCAACAGACGAGGTATGCTGGAACTTAGCTTCTAGTTAAAACGATTCTTTAGCTCTTCTTGCAGGTCATAGCTTCAGGGGACTGTCACCAGGTGCCACGTGAAGGCTTGCGCACGAGCGAGTTTCACAGGCGTGCTCTGCGTGATGGCGAGGACGGAGGAATGTCGCCTGGTGAGCATGGAATGTGTAGCTCTGTCCTTTCCTTTCTGCTCTTGCGAGAACGACGCCCACCCCGCACCCCGAGAGGTCTTCCAGATCTCTCCCGTCCCGGGCCACCTGGCCAGAGTCACAGAGACGTGCAAGGGACGCCACCAGGAACTGAATAAAGCAGCTGGCTGCAGCCTGCGTCTCAGCTGGCCGCTCGGCACCGCCCGCGAGCCTGAGCCCCTTACTCAAGCTGACTCGTGCTGTGTGCTCCGTAAACCTGCTTCTGCGTAGGCCACTGGGAGTCGGGCGCTCCTAGCATTCGCCGTGGGGTTCCGGGGTGCAGCGAATGCCACTTCCTTCACCGTGGCCGATGCCGGCGTGCTTCGCCCCGGAGCCAAACGCTTCGCAGGGTTAGAGATGGAAGCTGGCACGCGGGCGAGAGGCACACAGCAACCCCTCAGCTTTAACGAGACTCCCCTCAGTATATGCTTCGTCCTCTTGTCGGTGGAATGTGCATTATTATTATCCTCAGACAGAGCCGTTTTTTTCTTTGAAAGGAATCGCCAGCAGTTCGGGACAGGCATGAATCGCTCTTGAATATTCTCACTGTGAACTTTCAGGACAAAAATAATAAAATAAGTTGCGCCGTCAGGAACAAAACAGGTGGAAATAAACGCAGGTGCCTTTCGCTCGGTGCATTGTCCTGTGCCCGGGACTTGCGCCCAGGGGACAATCTGCACAGCGAATATCTACGGTGGCTGGAATATCCCCCGAGGACGGTGGGAAATACGCGGCCTCCGCCCTCGTCCCGGGAGAGGCGCTCAGTTGTCACCTGTCTGCGGCTCCCGCAGGTCCAGTGTCGTTGGCTTGTGTCCTGTTCACAGGAGGCTCTCCCCACGTGTCTTCCTGCTCGGCGGTCACCTTCTTGACTGTGACGGTAATTTCGCACCGAGGGGCCACATCTTCATTTCGCGCCGGTCCCTAAAATTGACGGGGCTGCTTCTAGTCCGTATTCTGTGACGCCAGGTGGCAGCATGTGTCTCATTAAAGCTGTGCCTTGCGGATCCCTACGCGTCTGCAAGATCCTGCGTAGGGGGTCCCTGGGCCAAAACGTCGTGAGGACGATGATCGGACACTGTGGCCTCGTGCACGCCCTCGTGAGTTTTGCAGAGACTGCGTGACGTGTGGTATTATAACGGACTGAGCGCAGAAGACAGTGTGCAAACCCGGCCATCTTTTATCGACGTCACTAAGGAAATTTGTGTGGATTCAAAACGACGGGACCTTAATGGCTATTTCTTAATATAATTATTTTCATTAAAAGTGTTATTTGTATTAGCATGCCAAGGGCTTATTGTATTACATATATATTTATTATAGTAATAAGTAAAGGCTTTAATGGTTTGCAGGTTTTCATTTCTACCTTAGTGAAATGTTGATAAATACAATGCACACCAGAAATAGTCCTTGCACTCCTCAGTCATTTTGATGAGGACAAAGTGGTCCCCAGTCCTAAAGTTTTGAAGACGGATGAGTTGGGGCATGTCGCCTCCTTTCTGCTCCCTAAGACCAGATTTCGAGGAAGGCTGACCAGTCTCTTAATAAGCCGATTCGTGTTGACTCGAGAAACTACGGGTTGACTCTCACGTGACTTGGAGGAAAAACTCTTCTTTGCTGTGGACCCCCCATCATTTCTCAGAGACACGAACGCCCATGACAGATCCTGCAGAATAGTGAAGCGTTTCTCTCCTGTGTCCCTGGAGAAGCCGAGGAGGAATGGCGGTAAAACAGCAGGATGAAGTGCCGGGGGGCTGAGCGGTGTGCGCGTTCCGGGGCGGGGGAGGGGACGGGGCGTGGCGTGAGTGTGCCCCTGAGTCTTTCCGCACACTTCTCACGCATTCAGTAAGACCACGATGGGCGCAGTCAGGCCTCGCTCAGGGTCATCGGCAGGTTCTCGGAACTGTGCAACGTGGGAACGACAAAGCCTGTTTACCGCGCAGGCTAACGGGCATAAACCAGCTTCGACCCCCTGCAGCGTCTCATCAACGTCAGAAGGAGATGACGCTGCACACGTGGACGTCACTCTAGGACCTGCCGCGCAGAACCGGCGAGTCACGTGACGACACCGCTTTCGCGAGTCTTAGAATGGCTCATGCCACCTGTTCCGTCACACGGCGCCTCGCCCTGACCAGCCCAGCACACGGTGACTCCTTTATGCACAGAAGTTTCCGGACAAGCACCTGTGGGTGCCTTTTCCCTCACACAGCCCCTTCCTACACATCGGTGTGCAGGAATCACGGGGGGTGGGGGGTCTTGTTGCAATAAAGACTCGTGGAGCAAGTCCAGGGGAAGACGGAGGTTTTGCCTGTTTTAACGAGCTGCGAGATGAGGCCGACATGGTATCCGTGGACCAGACTTTGAGCATCAAGGCTGTGAACGCCATTGCTGGGTGTCTGTCTGCCTTTTCAAGGAAGACAAAGTGGGTAGGTGACCATCTGGCCACTTTCTGCCATACGTAGATAGTTGTGTATTCATATTTATCTGAGGTCCTTTTTTTTCAGCTTTGGTTTGTTAGCAGAATTTAGCTTTGAAAGGACACTTTGCCTACTTTGTAAAACCTATATTTTCATAGTGCTAGTTAAGGAAAATAGAGTCAAGTATCGCTATTTGTACTTCAAATGGTAAAACCTACCTCAAAGTCCATCTATTTTTTTTTCATAGTTTTCAACTATGTCCAGAAAATCTCCCCTAAAAAAGTCCATGTCCCATCTCAGTGCCAAGAGCTAGGGTCTTAGGTGTCTCATGGAAAGTAAGCAAGCAAAATGAATTGTGATGGCCACGTGATGGAATTGTTTTAATCCACATGTATATCGCTGAGTCAAACATGGCTCTGTTTTATCCAACATAAAAATTAAACATGGATGATCTATAAAGAGAGCAGCGTGCATCTAAATTTTTAAAAAATAAACCTTTAAATGATTTGCATTGCACGTTTTTATCTAAGCACAAAAAGATTTGATTCAAATGTTCTTTGCTTTGCTATCTGCCGTTTTAGGCAATGCTATCCCCTTGGATCATTTTGCCTTTTTATTATTTATCAAGAGAAACTGCAAAGATAACGCATGGATAAAGCAGAAAGATTTTCTCTGTTTTACAACTCTTACACTTTTACAACATTTTGAGTGAGAAAATTGAAAGTCGAGTTTTAAGGGAGGCAGGTGAGCAGGTGCTGATTTTTTTTTTTTTTTTAATTTTTCAGAGGATCTGTAGAGAGGCACGCAGAATGCACATCGACACTTCTGGGAAAGGGGTGGTTTCTGAGTTCCAACACCATGGGGATTTTCTTAATTCCGTGATATATTCATAGAAACACGGAAACCAGAGAGCCTGTTTTAAATCAAACGGGACAAGACATGGGAAAGGTATGGGATCCTCGTCACCAAGCCAGGTATCCCATGGAACTCGGCCTCGAGGCAGAAACTCTGGTGGCCTGGAAAATGTAAAACGTATAACGTACCTTCCCAGTCTCAAGATGTAGAGAGAAATGTCACTGGACAGTCTGGGGGACATGAGCAGACCCTTTTGCTTCAAGGGAAGGGCTTACTGAACCTGAGGAGTCTGAAGATGGCAAGGCTGGAGGAAGGCGAGGTATTCTAGGGAACTTTTACAGAAAAGCCAGTGACTGAATCACTTCACGGACACACGTTTAAGGAGGCGGAGCGCAGATTGGTCTTACTTTAAATGAAAGACAATTCAGGAATGAAATGTATCCAACCCAGATTGAGTTCCCTAATGCGGCCGGCATCAGAAAAAAAACTTCCCTGATACTTCTCATATTCTAAAGAGGAGCTTTTTATTTCTTGATAACACTTCACGCTGGCAAAGTAAAAAGGAAGCAACTGTTCTTGTGACAAAGGATTAAAGACAGCTCAGATCATTTTGGTCTCCCATGAAGAAAATAAATAGGAACCGAGGAAAGCAGAGGAAAATGCTGCTGTTTTTAATAATACATCCTAGTACGTAGTTTCCACTCTTTCGCAGGATTTTTTTTTTTTTGTAAAGTATGACATCATAAAATGGACTCTCCTGAAATCCCAAGAATGTTCTAGAAGATGAGTAGAATAGGCACAATAGGAATGTGCTTTTAACGAATGTAGGCAGACATGATTTTCTTACACAACACGTTCCTAAAAATTATAACACAGCATTGGAACGTGAGAAAATGAAATAATGACCTCCAGGCTAAAAAGAGCACTTCAGGTTCATAAAAGAAAACAGAACAAAATAATGAACAGTAAAATATTCCTTTCAGGTAACATTGTCTATGGCACCTGTCCAGCATTTTATTCTTGTTCCTTTTTTTTTTTTTTTCTCTTTAGAATGTCAACCTTAAACTCCAGGAAGCTGGAGATTCACTGTTTTCGTCCTCACCCAATGATTTCCACAGTTGTCTTTGACCTCATTGACTTTTTGAAATGCATATTTCAAATTATAGCATCAACGACATTCATTGTTGAAGTTTCTAGCCTTTTAAAAATAAAACGGGGCAAAAT
Organism: Eidolon dupreanum; assembly: GCA_028627145.1. Classification (NCBI taxonomy): domain Eukaryota; kingdom Metazoa; phylum Chordata; class Mammalia; order Chiroptera; family Pteropodidae; genus Eidolon; species Eidolon dupreanum. The sequence goes on along the minus strand of CM053505.1, from coordinate 598,912 downwards.
CAGTAAGATATTCAAATAACCACATTAGCATGACCGTAGAAAGAATACAGGTCAGTCAAAAAGAGACACCGACTGACAGAATTGTGCAATTTAGTAGAAGTTTGTGATTCCCCATAGTCTGATGATCCAGGAAAACATATGCGTGAAGATGTTTATATATTATAAATGTGTAAATAATATAGCTATGTGGTATCTCTATAATATATGCATACATAAAAAAGTCATATACAAATACACATGTGGAGAGACACACGTGTGGATATTTAAATAATACTACGCACATATTTAAAAATCGTTTTCAGATTAAACAGCAGAGCATGCACGTTCTGCACGCCAGCACCGTCGACGGCTGTGTCTTTTCACACTCGAACGAGAATCTGCAGACGAGGGCGCACGCTGCACACTCTCCTTCTTCTGGACGCTGGCTCCTGTGATGACCCCCGAACCCAGCTCTACGCTCGGGGGGCGCGAGCTCCTGGTCCGCTGGGGTCTACAGTCTGAGTTCTGCACCCCACACGGCGTGAGCTGGACTCGGCTGAAGGAACAGATGGTGGATCCCGCACAGGACTCGCTGCAGGTACTGTGAGGCGAGGGAGTGAAATGCGAGGACGCCAAACAGAGGTCCAGCAGACGTCAGGAATCAGTGACAGAGGCGGGACAGGGATGCAGGCTCGCCGACGTGACACACGCAGAGTGTTTTCTCTCGGCCGAGCGGACCTGTGCGACGGGTACTGTGACCTGCTCAGGTCAACCCTGATGAGCCACCGGTCTGATTCCTCTTCCTGCCCGAGAAGGTCATGGGACCCCAGAACGACTCACAAAACGTTCATTTTTTTTTTTTGTATGGTGCATAAATCGTGACCTGGGAAAAACTGAAGCATCCTCGCCGTGCAGACTGAAGCCGCCGGTTGGAAGACGCCGGAAGGACACTGAGGTTGCAGGGCCCGGGGAGGAAAGAGCGGGGACAGGAAACGGAAGACGCACGAAGCGGGAGCGTCAGGAGGAAGCGTGTCCGTCACGCCGGGAGCTCGGCGCCGCGCTCGACGCCTGTGCGGCCGGGGAACCGGGGCCCGGGACACCAGTGGTGGCTCTCAGGGCGATTTCCCGATGCTCTTCCCACCCCCCCGCCAAAAAAAACTCCCTCCTTAAGACAGCAGTGGGTCAGACAGCGGGAAAAATGTGTGTGGGACAAGCCGTTGTGCCGGCTCGCACTCCCCGCGACCTCGTGAGCGAGTGACGTCCACACTGTCCCGTGGTCACAGCCCTGCGCACTCCTGTACATGACGCCGCCTACGTCGTCCTTCATGGGGCCAGTCCGTCTCACGTTTGGCCTTCCTCCTTTTCTGCTCAACTTCCATTTCTCTTACGTTTTTGTCTTTGGCGAAGAACCCTGTGTTCTCATGACGAGCTAACGTACGACAGCTTCCGCGTTGTCCTTTTTGCCTCCAGAGATGTTTGAGGCTTACCATGAACCCAGACCCCTCTTTCCCCCCATTTACCTTCCTAGAAATCCAAGGGATCTGCTCGCTCCCTCCAACACCCCAGTGCCGATGAGTCGATTACTTTTCCATCGGCCATCTTCACCGTCCAGCTTCCACATTGATACGAAATACCTGGGACCACGAAGGTGCAGGTGCTGTCCGCCTTGGCCTCTGATGACACGTCTCGGCTCTCGTCGGTCTCTGCCGGTCCGTCCGTGTCTTCATTTCTCGTCTTTGGACTCCACATGAACTGACACCGGAAGCCAGGGAAGCATGCTTCGTCACAGGTTCCATAAGGACAGCTCTAGGGAATGACTGAAGGGATGAGGGGACAGGTGACACTCTGTGGAATGTAAACTGGCGGCTGTGCCTGTGTGCTGCTGAATGTGTTCCGATGAGGGAGCGATCTCTGAAACAAAGACCACCAAGCACAAGCGAACAATTCACTCAACAGATGTGAGCAAAGAGGCGGGGATC
>CM053505.1:565622-596454 GCA_028627145.1 Eidolon dupreanum | reverse complement strand
TCCTGTCCCCTTCCTGTCTCTCAGTCAAAGTCAGACTCGCACGGGTCTGTGGGTGCCCCAGCCTCACCCAGATCCCGCCCGGCTGCCTCGTACAGCTTATCAGTCCTAAAACAATGCGTACTCACTGGATTGTGTCCTGTCTGATCCGCCTTAGAATCTTCTGACGGGGACACCCAGATGCACCAGCTTCCTTCCGTTCGACCTGTCCCATCTGAGAAGGAAGATCTGTTTGTTTTTCGAAAGCACAAGCTTTTTTTCTCTTTCAAATGAGAGGTTCAGATGCCAAAAACAAATAGGGAGGGGGGAAGATCGCCTGCAGCTTACGAACGACTTTTTTCCCTCCCTTCTGGGGCCCCCATGACTGTCTCAGGAATTCTTCGGATCCAGTTTTGGGGAAAGCAAAAGCCACCTAAGAAATTGTTATGTTTGTACAGTCAGAAGGGAAAGTTTGCCAGTGTTTAATGGACATGAGTAATTCTTTTTGGATCGTCTTTAGGACAAAAAAATACTAATAAGATAGGTCAGTCAGATACCATGAATATCAATATTTTAGGGAAAAAAATAGTCCGAGCTATAGGATTAGCGATGACTATGAGCTAAAGAGAAAATGGGAGCCCCAGACAACATAATTTATATATTTTTTCTTTTCTTTCTTTTTCTCATGTTCATGCCTAAGCTGTCCCAAATACATCTATCTAGGTCAAAAATTAAAATCTGTTGCTCAGTCATACTGGTACTGACTTAACCTGAATAACACTTTTTTTTTTTTAAATACCAATAACCAGGTCCAATTCTAGAAGTCGCAGTTCAGCCGGCGAGAGGCGGGGTCTAAAACCATCCCCGTCCTCTGACTCTGCTGACAGATGTGGGGAAGGGGGTGAGCCTCAGGAGCTGAACTTGGCACTCATTCGCCCTGCGACCTCTGTGTCCATAACGCTGGCGGTCTGGGCTGAGACGCTGAACACGCTGGGTCATACCACTGACGCATTTGGAAAGACAGGTGGCTTGGCTTCTGTCTGCGGGGCTGGTGCCATTGGGCGTCAGAGTCAGGAGAGTGATGGAGATTTTTGTAAAATCGGCATTCGACGGACTCATTCATTTTAGCTGTGTACGCGACCAAACCTGTGATGTGAAATTGTCCCCAGGAATGTATTAACGTTATGGAAAACATTTCCAAAGATATTTGCTCCTTCAAACAACTGAGCAATAATTTTAAAAGAATAAGCAAATGGGCAGAACTTAATCTGTCAGAGGAGCTGAGTGATTTACATCTAGTATTTCATTAAATCTTTATAACAAACTTTGTGACAAATCTTTATAACAAACATATGGTAACATGATTTTTCTTTTATGTGATGTAAGGATTAGTTATACTTTGGTATGTAAGATAATTTGTGCAATTTATTACGTTAAAATTATAGCCGCTATCATTAACCTGTTGAGAAGTTTCAATATACTGGAAAAATAAATCAGTGGAAATACAAAATATGTATTTAGGAACTTTTGACTAAAAAATATATATATTATTTTTTATATAATATATGTAGCATTGCTTCCTCCCACAAAAAATCCAGCAAGACAATATAAATAGGTAGAAAAAAAACCCTTTCTATATCAGTGCCACGCAGTAGGAATATAAGGCTAGCCATTTGTGGGACTTCAACTTTTCTGGAAATGTCTTTATGATAAGTAAAGCTAACAGGTGAAATCCATTTCAGTAATACATCTAACGCAATCTAAATATTGTCATCCCAACGTGTGACCAATTGTGATCAGTATAAAAATATGAATAACGTAGCTTATATATTATTTTGGGGTTACTCTAAATCCTTGGAGTCCGATGTATATTTCACAGTTTGAGCACACCCCAGGTTGGACTGGTCACGCATTCTGTGCTCATGGCCATGTGTGGCTAGTTGCTGTCACATGGTATCGCAAAGGTCTTAATCATTATTCTTTTTCTCTCCAGCCAATAACCTATAAATATACCATAGCTATCTGATACTGTGGGAGGGTAGACATGGATGGGGCCATAAACAGTTTCTAGTCCAAAGATGCCATCTGACCTCTGATGCTCCCAGGGCTCAGTGTGTTTAACTGGTTTGTCCAGGTCACAAAGTCGGTCGGAAAACTAGGGTTAGAATTCAGTTCTCAGTGCAGGTTGGGACTTTTCTACGTGTGTGTGTGTGTGCGTGTGTGCGTGCGTGTGTGTGCGCACGCACATGTGTTTTAATTTAATTCCCATGTGTTTTTCCCTTACTCCTAGTGCCCGAGGATGATGCCATCCTTTGGGAATATCATTCAAACCGTGTGTGGTGGCCGGTCATCCCGTGGTCCCCTGAGCATTCCCGTCCAATCAAAACCTCTCCCTTTCCATAGGGGCAGGGCTGGGATTGACTTCCGCCCATGAACGCGGTCATGGTGAAGTGCTTTCTCAGCTGTAATTACTGTCCTCAATTAGTTGATTCTGAGTTTGATCCTGAGTGGGCCTGGTCTAGTCAAACCAAAGGCCTTGACATGGGTCTGATGACGGAAGCTTCCATGTAGGGGGAGGGCTGTGATAGCCTCTAGGATCTGGGGTGAGACTCTAGTGGACAACAGGTAGCAAAAACATGGGCTCTCCAGTCCCGTAGCTGCAAGGTAGTGAGTTCTGCCCACGACCCAAGCGAGTTCGGAAGTGGGGTGTTTCGCGTTCGAACCTTCAGGCGAGAGGACACAGCCCCCTGACACCCCAAGCGAGGACCGGATCGGCCACACCGAGGCCCCTCAGGCACAGCGCCTTCGAGACCCTCAGTGCGACAACTTACGTCTCTGTGATGGAGCCGGTTTTCTGAAAAACAACGGAAAATGAATACAATAGCTGTTTCCAAATTTTCACCAAGTTCACCCTGTGGATAGCACATCCCTTTTTATGACTGGCATCATTTATTAATTTTTTATGGACTCTCTCTCAAGCGAAGTGTTTGCGGAGGGTGGATGATAAATCAGAGATAATAAGTGAAAATTAGGAGTTGCTTTTTATGCAATGGTATGTTGGTTTTTACAGGTCACTTGTCTTGTTTAAACCATTCGGGTAAGCAATCTTAGGGAACGTTGAGCTTCCTTGTTACAAAATCAACTAACTTGGGTGGCAACAAGAAATTGTCATAAAATTTTAAAAAGGCTAATCATATTTATTAGAACTACAGGCCTACCTGGGAGATTGTGTGGGTCCGGTTGCAGACCACCACGATAAAGATATTAAGAATATCACAATAAAGCAAGAAACATGAATTGTTTTGGTTTCCCAATGCACGTAAAAGTTATAGTTACACTATACTGTAGTGTGTTAACTGTGCAATAGCATTATGTCTTAAGAAAAAAAACAATGTACCTACCTTAATTAAAATATACTTTCTTGCTAAAGAATGCTAACCACCACCTGAGATTTCAGTATGCCATCATCTTTCTGCCAGTGGAGATTCTTTAATTTGTAAAAAAATGCATCTGTGAAGCACAAAAAAGCAAAATCTGGGAAAACGAGGTATGCCTCTCCAACGCAGATCAGAAGATTTTCTAAAAATAGCGTTGAGATGTCTGTAACTAGAGGAGGCATATTCTAGACTTTGGTCAGGGGCTGTAGGTCGAACCCCTACAAGCCTATGATGACCAAGGGTCTCAATGCCAGGGTCTAATGATTCTGCTTATGTGTCTGCATGACATCTTAATAGCGTTTCCGTTAGGGGGAACATCTGTTAGTTTGCACAAAGGTCACCATGCATTTATTAAAAGCCTTTGGCATTGTAATATAAGAGAGAGAGAAAAAATCAATGCGTTCACTTCAAAAATCAATAGATTGCTGAGGTGTGGGGGTGAGCGTAGAAAGCACATAATTACAGAGATATTGGGACGGGACAGACCTAATATTTAACCCTGTCACACAACCAAGCGGTGGGGGGGTGGGTGGGTGGGCAGATACTCTGAAAGCTTAGCTTCTATTGGCAGATTCCCCCATCTGTTAAATACACCCTCTAAGGCAGTGGCTTTTCTAAGCATTCTAAACATTGGCGCTTTGTCTCAATGGTGGAAGGGCTACTATTTACCCCAACACACAGGTGAGCAAAATAGCCAAGAAGGAAGCAAAGCCCGTGGTAGATTTAGAGCCAATATCTCAAACCGTCTGTTTCATGGACATTACGATGGAATCGTACGTGTATCCATTAACTATTTCCACGTAACACAGTATCCTCAAACACAGAGGCTTAACGCATGTATTCAGTTACACCGTTTCCTGTCTCAGAGTTTCTGTGACTCAGAGACCTGGGTGGAGGGCACAGAGTCTGGTTATTCGAAAGGAGAAGAGCCGGCCCCCAAATGCATTCCAGTTGCTGGCAGAGTTATATTCCTCAAGGCTGTAGAACTGAGAACCCCAGCCACATCTGGCTGCCAGGCCGGGCCACTCCCATATCCTCAAGGCCACCCTCGGCTGCTCGCCAGGTGGGCCTTCCAACACGGCCACCTGCCTCTTGAGCGAGACAATGTCTGTAAGAGAGTCTTACACCAAGATGGAATTGTACGTCGAATAAATAAACATTGAAGTGACACCCTACAATCCTGGACACACCCAACAAGATGGCAGATGAGAAGACAGGGCCATGGGGGCCATGAAATTTGTCCAACACAGGTGGATCCTAAGTGGACTCCTCCAATATGGCTGCTCGCTTCCTTGACACAAAGGCTGAACCTTTCTCTCAGGAAGGTCTCTGTCCATCTGATTCAGTCAGACCCACCCAAGGTAACCTTACTTTAAATGAACTCAAAATCAATTAACGTGGAACCATTAATCACATCTGCCCTCTCCCTTAAATTTCTCCATCGTTTATGTCTTGTCTCGTGTCTCACCGACATTCCAGGGGAGGGCATTAAACAACGATGCTAATGCCAGGAAATGGGGAACCGCTGAGGTCACCTCAGAAATATATTGTGCATCGCAGTATAATTGAATCGTTTGTGCACAATATCCGAGAATATAGAATTCTAACCGTAGCCATCGATGATGCAACAGTTAACAAAATAAATAATTTCTCAGGCACAATGACTCCCACGGTGTTTTACTCAAAACCTCCTCAGAAAGACCCTTTGAAAGGACATACTTTGGCCCAAAGAGTAATAAACTCAAGATGTTCTAGGATTTAGTGTGCAAGAGAAGTAAACGCCTCTCTAAGTCATTCTGGTAAATCTGGAAATACGTACTGATTGCAAAAATAACTTTAATGCAATATTAAAATTTTACACCGAAAGGAAAAGGAAGCTGGAAGAGAAATGCTAAACTGTATGAATAACAGATGAGGTTCGGGGAAGGTAGTTGACCAGTTGGAATGCATTACCACTACCGTCTTGTGCAGAAAGTGGATTCGTAGTAAAATGGATATGCAAATAATTTAAAATAGCAAGTGGAGAAAAACTAAGAAAACTGAGCTAGGTATGAATGAAATCGCCAGAAGTTAGGAAAGAGAGAAAAATAAAAGAAGCCTGATTTAAAAAATAAGATTGAGAAATGGAAATACACTTTATGATCTTTGAAATATGTCCAGTTATAGCAGTCGTCACAGCAAACGTAAAAGGCTAAGCTTCCCTATTAAAAGGCACACTCAGTTCGCATTAAAACTATGTGAATGTAACGGCGTCGCTCTAAAATATTAACTGACGACCCATCTGCAACAAAACGATGAAAAGAGTTTGAAACTGTACAAGAGAATGATATCAAAATGAAGCTGACATACAACTGAACTGAAGACAGAAGCAGGAAATATAGGTTTGGGGCATTACGCCATCAATCGGAAAAACATCCGACTAAAAATGGACGCTCATCTCACACTGGTATTTCAGGGCTAACAACTGTTGACTCCGAGAAAGAAGGCCCTGGCCAAGAAGGGCTCCTGGTGGCCGGCGGGGCTCAAATTTAAAGAAAAGCAGAGCCTAGCAGCCATTTCCCTATGGGGGCCTCTCACGCAAGCCTGCAGTGAACCAGCTGTCCGCCCCCTGGGTCCGCGCTTTGAGCAGCCCTAAGAAAGGAGTTCTCGGACTCCTATTTCAGCAACAAGACTACAACTTGCCCCGTCCACGTCTCTGTCCATGTAGCTGTGTCCCATGAGCATCTTCGCCGACCGAGCAGAGTGGTTCCGTTCTGACTCATCAGGACAGTGCCCTTTGGACCAGTCTAACCGTGAGGATTCGGGGTCCTCCTTTGCTCGAGGGTGAGGATGAAGTAATCAGGGACCAGGGGCGGGGACTTCTGTCTGCATAAATCAGCTCCCGCAAGGCCCGAAGACTGTTTTTCTCCGACTGAAGCTGACGTGCCTAAGACATCTTGGCAGAGCGGAACTGTGTAGGGGGACATGGGCCATACATCAAAGCCACCTCTCAGCTGTGCTGAAACATAGTGAAGCTCTTGATGCCAAATGGTCTCCTTCTCCACCACACCCCCAGTTATTTGGGGATTCCTGTTGGCGTTGAATTGGTGCCAAGGACAATTGGTTGACAAGAGCCTTGACATATATAAAGATTAAAAGGACAGAATGACTCAAAAGCTATTGTAAGAACGCAGCTCTGCTGTAAGATTTCAGTGAACCTCTGTCGACTATTACAAAAGGAAAGAGATAGGTAAAAGTACAAGGATGAAGCCTGGTATGTGGTAATTAACAGGCTTGATCTAATTGATATATCCTAAAAAGATAGTGAAATATATATAACAAAAAAAGGCACTGCATTATTTAGACGATCTGAATCATCTAAAAAGTTTTGCCTGTGCTGAGAAGCAAATCTCAAAAAACATTTTTCAGAGCATCAGAATCATCAAGATATTGTCCACTGTCCATTGTGCGATTATATTAGCTATCAGCGGTAAGAAAGTATAAAAATATATATATATACACACATATATATGGAATCTAAATATATGATCGTGCAACTGCTACGTATTAAAACATGCAGCGTGCATTAGATGGAAGACGGAAGTGAGGAAAAGATGAACTGTTATTGGAATGCATGGGAGAATGTTTTTACGTCCTTGGGTTAAGGATTGTCGCAGGTCAGAGCTAGTCACCCAAGATGTGTTTCTGTCACAGGTGTACCGTTTTGAGCTAAAGGCCACGTTAGCTGCAGCCTCAGGAGAAACGTCTGCCCCTCCCGTAACTGTCCGGAATACCTTGGATTAGGGGCCTTGCAGTAATCACAGTGGGAGATGGTCGGAGAGGACAAACTTCTATTGACTAAGCACCTGTTCTTCTCTTTATCCTGCAATCAGCCTTTGAAGCCCCCAAAGCACCTGCCTCATCCCCAGCTCAGGTTGTCTGATACGCCCATGTCCCCTTTCCGTCTCTGAACCCCTCCTGCATGCGGGGTCTCTGTGTCACAGATGCGGGCTTCCCATATGTACGTACCTTTTAAATTTGCTTACTTTCCCTTCCTAATCTGTCTCATGTCTATCTGATGGTTGGAGCAGCTGAAAGAATTTTGAGAGGGTCAAACCTTCTGGAATGCTTAAACCCACTCATTTCTCAGACTAATTAAAATCTCATTCCTACTATGACCGTTGGCACAGGCCCTCAAATTATTCAAACCGTTTCATAAATTCTGCTTTTCCTCAGGGGAGACCACAGGGCGAGGAACATGATTTCTCTCTGAGGGCAGCATGGCACGGCCGGCCTCTTTCCTGGCTCCCTGGGCCCTGGCCCCTGAAGTCCCGTGGGAATGAGGCTGCGGACCTGCTCCTACTTGACTCGTTCATTCATTTTCTCCCATGACAGCACGGGCCTCCCTCTTCACGCGGTGTTCGTAGCATGCTCCCATCGAGAACCTTCCATTTCGAAACGAGCACGCGTCTTAGAAACATCTCGTGTGCTGCTCAGACGTCGCCCCAGAGTAAGCAGACACCATATGGCACCTGCAAATATGTTGACTTACAATTCCTCTAAAGCATCCAAACAGAAGATGAGGATAAACAAATGTCACGCAGAAAAGGTAAAAATAGGGTGAGTTCGCAAATTACAATTTTTTTTATGTCAATGTTGGCATTTCATGATTCCAATGTGACAATGGGTTTAAAGTCACTTCATTAGCAGAGCAGCTCTCATTAAATGTCCGGGAGGAAAAAAAAAATGACGTTCATCAGAAAAAGAAAAAACTATGGTTATGGAAGTCAGTAAAAACATAAAACATTACACGGAGATCTGTTGCAATGTCCTTTTTTAAAAGCACACCTTGAATAATTTCACAAATAAACCTGTAAATTTCTGACTTGACTTTTCTTAACATGGGAGCTACAGTTTAACTCTTGGAAGAGTTCTTTATAACTTAAAAATATCAATTGAGGACCACCATTCCTGGGTCATTGCAATTCTGAGTGAAATTCCACAAGGAGAAAGGCAAAGAATAAATAAATAAATACTGTTGCTGCATATTATTTGATGCCATAACTTTGCATAACAACGTAATAATCACATTAAAATCATCACCTTCCCGTATAACCTAGCCTTGTAATAAAAGGAACTGTGAAAATTCAATTAGATGCAGAAAAGTATTAACCGGAGCACATTTGATTTTAAGTGTAAGGCAATTAGAGAGAAAACAGCATTCATTTAATTATTTTCTCTGAAATAAGATTATCTTCAGAATCCACTTGGCACTTTCCAAAAACATTATTATTTTCCTCTCTCCTTCCTGTATTCAAATACGTATTTGGAGAGCGATTCAGGTGGAGATGTGCTGCATGTGTAACAGCTGGGAGAACAGGGCCAATTAAAGTTAATAATTAGAAAGATGGTGGGTGATAACCGTACCCAGATATTTTCCTCTTTGTGACCACAGGGTGCAACCAGAGTGCCAACCATGAGGGGTCACGTGACTCCTCCTGCCTTCTGAGGTCTTTTCGTAAGATGTCCCCATGAAAGGATCAAGGATCCATCCCATGCTCTGCTTTGACGGCCCGTCACCGACCCCAGGAAACCGGGCGACCTGTAGGCTCTAGTCATTCAGCGTCTGGGGCTGGAGCCCTTACGTGGGTTCACCCCTGACCACCGATGTCATGCTGTCTTCTGGGTCTGCTCCACCAACGGCCACCCCAGTGGCCTCAGCTCCCCAGGGACACTCTTCTGAGATCACGAAAAGCTTCCAGCATTGAGGAGGGATCACTCCTTTTAAAATAAATACTGGAATTTCTAATCTTAATGATCGATTGCCCCCTGGGGACATGGGGTATTTCCTGCCGACCTTGTGTGGGAGGGGAGGGGAAGATGCTGAATGCTCCTTCTACCCTTCCCGATTCTTCTGGTCGGACTAATAATCAAATGAACATGAGGCAGATTAACAGGAGAAAAGGAGCAAATGTATTATGTACGTACACTCGGGGCTCCCATTAGAATAGGAAGAGTATGGACGGACAGGTTGGGTCAGACTAAGAGGATGACTTAAGGGTGGGGGGTGAGGGGTTGTGGCTTGGGCTTTAAAGAGGAGGAAGGAAATTCGCACGGGGCTGGAAAAGCAGACGTTTGAGAAACGAATGTTTGCTGGGCCATCTGTAACAACGAGCTTGGACCAGAGCGACCTTCCCTGCTCCCCCATCTCTCAGACACACTAGTTCCTATCCAATCGTAGTGACCTGTGATGACAGCACCTTCATATGGCAGGTCCTCTGTCTAAGTTCTTCTAGGCAGTTCGGGGGAAGGTCAACGGTTTTTCCTGTGTCTTCTGTTTCTTAAAAATAACTGGCTTAACATAATCAAGGTCCCCAAAGGCAGATTTGGGCACGGCAAGCTCTGTTCTCCTTAATGATGAGCCGTCGGGACGCCTCCCTCCTTCCAGACCGGGGAGAGGGGACACTCTCCAACCCCGTGAACTGTCGCGGCGCTGCACACGCCCTCCCAACCCACGGGAGGGGGGACTGGACGTCTGCCTGGTCCTTGCTCCGTGGTGTCCCCACTCAATGCATGGTATTTTGCAGGTGCAGCTGTGAGTGGCTGAGCCCGACAGGAAGCTAAGCGGTGACGTTTACGCTACCGCGACTAAGACCTCGGCCCGGAACCAGCCGTACATACGTGGTGGCTGAGCGTCCCCTCGGGGACACAGAGCTTCCCACGTGGATCCCCGTCTCCTCCACTCGCTGCGGGTACGTGACACCGGCCAACCACAGCCCCGTGGCGTGTCAGAGCGGAGCGCCCCCAGACGCCAGCCCCTGGACACTGGGCTCCACGCTCTGACCAGGCGTGGGACAGCCCAGAACCCGCGGCGCGGCGGACGAGCCCGTCTGGCCTCGGTTTCCGGTGTCGTTGAGCAGGTGTGGCCCCCGCCCCCCTGCCCCCGCCCCGAAGACGCATTTCAAGGACGTTTCCCAAGCCAGGATCGCGCGGACGATGTCCACGAAGGCGACGGTTTTCAGCTCTGCGGGCCAGACGGCCCGCGTGCGCTGCACCTTCTGCCGTTGTCCCGTTGTCCGCCCCGCACGGCGCGGACAGGCACGGGCGTCCCTGTGGCCGGGGAGGCCGCGTCCACGGCGCTGGCCCTCACACGTCATGTGGCAGCCCCGTGTCAGGGACGACGCTCCATTTAGAGATCGTCAACGTGCACCATGTGCCACCTCTTCGTAGCCCGCAAGTCGCCCGGACACACGCGGTCGCCACACCTGACCCCCCCCAGACTGAAGGTGACCGAGCCTCGCCCTTGACGCTGTCACTATTGGGGGTGTCAGGTGGGGACTAGAAGAATCGGCGGGATCACCTCGTAAACCATACAAGTGTGCCAACACGATGCTGCTGTAAAATTATACTGAATGTCAACTGCAATTGGGAAAAAAAAATCGTTTCTAAAAAGATAAGATTCTCCTTTGCTCTGTTTCTGGATGCTCAGGTAGTATGTGAAAATCACAGCAAGCTGGTATTTTAAATAACGTTGAAAAATTCATGACATCGAGAGGGACATGTGACGTGGAATCCGGTGTCACCCCCACGGCGAGGTGGGAGGTGCCTCAGTAACAACAGAATCAGAAAATCCGATTAAAAGAAACACCAACCTACCTAAAATAGCATGAGAGTAGAAATTCCTCTCTTGTCCAGTTTTGTGCATTTTTCAGCAGGAAACATACATGATGGGAACGATTGTTTCCTACAAATCCAGACCCTCTTGACGAGAGTTTACGTGGCTGGGGTTTGTTCTTTGGTCCTCCAATGAGGAAACAGATTCTTTGCAAGCATTGCAATGGACTGACCCAGGAAGAGGAATTTCACATTTTTTGTCCCTCATTCTGCTTTTCTAAAAACATGATAAATAGAGATGGTACCGTTCGATTCACATTGCACCATCCTGGGCTTGCCCCCCGGGGAAAATCTATGCTCCAGCGCTCCGGTCAGGGCTAAATCTTCAATGCAAGGGTTGACGTCCATGCCCGAAGGACCACGTGCAGGAAGCAGGCTCAGAACGCTCTGTGCCCGCTCCGTCCTTGGCCTCCGAAGCCGTTCCCATTTGCAGGCGTCTTCCGGCTGACGGGCGACAGGCAGGCAGTCTGAGCACCATTCTGGCGAGGCAGTTGATGTGAAAAGTTTACGATGACCAATCTCTCTTTACGTGATTTGTGTTTAAAGTTATCTGCACTGCTTACATTTTTGTCGTTGTTGTTGTTGTTATCCTTTTACATTCTGGCTGGGAAAAAAAAAAAGTCCAATCCCACCATCGACATTCCGAGCTATTTCAGGCACACACATCTCTAACTACTGCTCAGATTAAGTACGGCGACGCGGGCTCTTTAGACAGGAATTTATGGCACCAAGCGAACCTATCCGGCCGGAAACAGAGTGTCAATTACGTGCGTTGCGATGCTCTCTGTTGAGTGAAGTGTCGCGGAGTTCCCATCTCATGCTGCGTGTTTTGTCTGCAGAATGACACCGAGAGACGTAATGCCTTTCTACGCGGATAGCACGGGGCATGACGCCCAATAAACAATAAACAATAACTTGTCGTACGACAGCTCTAGGCTGCTCACCGCAAATCACCTGCGTTTAAACCAATGACGTCGTTATGGAAGGCCCAATGTAACTATGGGGGAGGGTTTTTTTTTTTTTTTTTATTCTAGTCTTCACATTTTTTTTTTTATTTTTAAGAATGAAACAGGAGGAAGAGATGCATAAATCTTGGTTGGGGTAGCCCATGACGTCAAAGAGGAATTAAATGGAATTCTCCTCGTGGTTTCTGGAGGAAAAGCTGTTATGTGCTTTCCTTAGTCTTTCTAGAGTCTCGAGATGAAAACTTTTCCTCAATGACGCCAGTAACTTTAAAACTTTTTTTTTTTTTTTTTAATCCTTCAACCTGGTTGAAGCTTGTCCTAGTGCCCACAGCAAATCAACACTGACTTAATGGGCAGACCAAATTGCATGTTCAATTTCAAGGTCTAGCAAAACAAATCGAGTGCTTTTTCCATTCAGATGACTGCAGACCTATTGGGAAAACCAATTCAATTCTAAAAAAAAAAAAACAAAAAACAAAAAAAAAAAAAAAAAAACACCGAAACACCTTAATTTCAATTTTGTGTTCCCTCCGAGTTACCCAGAAACAGAATCGACTGTCTCGGGTCTTGAGTTTCCTTAACCTTTCATGGCGATATTTCTTTTGTCTGGATTGGTCTGGAGATGGACACTGGAGTATTTCAGCACGTGGTCGAGGAAGATCACTCATGGAGTGGGAGCTGGGAATACAACAGATGATTTGTCCTTTTCTAAATGAGAAAAACCCCAAGGGAAGACGCTCTTACAAATGGCTATGTGTAGCCATATATTTATTTATCTTCACAGAAAAAAAAAAAAGTCTCTCAAAAATTCAAAAGGGCATGAGGCTGACCCAGTCAGATTTGCAAACATTGAAATGAAGCTCAGCTCCTAATCCTTCTCGAGTTTCACACGCCATTTCTCTCAGCGGAGTTCTCTCTGTGGGTCCTCGGATTTGCATCGTCTTAAGGTAGGTACTTTGCAAACTGACGCTCAGGGCACAAATGGCCCAGTCTGCACAAACGTTAACTAACAACCAAAGCAGATTAGGGAAACCCAGGTGTAAACAGCTGAAACTCACCCGCATGCATTCGAAGGCACTGCCCAAAAGTAGGCTCCACTACAAATACGATCTGCAAACAGGGAGACAATTTTACAGATTACAACCCTAAGCAGCGCATTGTTTCAAGTTGGTCGCTGGCCTTAACGTTTGTGTGGGAAGCCATCAAAATATGCTGTGACTGATTCTCCTGGTGGAGAAGGCTACCCCCTCAGAATTACCGACTCCCCGAAATAAACTCAGACACTGCATCTTAGCTACTTACACCTGACATGAGCAATTTGCCACCCAAAACTCAGTGACTTGATCCCAAGCCAGACGGAATTCACTGGGATTCTGCAGTGTGCTGCATCGCGGCAAAGGGTCCCTGAACATGTTTTCATTTTTAACGCATAGCGTCTTAACTCCCTGATTTCCGTCCCCAGTAAATGGTTCCCTACGCCCGCTGGGTCGCAGTTAGAGGAGCATTTAACAAGCGCTCCATGAAAACCAGCAGAAGGGTCTAGAGAGATCCCCAGTGCTGACCACGGCTTTTTTAAAAAAAATGTAGCCTCATTCTCATAAACGTTTTTAAACCATCAAACTTGGACTGTGAAACATTTCGACTGCCACTCTGAAAGTAAATACAAATGACCTTGTGGGCAGAAAGCTTTTCAATCTGCATAATGGCCATAGTATTCTCCAAGCAGCTGGCTTCCTGCATTTTTAACCTCCCCCGTAAGTGAAAGTAAGAAATCAAATTTAGCACATTTCTTTGGTTAAGTTCACAAATTGTTTCCTGCCTATATTTTTCCCTCATAAAATAAAATATTCACCCATTGCAAATGCTGAAATTCAATCAGTGTATTACTTTTACCGAAATGTCTACTTCAATAAGAGAAAGCGGAACATATTCTGAGAACGAAATCTTATAGAAGGTTTGACTAAAAGCAACTGAAAGTTTGTGCCGCCCTTATTTATCCCTTGAAAGTGTGACACAGATGCTTAAATTCCTCTCTGGCAACAAGACAAACCTCTATAATCTCACAGAAAAAAAAAGAGGGGGGCCTTTTAATTTCAAATCCTTTAATTATAGTTTCAAATGTCACTGGCTTATGATTAACAAATAAAAGTTTGCCAACCCTCGACTCAAACCGACAGATGGAGAATATTCTCTTGATGACTCTGGCTGACTCAGAAGATAGACAGTAATTGTGGCTGATTCATCCCAAGTAGAAGAGTGACAGGTCAACGTTCTCTGAACGTCGCTGTGATGTCTAAACCTTGGCGAGCTTCGGGGTGCCAAGAAAAACTTCTGCATGCATTTCGTTCATTGTTCATTTTGTTGAAAAGTTCTTATAAATAAAATCTTCAAATATTATCAGAGAGAAGAAAAACTAAAATCTGTAAATTATAGGAAGGTATTGTGTAATACATTTAAGTATCAAAGCAACCAACTTTAGTACCTGGCCCCTAAACCTAGCCATAAAATCCAATGCCTCAGTTTCTCTTTTGCCCATCCCGTCCTCATCCCTACCCCCAAATCATGAGAACTTGACCCCATCTCTTTTGGAGAAGAGAGGGTCTCATGACAGGAGAGTAACCAATCACCTGTTGCATTATAGCTAAATTTGCATTTTTATTTACATTTAAATTTGCATTTAGATATGGCAGGTTTGGTGGTGTCTCGTTTTGGAGACTGATGAAGAGTTATGAACTTCTTAAATATGCACACTTGGCTAGCAGAAAGGATGCTCGTTTTAAAAAGTTCTAGATACACACTGAACGGTCAGAGGGACCAGATTAAAAGGATTTGCGTTAGACGAGTCACGGTCACTTGAATGTTTCATACAGAATAACAATAAAGGCGGAGCAAAGCGAGTTTGTGACAAGCCATCAAAACTGAAAGAAACTCAGAAACAGAAAAGTTGAACTCAAGTCGACAGACAGGTACAGGAGTCACTTCTTATCTGAGGGAGGACGTGTCCCAAGCCCCCCAGTGGGTGCCAGAAACCAGAGCCAGCAGCAAACCCAGCCAGACATATTGTTTTTCCCTATACATACATGCCTCTCATAAAGTTTAGTTTATAAATTAGGCACAGTAAGAGATGAAAACAATAACTAATAATAAGAGAACAATTGTAACACACACTCACTCTCTCTCTCCTTCTCTCTCCCTCCCTCCTTCCCTCCCTCCTTCTCTCTCTCTCTCTCTCTCTCTCTCTGCCAGTGGAAGTGGGTGGATGACTGCTCTCACATGGCCAAGGCATGTCAAAGGGCTCATTCCCATCCCCCTCCTAATTCTCTCTGCTTCTCACTCTCCTGCTGGGCAGCGGGCTCGCCTTGGCCCACGGCTCACCTGTCAAGAATTTTGAAATGTGCTTGTTAGACAGAGCCTCCATCGAAATATTAATCATGCAATCTCAAAATTAAAGACGCCGCTTAAGAAGGTAATAAACGTTTGAGACCCATCACGGGCTGACGATGTGATGACACTTTGCTGTGGTCCGCGCTCCCGAGGTTACCTGAGTCTGCTACACCTGCACGCGGGAAATGCTACATCGCCATGGTCACCATATATGTTCCATTCCCCGTGTGCTCACGCTTGCACACAGGCTGCTGGCTGGGGGCCAGGCGCCTCGCCATGGAAACCATGAAATGCAACAAGGGTTGGTGCTCCCTGTCCTAGAGAACCGATCGTTAAATAATTTTCAGCGTGACATCATGCTTTGCGTTGACTTCCCCGACGCCATAAACACACATTTCTTGCACTAATTAAAGTGTCCCACACGACCTTGAGCCCGTACACGTGAATTAATTCTGAGTCGCTTTCGGTCGGCGACTATGGATGCTCTTTGAAGAAATAATAATAATATTTTACAATTTGTCCCTTAACTCGTAGATTCGGTGACTTGTATCGGTATTTATCAGCTTATGGTTTTTTTATGTCCCACCCCCAGGCAGAATTTTTTCAGTCATCTTTTCCTAATTTTCTTTCTTCATGTTATTTTGATATCACAGACATAGTCATCATCTGCTTATGTCCTGTGTGTGTCTGTATATATACAGACACATATATCTTTATACGTAGAAAGGGCAGGGCTTTTTTTAACCCTCGAGGACCAGTTTTAACCCCTCGAAAGTGGCATCACCCCTCTCGAGAACGCAAGCGTGTGCTATCACATTGCTACTTCCCTGTGCCATGTCCCACTTGGTAGTTAAGCCTTATTGCATGAAATTCCTCTTCAGCATTTCACTGATGTATTTTGATGTCTCTGCTTCTGTGTACGGAAAAGAATCCTTTGATGTCTTGCTCCTAGTTTTTTCAGCTACTGTGATCTTGTGATTTATTAGAAATATATATATATATATTTACATTGCAGCCATGCTTCCTGGCTCGCAGCTGCCAAGACCCTTGGAATGTTCAGGATTCTCCTTGTGTAACAAAACCCCCATCAATGCCCAAAAGGATGCTGGTGAACCAGAACGCTTCCACGCGTCACCGTGCCAAGCCTCAGACTCCACTAGGACGGAAGCCCTTTGCTCCAGACCTCGCCCTGTGTTTCCCTTCACCTGGCTGTTGATTTCTACCCTTTGGTGACGCAGTGAGTACACCAGTTTTCTGCGTTCTGCGAGCCACTCTAGTTAATTTAGGGCGCCAAAGTAGGGGGTCATGGGAACCTCGGAGAGAGCCAGATGTTTAGAAACACAGGTGACAACCCGGACATGAGCTCTTACGCTGCAAAACCGGATGCTATCTCCAAGTAGGTCCTGTCGACATTTAGTGAAACTGTAGGACAGCCGACGTCTCAGAATGGCTTGGTGCTATGTGAGGAAACCCTCCCGTTGGAATGGGTGGCTAAAGTCACCGCTACATGAATCAGAATCATGCGTCACACGGTCTCCAAGCCTCTACCTTACGGAGAGGTTAAAGATCGTCCACTGGTCAAAAATATTCAGGAAGACGACAGATGTGGGAAACACGACCCCAGTCTCTGACAAGCTTCCTCTTCAATTCCAGAGTTGCCTTCCAACGAGCCTCCTTTCGAAAGTGCTAGGGTGCTGTTTTAAGACTGGGAGATGCTGGAGAGACTTTTCAAGAAAGAAGATGACTCTCAAAGACTCAAAGTCACGGACACACATCGCTCTGCTGTGGGGAGCCTACAACTGGATAACGATCTTGTAAGAAAATATCTCACACACACACACACACGCACGCATGCACACACCCTCTCCGTGCCAGTGGAGTGCGTGGATGAACTGCTCGCCTGCGGTCGAAGTCCTTTGACAGCAGAAGAGATGGGCTGGAGAATTTTTCTGAGGGATGATTCGGGGATGGTGCACAGTGACCTGACGACATAGTAAGTCCTCGGGAATGCAATCATGTTCCCAAGACTCCTACACCCTGCTTGGTGCTCGGCTGATGGGACAGAGGGAGGATGTCCTCATCGTTCATCGATGTGATAACTGGAAAAAAAAAAAAACAACAACAACAACTCGAAGGGGTCGTTTAGGGCCGAACAGCTCTCAGCCCGGCTGAGGGAAATCCATCTCGCCTGGTGCAGGAACTGCAGACTTGGTTCTCACGTTCTGCCTCTCCCCCAGTCTCATACCTCTTGGCCGGCTTTCCGAACACACGATGTGTGTCTGAGTGTGGTTCGTTCACGGACGCCGTGTCTAAACGAGCTGCAGCAGCCGCTCTGCAAATCGTGGGAGACTTAGCCGGACATTCTGAGTCCCTGCCCCAGGAAGAGCTCACCGGCTGCAGGACGGCTGATGGCCCAGGGCTGCGGTCTCGTCGGACGACACGCGTAGGGGACAATCCACTCCTGACATCATCGCACGGTCGCCGGTGGGGCTTGCTCTCTCACTGGCTGTTGGACTGAGGACCTCAATTCCTTGCTGGCTGTTGTCCAAAAGCCACCAAGTTTTCCGACATGAAGACATTGCTCAGGTTCATCTGTTCACGACGTAATTATGGACATGACTTTTGAGAACCATCTTCTCGGAGTTGGGCTGTCTATGCCGGGAAAGCATCACTGTATGACCACAACGCCAGGGCCTCCCAGCAGAAATGACGCCCCACGCACCACAAATCCGCCGCCATTCAGAGCTGTCTTCCTGTCGCTCTAAGTCGTGCAAAGCATTATTTGCAAGACTTTATTTGCAAAGCGCCATTTCCCTCTCTTCTCAACGAATGATGGCAAAAAACTTGCAATGGTTATTTTTAGAATAGAATTTCCAAAATGAACCTTGAGTTCGAAGGATAAAGGGAGGCACGGTCCTAATCATACTTTGTCAGCCCTAATTTATTTAAACTAAAATCGTAACCCATGTCAGCAGAGATGCTGTATTTCCATACTCAGATAGCGCCCATGGCTCATGATCATGTCTCCAGTATCAGCCGATAAAGTACACTGAGGCCACTTTTCATTTTGTTCCCCCCTTTCTATATTTCTTTCTAAATATAGATTATCTGAAATATAAAGAATGAGAGTAGGAACAGAAGTAGTGTACTTATATACATAATATATATAATATGTAATATTATATATATAATATGTATACATAATATATAATATATAAGATTATATATATAATATTATATATAATATATAACTATATTATATATAATTACAAATTATAAATACTATGTAAATACGTAGTGAATTGATATACGTGCCCACACGTATACCTTTTATGTATTATCTAACGCCCAGTAACCGGGAGAGTGGAAGTTTTAAGCATATTTTTTATTCATAATTTTGAAGTTCGGTATGTGTTGTTATTTGTCACAGGGACACAGACATCATGACAGATCTTCACGGAGTCTTGACCTGTAACAGAAGGAAAGTGGCTGTGAAGTGTCACTTCAAAATGGATTCTAACGATTTGGGGGCCACTTATTTGGAATTCGATATCCTTGGTTTTCGTACAAAAGCCGTTGTTAATGGGTTTCTCGTCCCCAAATGCATGTAGTGAAATTCAAGAGCTTGAATACTCTTTAAAAATCAGGGCCGTTTAAAAGTCATTTAGGCTCTTCGTGCCCGGGGATGAAATAATACACAGGGAGTGAATTTAAAATAATCAGATGCAAAGTCAGTACAGAACGTATCTCAGTATAGTGTGTGCATGTTACGTAATTCACGGTGTTTTATGGGCTTAAAATAACAGAGTCAAAAGGACAGAGGCTTATGAGACGTGAGGAGTCTCGCCCACAAGGATTTCATAATTCTCATTTCTCAGGTGGGAAAATTTAATTAAGGGAACGTACCACCTTCTCATTAGAAAATACAAACTTTGAAATATTTCCTTAAAGCTTTATTAGTCTTACAGAATCTTTACCTACAAAACCGATGGGGATAGATAAGACTAACTCTCTGTGTGTATTCCAATTAAATTTCTATAGCTATACTAACATGTTAATAAAAGCTATTTATATTAAACTAGTATGAGTTTAAGTGATTGACATTAATTTGAAATTCATGATGATTCATCTTCCACTGGTGTGAAGTTTACTTTGTACCATTGAAAGGATGAGTTTTATTTAGTGATTGTGGAGTATACAGTAAGACAGAATGGAATTTGCTAAGCCTTAAGAGAGTAAATGTTTTTAAGGACTTTAGCATATTTCTGTGAATCTATGTTGTTAATTATCTTATACGATAATCTAGTCATTAAATCCAGTTTGGGAATACTACTACTTAAATATTTTGTAATAAATTGAGTATGTTAAATGCCCTAGTTACATATATTAGTTAAATATTAGTTACATGCAACATATATGTCTGTCTGTCTGAGGGCTGCCTGTCTAATCTATCATCTGTCATCTATCTGTCTGTCTATCTATCTATCTATCTATCTATCTATCTATCTATCATCTATCTATCTATCTATCTATCTATCTATCATCTATCTATTGATCTCTATCATCTATCTATAATTTAAAGGTTATTTCTTTTTCTTTTCTTTCTAAAATTTATTAAAACTCATGAACCCATCTCATATAATTGTGACCACCCCAAGCATTTACCATCAAAATGTTGCAGAGATTTATCCAAGAATGTGTCTACAATGGTAAGTGAAAGCAAAACATAAATAATAAAAAATAAACAGATACATGGAAATAAAGTGGGCAGCTGTTCTAAGAAGAAAAACCATTGATTAAAAATATTTCAGAATTAGCTACTTGAGGGTATGTCTCATTTATCCATCCTCAGTATTTTAAAGAGTTCTTAGAATAAGCCACAGTTCTCAGATTCATGCTTGCTACATGAGTGAATAAAAACAGCGATGACCAAACTTCTTGAGAACAAGCCTGGCTCAACCCTACCACCTGTGACTTTGTCATCTCTGTTTCCTCTCGTCCCTAGTCACGGTGTCAACTTCCTCATCGGATGTGGTTCTAACCTGTTCGGTCGAGATCTGTCCACAATGTGGCTGTGCTCTCCCGGCCCCTGCCACCTTAAAACCTCTGTCAACCGTGCACACAGCTAACTTTCTACCCATCCCTTTGTGAATTGAAAGCCTGACCTTGAATTCCACCCCAGTCAACGTCAGTCGCCCCAAAGATCTGACCCTCCTTTTAAAAAGCTAACACTGTCCCTTTTTGGACCAAAATATGAAGGACAATATACACGGGGTTTGCTCTCAGATCGACTGATCCTACTCTAAGACGCTTCCTATTGAGGTCGAAGGTCATTCTTCTAAAGGCCGGAGGACTAGGGACTGTTTTCGTCGTATGATCCACGGGCATCTCAAGCTCCCATGTCCGTTTGTCCTGCCGCGCATGCTCCGTTGGTGCAGCCCGCCTCTCAGCCTTCCCCTGGGGCACCATCGAGGCAACCTTCTACTTCCTTCTGGGTTTAGTGTCCCAACCCATTCGTGACTAGCGCCTCCCATCTCCGCTCTCGTAATGATTTATGCCGCCCGTTCCTTGGTTTTCGTTTTCACCGTTAGCCACCTCAGTTCGTGAACATTGCAGAAGCTCACCAACTGTGCTCTCCTGTCCCAGAATGTCCCTGCTACGAGCCACCCTTCGAAACGCTTCAGAGTAAGGTCACGGAAACTTCACCTGTGCGTCTGTCCCGTGCTAATGTCAGCCATGACTTCCATCAATGCATGTTCACGACCCTCCGTAATTTGGTCCGATGAAAGTCTGTTTTACTTCCTCTCCCCCATAAATGCTACGAACTTTGCATTACTATGTTCAGGGTTTAAGTTAATGACTTCCTACAAAAACCTCACTTTGCAAGGTGGCCCTGTAGGGACAGCTTCCTAGAACATACTCAAGAACTCTAGGTCTGAATTCTGGCATTGAGTTCCAAAGGTACAGATGTTTTAACAAGCTAACTGGCTGGTTCTTGGATACCTTGAACGTTCATAAGCTCTGCCTTCTCTGAGTCCACTTCACTCACCTGTGCTCCCCAATTCCCCATAAAACTTTGTGCACGTGTGAAGGATTTTCTCACATCCTACAGGAAGCGTGCTATACCTCCCATACGCTTCTAAGATGGCATATGCCATATATTACCTTGCATTTTAGTGATTGAAGACCCTGATTAATTAATTACCTTATTAGACATTAAGCACCTTGCACATTATCCTTATGTAGATCTCCAAGAGCGTGTGGTAATTAAGAAAACAGTGTATATGACCATGGCACTAATAATTATTATTCTACTTCATTGTATTTCTGTTTCATTTTAACCATCGGATGAGAGTTAGTGTTGGCAGTAGCCAAGGTGGTGTGGGCAATGTGGCGTTGGGGGTTGGTTGGTTCAACCACACAGGGGACAGGGACGTAACATCGGAATGTGGCCGATGGAAACAGTAAGACTCCAGTCATCAGAAAGAGCAATAGCACGGCGCACGTGAGTTCTCAGCTTGCTTCCGGCTCCCTGGCTCACATCCTGGCAGTCTGTCCTCTACCCTATTGTTTTATATCTTTTCATGCTGTGTTTCCCCATCTCGCTGTCCTCTCAGATTTAAGACAAAAGCATGAGAACTCCTCTCCTGCTCTCTCCCAAGAATCCCGGATTCAAAACTTTAAAACTCCTTTCACTGTGTTACAATCCGTCCTCTCAACGCTTAAGGAATGGCGTGTTTGCTTCTCTGTCTTCCGACCCCGCCGGTCTCACGGGATTAGAATGAGGGAAAATTATACATCCACTCTTTCTTAAAAATAATTACTCTGTCTGCTTAAAAACAAACAACAACAACAACAAAAAAAAAACAAAAAAAAACCACACACAAAAATTTTTTTTTTTTTTTAATCCCAGAAAGATCATTAAGACAGAAGTGGACGTGTGCTTGCCCGCCTTCTCCCTGGCGACATATCTTCGAGGAGGATTCTGCCAGTCAAACAACCCACCCCCACCCTGACACACGTTTACATGTGGCTCAGGAGTTCGCACGCTCCCTCAAAACTCACATGTCTGTACTTCCCTAACGAATGCAGAAGTGACCTCTTTCCCTTACACCCACTGATGTTTTCTTCCCTCTCCCCCTCCCCCTCCCACCTCTTAATTGCCATCCATCCCTCCAACGGTCTCAGGAAATACATCCTTTGCTCTGGGTGTTGACCCACTTGCAACTCCTTCTCCACATTGCCACCAGAATGGTGGCCCTAAAGTCAATTTGATGACCCCTCCGATCCTCTTGGCTATTGTCTGTTCTGTTTCATCTGCGGCCTGCTCATACCGAACCCTCTGTATTGCAGATGTCTACATACAGGCTGCAGCCGCCATGCCTTCATCCGGCAGTTCCCGGGACTCTCTGCTCAGCTTCTGCCCTGGATCCATGTCTACTTCCCATTCCACCTCTGAAGGCCCCTCCCCGACCAGAGCCCCGGGAAGTCCTACACCATAGGATTTCTTCACATCTTCTTGTAATCACAGTGTTTTCCTACGCCATTAGCTCTTTTATCCGTTAGACTTTATGCTTCTTCTTCTTCAAAAAAAAAAAAACGGATGTGTCTTCTTTGTAAATACATTTTTCGTGCTTAGGATTATGCCTATGTGCAAACGATACACGATGAATTTATAAATCGATCAATCGATTAATATATTATGGCAAAGCGAACGCTTTTCTGGCTTGCTATAAATGACTGTGTTCAAGTGGAGCTTCTTCTAAACTCTACTTGGGGAAATAAGTATGTCTATCTCTATACCTATGATTTTGTATCTACATCAATGTATTTTACTGATTTGTGGGAGAAGTAATAGCTCTTATCAATAATATGGTGTTTACTGAATGTTAAATACCCAATAATAGAAAATATATGTTAAGTGAAATATATTTTTACAAAAATAAATATTTCTTCTATTATTGGATATATATATATTTTTTTTGTGTGTGTATATATTTGCATACGTCTTGTTGAAACATGTTTGTACATATTATCTCATTTAATTATCCCAAGAAACCCACATGAGACTATTACTACACTATCATCACTGTTGAACAGCTGTATTCCCTACAACTCACAAAATGTAACAGACTTTGCAACACGTCGAAAGTAGCAAGGCGAGACACGTGATATGAAACGAGGTCCCTGACGCAGTGTTCATCACCTTCTCCAATACTGGCCGTGTTCCCCAAGATTCCTTCTCTTAACACTTGTGAGAAATCCCTAACGATGCTGTCACACCAAATAATGGCAGGCTGGGTGCCTACGTCTGCTCCCTAAATACACAAGCAATTGTCAGGAGGTCCCACGGGTGGGGGACCTGACGCTTTTCCTTCTAGAGATAAAGTCATAGGCCTGTGAAATAAGTTTAAGAAAAGCAAAGATGAACTCAGAGCTTCTCGCCTGACGAGTCCTGTCTTATTCACTCAGCTCATACCACGAGGATCTTATGAGGTGATTACTTTTACGTCCTCCCTCTGCCAGGTACAGAAATGGAAACAAAGCATTTAAACAGACACCCAAGGTCAAAGGCAACTCGGATCCAAGCAACCTAGTTTTACAGCCCGTACTCATATCTCCAGAACGCTGCACGCGCGGCCCGATTTCTCACACACGGGCTTCAGACGTTGCCCATTTAAGTCGAGTCTCTCTAACCCCAAGACAAACAGCGGGTCGCATTACCGAACTTGATGTTGGCTGAGAAAGAGCAACTCCTGGACCCCCCCGAGCCAAAAAGGATATTTAAAGAGAACTGGCCAGTCCCAGGAAAATCGCCCACACATAGTTCATGGATCAAAACCGCTGCTGTGTAAGACCAGAAACCATCAAAATGCACCAAACTATCACTTGGCCCTGAGAGGTTCTTGTCCTTTAAAGATCTTGATACTAATTATGCTCCTCCCCACTTCCCCAAATAGATACCCTTGCTTCCGGATATAAAAGCACAATCACACGCGGGAAGACAGGCACCTGTGTCCGCCTGAGCAGCAGGAAGGCCCCGCCGGGGCCCCCGGTCGCAAAGGGTTAAAGCCGTTCGCGCAGACTGCGGCGCGCTGGCTGCTGGGGGGGCTTCGCAGAGCGCACAGAAATCCCGGCGTCACTCCCCCGTGCGCCGGGGACAGGGCGGCCGGGTGCGCGACCATGCTCACCTGCTTCACCCCCCCGAGCCCCGGGCATCTCTGGGGTCCGGCCGGTGTGCGCTGGGATTAGCTGCTCCCCGCATCCGCTGGTGGCTGTGGCTGCGGGCTCCGGGGCGACCGCCGGCATCGATTGGCTGCTGGCTCCGTGAATTTCATTCAGTTTGGTCCAATAGCAGAGGGGGAGCGCGCAGAGCCCAGGACCGCGGCTGCCGCCAGCCGCGACTTGCGGAGCCGGCTGTGCCCGAGCACAGGCGTCTCCTGTTGGGAGCTCGCGCTGCCCTTCGCGTTCCGCCCGCGCGGCTGCTGCGCTCGCGACCGCGCCGCGGTTGCCCGCGGAAGCCTCGCATCCCCCTCGCCGAGCCGGGCTCGCCGGTCCCGGCCTTCCTCCGGACCGGGCCACGCTCGTTGGGGGTCGGAGAAGAAAGCCCGGGCGCCCGCAGTCCGCGCACCCTCCCAAATCGCACCCCGGTCTCCCAGGAAAACCTGGATGCGTAAAAAGAGCCCTCGCCGCCCATCCGCTGCTCTCAGGCGCAGGTAGGTGCCGTTCTAACGTGTGTCTCCGGGGGGCTATGTATTTGTTTGTTTGTTTGTTTGTGTGAAGCCTTTGAAACACTCGGGCTGGTCTGCACTGCCCAGCCGAGGGCGATGAGCCTGTCGCCTGCAAACGTTGGCGCTTTGACTTCGTCGGGTATTTTTTAAATATTTTATTCGGAGAATGTGGACAGCACTTTCTGCCATCTGTCGCTCCATTTCTTAGGTGTGGGTGGGACTACGTAGATGGACGGCGTGTCTTGTGCAAGCCTCATGCACATCTCCACAAGAACACTGGCCTCCCCCCCGCCCCTGTTCTTTTGCATTAAAAAAAAAAAAAATCGGGACCACCGTGGTTTGGGGAGCATTTCGCTGCGATCGGCTCTTGGCACGGCTTTGGGGGCCGTTGTGTGATGTGTTTACAGAGAGCGGCACTGTCTTACAGACAAATAAACGGAAGAGTGTGGCGGGCAGGAAAAGGGGAAAAAAAAAATACATCTGCAGTACGGGGAGAGACGGAGCGCCAGGGCCTTGCAAACCTGGGCTGGAGACGGATGGACAAGGCGGCGGGACTTCTGCGAACTGTGAGATGCCAGGGGCTTCCCCAGGTCCCGCTTTAAGGGGACTGCCAGCTCCCTCTTTCCTGGGGTGGTTTTTTTTTCCCCATAGGGTTAACCAGAGAGAGAGAGAGAGAAAGGAAACCGGGCTTCGCTGGGGTTGCACGCGGCGACCCGCACCCCTTCTTCCCCTACCGGCCTGGGATAACATGACGCCTGTGTGAGGCACGAATTAACGCACGTGATTGATGAGGGCCTGGCGGGCTTTCTGGGGAGGGCCCGGGCGCGCCGGAGACCCCGGGCGAAGACGAAATGGTGGTGGCTTAGCGCCGTTCCTGCGAAGCTGGGGAGCGGGCCACCTGCTCCCCTCCCCCCCTCCCCGTGCGTGTGGATCAGGGGGGACGCAGGCGGAAAGGAGGGGTAGCTGGTGGTTTTCCTTCTTCTTCGGATGCCTTTGGGTCTGGCCTGGACCTTTCCGAGGGGCACGCGGCACGGTCCCCGAGCTGCCCGCTTTGCCGGAGGATCACAAAAGTTGGGAGCTGCGGGGACAGGCGCCCCGCGCCCCAGCCCGGGTCTCGGGGGATGCGGGTCCCCGCCAGCGGCCACAGAGAGCTCCAGTCCCCGGGCAGAGCCCGCGAGGCGCACGGCCGGCCATCCGTCGCCGGTGGCGCGGGCTGCGGGATGGGGAGTCGGTTTCAGTAAGCGGACCCCCGCCCCCATATCCCCGGGCGGCGTGAGAGGTAACCCCCCGTCACAAAGCTCTGCGCTGTCCCGCGCCTGCAACTCCCCTCCCCCCACCCGCGCCGCCCGCGACGCTTTCCGGGGCCGCGGTCATGCCGACCCCCCGACCGCGCGCGCCCCGGCCCGGCCCCCTGCGCTGCAGAGCGCAGAACCGCGGGCGAAGGGCCGCCGAAGCCGCGCCCTGCGGGCGGGGGGCGCGAGACGCCGGCCAGAGCGAGTGAACTTGAGTCCCGCCCCCTCCCCAAGGCCGCGGCGGCGGCGCCCCCGGCCTGCGCCCCGGCTCGCGCGGCCTGACCTGCGGGGGCGCGGGCGGTGTCGCCCGGCCGCAGAGGATGCGGGGGTCGGGGGCCGGCGGGGAGGAGGCCCGCGGTCCCCGCCTGCGCCCCCGCCCGCGGCTGCGCCCTCGCCCTCCCGCGCTCCAGGACGCCCGCCGCCTCCCCGCGCGCGCTCGCAGCCTCGGCGCCCGGCCCTGCTGCCCGCCTCGGACGCGCGGTGAGCGCCCGGCCGCCCGCGGGGTCTCGGCCAGAGCCGCGGCCCGTCCCCGGTGGGCCCCGCGGCGCGCGCTCCGGGGCCCGCGAGCTCCATCCCGCCGCCGCGCGTCGCCGGACGCAGCGCCCTTGCGGCCCGGGGCGGCGGGGGCGGCCGCCGGGGGCCCTGCGCCCCGCGATCGCGCGCGCCGCGGGGAGGGCCGGGGCCGCGAGGACGTGCCCTGCGCCTCTCCTGTCGCTTTCCGGTGGCTTTTTTTTTTTTTTTTTTTTTTGGATGCGGGTGTCTTTTTGTCGGACTCCTTCCTCCCGGCGGCCGGCAGGTGTGGGTCTCTCTGTTTATTTTGGGAGTCTCCGGGCTGCTTTTCCGGGGCTGGCGGGGGATAGGGGGGTGCCGGAGGCAGCGTTTGGGGAGACCGTGGGGGGGGTGGCGATGCGGCGGCCCCCGCCATGCGCCGGGGTGCAGCTCGCCCCCCGCGCCGGCTGCGCGCGCAGTGGCCGAAACCCCAGTGCGTGGGCGACCGTGGCCTCGGCGGCGACGGCCAAGCCCAACCTGTCATTTGGAGCCAACTTAAATTGGGGGTGAGCGTTGGTGGTTGGGGGGGGGGGCGGCGATCCAACTAACGAGCAGGTGCTGTTCTTGCGAGCAGCATCCACGAGGGGGTAGTGTGGACGCTGCTTTCGATTCGATTCGAGTGTGTTTTTTTTTTCTCGTTGGTCATGGGGCCCCGCGCGGGCGAGGGGCGACGTTCTCCCGGGCTGCTGCGCGGTGCTCTGGAGAGGGGACCCACCGCTGGCGGGGTGTCGGCCTTTACCTGTCCCCTAACGCGACGCGGCGCGAGCCAGCTCCCTTCCCGCACTCGGCACCCAACCGTGATTGGAGGGGGCGCAGAGAAAAGGAAGAAAAAAAAAAAAAAACAATAAAGAGAGAGAGAGAAAAGAAGAAAGTTTGGGGAGCCCTAGTTCTGTCGCAGCCGAATCCCCGGCCTGTGTAGGCGTCGTGCAGGCGACCGGCCGGCGCCTGCTTTGGGTACTGACCCGAGGCGCAGTGACCAGGGTCTAAAGCCCTCACTTGGGAACAGAACAAAGCAACGCCAGCCGCTAGGATGAGAGCCGCCTGCTCCCAGTGGGGGACCCCCAGGACAGCGGAACCCACACAAAGCGTCAGATCATTCTCGGTGGGGGGCAGGCTGGGTGCTGGGGAGGGGGTGCAGAATTGCTTCTCGCCTGTCGTTGCTGCGTGAAGGGGTTAACAGCAAGCCGAGCATTTCAGGATGCGTTTTCCCGTTTGCAAGAGCAGAAGGTGGGGGGCGGGGTGGGCTAACGGCACATGGTCGCTTCCATCCCCTAACTGCAGGAAAAAAAAAAAAAATTGAATTTTAAGAATGTATCCCCCAATTAAGACCATGAGAATTTCACCGAGGCCTCTGCCAAGGTCTGTGTATTTTTTCAGGTTTACAAGTCCAGTATTCTGTTACCCAGCGATGTGTCTAGTTGAATATGTGAAAATAAGCAGTTTTAAAAAGTAAGAAAATAATCAAGGCCAGTTGGAGCAAATGGAGACTGATTTCGTCACTTTTAAATCACTGCATTTGAATGAGATTTAATTTTTAGTTTTTTTTTTCTTTTTCTTTACATCAGTGATTTTGAGCAGGGGTTTCATGATTATTGGTTTTTCATACAGATGGCTGTGCTTTGATGCCTCCCCCCCTCCACACACACACTTTTAAGGTTTTTGACATTTTTTTCTTGTTACTCTCCTTTGTGTTTTTTTTTTCTAAGTAAAATCATGGTGAATGTACATTAGACCCTAGAGCCAACGGTCCGGCTAATCTTTAC
The DNA here is from genome assembly GCA_028627145.1 of Eidolon dupreanum. Lineage (NCBI taxonomy): Eukaryota > Metazoa > Chordata > Mammalia > Chiroptera > Pteropodidae > Eidolon > Eidolon dupreanum. Next base: position 567,704 of record CM053505.1, on the reverse strand, counting down.
CCAAATCTCAGGATAGAAAACATACTTGATGAATGACCAGTTGCTTTATTAGGTGGAAAAACGCAGGTATGTTATGCTATTAAATTTAACTAAATGCATTTGAGCATTGTCAAAGCAAAGTGGTGGTTTTGTTTTTTATTTTTAACCTGCAATGTAGACTGATGATAACTATGTTTTGTGTGTGTGTGTGTGTGTGTGTGTGTGTGTGTGTGTGTGTTTAATTTCTGAACTGGGCCTTTTATTTCTTTTTTCCCCCTGTGTACTAATATGTGTAAAAAGCTTCTGCTGTCCACACTAAACCGCAGCACAAACCCTAGGGGGAGGACAGAGGGCCCCCTTCTGTCCTTGGGGGACCCCCAGAAGTGAACGTTCAAGGGCGGGGGACCTGGCCTTGCTTTAACGAGCTTCCATTTTTAATGGGTGCTGCATCTTTCAAACCTTTATTACGGGTTGAGTATTGTCAAAAAATGCAGCTTGTTGATACACTTCATTTTTTTCACAGAAAACCCCAGTGCAGATGTACTTGAAGGCCTTTCAGACCCTCCCTCTGAGGACAGGCCTCTCTGCTTCCAATGTATTTATTTAAGTTCCAAACTCAGCGAGAGCTGATTTTAGCTGCGGGGAAGTCCAGGCTAAGAAACAGATTTTCAGTACGGAGAGCAGACCGTATTCTTAGTAAATAATGCTTTCTGCCTGTAACGGTGTACGTCCCATTCCCAAAGGAGAAAAGTTGTTTAGGGTGGAGTTGAAATCACTTACCCCTCCCCCCCCTCCGTTTTTTTTTTTTCTTCTTCTTCTTCTTCTTTCTGGATACTGTCTCTCTTCTGTAGTGAGACTTCATCTTCTCCTTAATTGTGTTAAAGAATTATCGGACAGACTGTGCCTTTCTGTGGAGCAAAAAAGCAGAGTCTCAACCTTGTCGGCCACGTGGCCACAGGCAGTGAGGTCATCTGTCATGGACGGTGACCATCTATGGACCGTTCAGTCCGTGAATATTTTCCAGTTTTGTCATTTTCCTCTAAACAACCTTCTTTGGGCCTTTCAAAGCCTCCACTGTTCTTTGCTGGGTGAAAGGCAGGGTGGGAAGCCCTGCTTCATTTTTTTTAGGATGGGGCAGAGGAAGCCCAAATGAATGGGGGTGGGGGGCAGGGGTGAGGGAAGGATGGAGGGGGGAAGTGCTACCACCCAGGAGTTGGCCATTTATGGCCTTTGAATATACATGAGAAGCACTTCTCTCTGTGGGGGTTATACTAAACAGAAAGCAAATAAAAGGCTTGTAAAAATCAGCCAGCGAACGGAAGGTTGGTGGTTGAGAGAGGCCAGTCCAGTGAGGGTTCTAATGTCACACTTCAGACATGGGGTCTGGACTTCACCTGTCCCAGGTGTGTGTGTGTGCGTGTGTGTGTGTGTGTGTGTGTGTGTGTGTGCGGAACGCCTGAGAGGCACCCACCTGCGGAAGTTGGCCACTTATGTTTCAAGAACGACCCTCTCGTGTGGCCCACCCCACCCTCCTTCGTCCCAGAAGTGGTCCCCGAATGAACAACCACCAGATAGCGAGATGAGGCTGCGATAATCCGACCGCAGTTGGCATGTAGGAAGCAGACGAGGAAGGATGCGGACGAGAGCAGCCTCTGTGTGCACACAGCGCTCACCACATCTCACGGGCTGGGCTGCACAGCTCTCAGGACCAGTGGGGAAACAGGCCGGACTTGCGTTGGGGTGCTTTGATATTTCATAAAGAAACAGGGGTTTGCCAGCGGCCACAGAGTGCCATTTCGCATTGCAAGTGGGCTTTCTCGGTAGCGGGTGTTGACCGGGGTGGTCTCAGCGTTCCGGAGGTAGCTGATTGGAGGAGGGTGCTCCGCGTCTCCTTGTCATCGTCCCAGGCGCATGCTTCTGTTTGTTTTATTTCACCGTGGTGAGAACACGGAACAGGACATCCGCCCTCTGAACTCATGTTTAAGGATCCAGGGCTGCGTTGTTGACACCAGGTGCGATGTTGGAAGGAGATGCTACACTTAACTCATTATCAGGCTTAAGTGAAACTTTGTAGCTCCAGCTCCATCCACTGTTATTCTGTGA
>CM053505.1:505396-565122 GCA_028627145.1 Eidolon dupreanum | reverse complement strand
TGTGTGTGTGTGTGTGTGTGTGTGTGTGTGTGTTTAGTGGTTTCCTGCCTTCTCTAAAAATGTGTCACTCACAACCCTGGCATACATGAGGTGCTCATTGGGTATTTTTTAAAAAATTGATTAGTCGTAAGACAGTCTGTTGGTATTCAGTGAATGAGCAAGAAGATCAAATGTTGTGTGTTAAGAACAAGTGTTAACTATGCAGCCATCACAGTTTTCTTAGTCATGTAGCTAACCAGAGGGACGATGAACAGAGAACACCTTTGATGTTAAGCCAGTTTGTCGTAGGAGGGAGTTCGTCTTTCACTGAAGGGGAGGCATGTTTTCCGTGGTTGCTCAGTTTAGCGTTTATCAACTAGAAGGATTTACTGAAAATACATGGATCATTCAATATACTCACTTTATTTAGTTCCAAATGCTGACTGATCCTTTAAAATCTTCTTTGCCGATATTCATGCCCCTAGAGTTTTTACAATTTTATTGTTTTGTTTTTTTTTTAAAGACGGTGTTGTGGAAAAGCTTTGTCCAATGTCCCATGCCTAGAAAATGGACAGTGATACATTTTAGGAATGTTAAAGATTTTGTATCTTATCATTTAATCTTACATTAAAGCTATTAACGTACTGTGTAGTACTCTGTATTTCCACTGTTTCCTGGATGGACGAATCTATGCACTTTTTTACTTTTGTTCTAAAGGTTTGGGCCCAAATTAGCTGTGACAAGAAATGAATTTCTTAAGAGTTCATTAGAATCGAGGGATGATTTAAGAGGAGTAGATTTGTCTAAAATCGATTATATATACTTTAAGTTACTCTTAAATTCTAAATTGAAATTTTTCTCTGTTGTTTTCTTTTCTCGACTTTCATAATGCTAAAAATTAAACCATTGAAACATTATGTAAAAAAATCGGGAGCAAATCCTAGACAGAAACAGATATTTTATTAAATATGCATCTTTTCAGAAATGGATATAGTCTGAAAGATGGTTCTTTTTGAGACATGGGAGATAAAATTTGGATTAGATAACTTCGGGTGTAAAGTAAGGTAATTTATGTTAATTTGAACATTTATATACACGTCTAAGAATATCCAGGATGACCCCTAGAGATAAGTGTTTTTCTCACCTGAGCAATTTTAGCTGTTCGAGAAAATGTGCCCAAATTAAAACTTGTCCCTCCTATTTTTCTTTTAGAAATTTAGCAGGTCACTGTGACTCAAAAGAAAACTACATATATAAGGAATGATCCTAGTTTTTCTTTTAATTTAAAAATACCCCCGAGATATCTTTAGGTTAAAGCTAAGTTTATGTTGTCCTGCTTCGGTGTATGTTCGTGCAAGTCCTCATGCAGGCATTGGTCATGGATAATGTCACTGCCTTGGGGACCTCTAGCTGTAATCATGTCACAGACTTGTTGAGACCCCTGGGGAGTCTGTTACACTTTCCATGTCTTGCTTCTGCAGACTGTCGTCTGAACACCATGGCCCTTCTCTTCCTCCTCTCTCAAGATCCTCTTTGAGGCCGTCTGCTAAGACATGCTGAGAGCTGTCACCTCTCTGAGCATGACACGCTATTCCTGTGTCACTGATGAAGGAGCTCATGCAATTATATACAAGTCCTTGCTTTGGTGACTGTCTCCCTCGAGAGACCGGCAGCCCCGCGAGGCTTCCGTGTCAGTATCCATCCTCGGAAATCCTTTTCTCTCTGTTCCGTTCAAGGTCTTTGCTCGACAAACACTCGCAAAATGAAAGGAGGCAGGATTTCTAGGCCTTATGCACTGGAAACCATTTAGGTACAAGGAAATCAAATCATAACAGTGCCGTCTCGAAACGTCAGAGCTACATCGATTTGAAAATAGTCGTATCTTTCTGTCTTATGTTCTAGGTTTCTTTTTGAGCTACTAACCAGGACGCATTGGAATGGCTCTAAAGGACATGGTCAACCCCCAAATCTCAAGTGGTAAAGATGAAATTATGTGGAGAGGCTTCCTTCAGACATCACTGTAGTGCGGAATATATTCGTCTTAGCTTCTACATCTGATATTCCTCCGAAGGTATGCATGCTTTGAGCAATCTATTGCCTGTACGCTAAGGTTCCATTAAAAATACACAATTTTTATGGTAACATTTGCCAATATATAGGTAATTCATCAATATTGGTCTGTCTTGACTAATATCAAATCAGCATAGGTGATATTTGGTTTTAAAAGAAGCTTTTATAGGTGAATCAGTAGCCAAAGGATAGTGAGTGTAGGTCTTTACAAACTGTATTTATATGGCAGGGTATATAGTTTTATGGGAAAACAGATTACAGCATGTCATTTCGTATTCATTTCAAAATGATGAGCTTTTTGTAGTCTTATTTATCTGTCTCAAGGCCTTCTATAACAGTCCAAACTTAACGGTAAAATCATGAAGTTTTAACCTAGAGAATGTATTCTTTAACTTTCAAAATATCTTATTAACCCCATGATCGTAGCTTATAATGTAGCTTTAAATACATGATGCGGGCCTTAGTACAGCGTGGACTGCAATGAATCAGGTAACCTAGAACGAGTGAGAAAAATAAAGTAACAATTTGAGCAGAGGAGTATTGATCCCATTTTCTTTCTCGATACGAATCAAAACGGCACGCAGCGGAGGGCCACGGCCTCCCCTTCAGTCGTCAGTGGGGGGCCGTCAGTTTCTCACACAGAAAGCCATCTGAAAGAGCGTGCTGGTGTGAGTCCACACACAAAGGGTTATCGTCTAAGAAGAAATAAAACGTACGGAGCACACACTTAAGCTTGTGTGGCAGCAGAGATTGTGTGGTGCATGCTGAGGACAGGGACCGAAGGGAAGACCTGGAGGTGGCAGGGGAGGCCAGCAGGATGGATGGGCACCTCCCTCCCTGCCGTAGAGAGCACCAGGGTGGGAACGTTCCCCCTCCCCCCAGAACTGGTATCAGTGAGCAGGGTTCTTTCCAGGGGGAAGGCTTTCCGCCTCTTCTGCTCGATGTCCTTCCTTGAGGTGGAAATCAGTATGTGTCAAAGGCAAGTGGGGATTCGGCCGGAAATCCTCGCAAGGAGTCGCCTGCCTCGTTAACGACTCTCGCTGGCACGTAGCATGAGCAGTGTCAGGAGAGGCTCGTCCTTTAAAGAGAAGATTGCCCCGTGAAGCGACAAGATAAGTGTCATGTGGTCCTCGGATAACTGCCGCCCAAACAGAAGAGTTTCGTCGCAGTAGATTTGAGAGGACGGCACATCCTCTTTCATCGTGTTCCTTCTGACCCCCTGGCTTAGGAGGGAAAAATATCTGCAGGCTCACGATTCCTTCTTGCAAATAAAGGATTGGCACAATGTGGATTGGCTTTTCCACAAATTAAATTTCGCAAGGGGTTTAAATTCTTCATTTAAATCAGCTGGGTCGAGCGTAGATCCGCACTAAGTTATCATCTTCAAGAAAAACTTAACGATGCTCAGACGACGGCGGAGGTGATGTGTGTTGGTCACCTCGAGGGGTCTCCTTTGATTCTGGATTCTCACGTGGAGTGTGGACGGGATGGTTCACGAGCGAATCCACGTGTAGCCGTGCCCATTTCGTCATCCTCTCTTGCTCAGTTGCTTGAAGTATTAGGCAACACGCCGGTTAAGAATGACTCTATACCACCAACACCGACTGATAGCTTGTAACTACCCAAAAGAAAGCTTATGAGGAATGTAATTCTGATCGTGAAGCGTCCGCCATCTCTTTGACTGAGAGGAGCAACGTGTTTTTCTTTCGTCTTTTAACAGAGAAAAATGTTCTGAGATGGAAGCGAATCCCAGATTTCGTATGGAGTCACTCCCAAAGGCCTTTTCTTAGAAGGACGGTGTGATGGTAAGTGACAGAACCAACCCTTGACCTCGGTTATGGCTGCGTTTACAGTTCAGTGTAATTGAGCGATGCTTTCGGGGTAGACTGCTTGCTGGTAAAAAATAGTTTTCTCTTGAAACCTCTGTTTGCAATAAACAAATAGATGGGGAAGCAGTGATCTCAGAGGGCTTTGGAGCGTACATAAAGGCACGCATCGAAAAGGCAGGGTCGAGGGAGAATTCTTTGTTCGTCCGCACAGCTACAAGGCAGCATGTGCGTCATAAACCAGTCCGTTATCTGACCCACCTGTGGCCCACTGAGGCCACAGGATCCTCTTCTGCATGTGGGAACCAGAAACAGAGTGTAGCTCACGGAATGGGAGATGGGTGGAAAGGACACTTTGATGAATTACGGTTGTGAGCAATATTAATGAAGATATGTCACAGTTCCAAATCTGGGCCTTTCCACGTCCCATGTAACTTTCTGAAAGGATGTGTCTTATTCTGTTTCCAGTCTTGTTTCTGTCTCTGCATGGCTCGGGTGTCAAGTCAGGCTCCGTTGAGGCAGGATTTATGATGATATCGATTAAATACGGGTTGTTTACCGATTTTCTGACCTATCTGAGTGCCGTGGCTTAGACCGCAAATAGCTTTGAGCATCTCTTTACCACAGAACACATGTTCTCCACGTCTCTCCTCTGTAGCTTTTCCAAATTCTGTAAGGGCGACCAGCTCATGTCCTTTATTGAACTCTTATTTCCATCAAATTTGATTTCCAAACTCCTCTTTATACTCCCTGACACACACACACACAAATGCTAGTTTTTAAAAATTTGTTTGAGGATAATCTGTAACGAATCAACAAAGACTAATTCGTTCCCTATTTCGGTCATTCACATGCAGATTTGGAAGATGATCGCGTTTGTTTGTGTTTTTATCTCATATGCGTAGATTTACGCATTTCGTCATAGGTATTCGGTGGGTGTACACGTGTGACCACGCCTACTGCTAAATGATCAGCGGCTACACCTTACACACGTCCCTTTGTCTTAGGAATCATGCAAGAGTTTGTTTTTTAAATGTCCGTCTTCATTCCCCCCTGGTGGAAAGCATGAGTGTGTAATTGAGGCGTGAAGTCTCGGGAGCTTGTGAATCCCTCCGCACATACACAGCCTTGGGGACAGTAACCCGGTGCAGGTTATAACCATTGCCATGGGCACAAGGGACACTTTGTTAAGTGTCGCTAGGATGTCCTAGTTCCAAGGAGAAGCCTCCGTAATCGGCCTGACATCGGGCTCAGAGCTGCGCAGAACTCACCGGTCACAGTATGACACGTCCCATCACTAAACCCAAAGGGCGCATTCTAGGAAGTGCACAGTCAGGGGAGGGAAATGGGGGCGTCTGACTGCGGGCAGGGTTCGCGTTGACTTCACCCCACGTGCGTGGGCTCAGCCTGCATCGGATACCGCGGGCCATTCTTGGCGTGTCTGACGGCCACTCCAGTGGGGACGATGCTTTGGGGTGAAGCTTCGGGGTGGCCCTTGATGAGATGTGGCCCTAGGCTGGACATTCCTGTGTGGTATTCTTGGGATGGCTTGGCAGGATGAAGCACGAGTGATGAGTTGTCCCTCCTGCCTCGGCGCCTCCAGACACCAGCTGCAGCGGCTGTCACTTACAGGCGGTGCCGAGTGTCGTGGACAAACACACCGGCCTGCGAACCGGCGTCTTTGTTGTCATCGAGATCTGCTGCTAAGCAGCTAGTTTTCGCTGATCAGACTTGTGATATTTTATTTCGTTTTTGTTCTTTTTAATTAATTTTTTCTTATTCCTCAATTACCTTTGACATACAGCGTTATATTAGTCTTGAGTGGACAACACAGATATTAGGTGTTTATATGGCTGACAAAGTGATAACCTTAGTAAAGCCAGACCCTACCTGACACTGTATGTAATTATTACAATACGACTGACCACATTTCCCATGCTCCACTCTGCATGCCGATGGCTACAAAGGAGAACCCAATAATCCTACATCTGGACATTCAGACAAACCCCAAACTCTACTTTGAAGGGACGTGCGCATCCATACATTCATTGCAGCGTTGATTACAAGAGCCAAGATATGGAGGCAGCCAAGGTGTGTCCATCAACAGCTGAATGGATAAAGAAGAGGTGATTCTTATGTACAATAGAATATTGCTCAGCCATAAAAAAGGATAAAATCTTGCCATCTGCAAAAACACGAGTAGACTTAGAGGGTCTTATGCTAAGTAACTCGGAAAGACAAATGTCATATGATTTCACTTCCAAGTAGAATCTAGAGAATGAACTTCTGATGTTTTAAAGAACAGAGAGGCATGCATGTATTTCCTTTTCACTGTGAAGAATCTATGATTATAAATAAAGAAAAACCAGCTGCTTAGGAAATACGAATAATTCCTTAAGTCTATTTAATTCTTGAAAATTTCAGCTTATACCCTTGTAACCAAATTTCCTATATAAGGTTGAATGAACACTTTCTGGTTTTATCCTACCTGTTAAAACAAATTTTCTTTTCACGGTGGATTTTTATAGTTGCCTTGGATGGCCCTGGTAAACTCATGCTAGAAATTCCTTTGTTTGATGCCAAGGATGGCTTAGTTCAATTCAGAACTAATGACCAAGAAAACCTGTCTTCATGGCACACCTGAAACCATAATTTTCATTTCTAAGTGAAGGGATCAAGGCATGGACCAGAAATCAGGACATATTATGTGGAACTGAGTTAATAGGATGCTGAAGATTCTGGTGACCAGAATTTTCCCAGGGGCTCATAACTTTGAACACTGAGATATTTTGTTTACGGTGTTCTTAGCTCTGAACACATTATCCAAATGAATCTTTCATTAAACATTTTGTGATTTAGAGGGACATCGAGTAGCTATAATAAGTTAGTGCAACAACTGAGATATACTTAAATATAGAAATATAATCATAATAAAATATATGTACTATAAATATAGTAATAAAATAATATAAATAATTTGTTTTTGACCTTCCTTGATCCTTTTATTTTTAAATAGTCCCCAAACCCATAATTGTTTACCTTGTTACCAGTGTTATACTGCCAATTTTTTTCCTAGTTTAAGGCTTCTTTTCTGCCAAAACAATGTATTTCAGAGTGGAAAAATAAAGATCAGCTCTATCGAGTTGAGGAGATAATCTTATACTACTTATAAGTTGTGTGATGAGCCAATACTGGACACAGAGTCACTTTGAGTCAGTGACCACGCTACATGTCCTAGTGGAAGGCGAGCCAGCTCTGGCTTGGGCGCCAGGCACTTCCGTTTAGAAGTGAAGTTTTCTCGAGCCGGCCACACGCTTGCCTTGACATCTCTGCTCGTGACGTTTCACACCGCGGTGCCAGAGACGAACAGCTGTGACAGGGACTGGGTGTCCTGCAGAGCCTAAGATATTTATTTGACTGTTTGTGACAGATTTGGTGCAGTTCTTTGCGGGGTGGTGGGGCCGGTCACGGTGAGCGTCTGGGATCCGCACTTCAGAAATGAAGATGAATATGTGACAGAATTTTATCGATGATAGAGATATGTGCTTTCACGTTAGGAATTTTATTAGCACGGTCTCCACGAGCTCTCGAGCACAGAGCTTGGAATCTGGGGCGTGTGCATGAACGGGGTCTTCGAGCGTTCTGAAATGTCACATGGGGAACTTGCGTGCTCCGGGGAGAGAGCTGACGGCCACCACCACCTGAAACACACGTGCAGCTGCAGCTGCACACGCCGAGTCGCGTGGGCTGCCCGGCTGTTCTCGTGACAGATTACAGTGACTCTCTGATTGTGACAGATAAGGCTCCTAATTAGGGAGAGGGACCTCAGGGAACCATCTGGACGACAGGGTTCGTCATGTACCTGTCACTCGTTCCATCACCTAGACCATCTAGAAGAACAGGATGCTTGATTGAGGACCAGTGGTGGTTGTCTTTCATTCTGCTCACCAACATTTTAATGAAGTGCGTTTTAATGAAGTCCATGATTCTGTGTGTGTGTGTGTGTGTGTGTGTGTGTGTGAGAATTTAACAACAAGGTAATTCTGACTCAGCATGCCTCCTGGGAGTAGCCGATTAATATCCACAGGGCAATGTCTTTCTCTGGCGGGTCACCCCTGGTGCTCTGTGGGCCTGTAGTAACTATTAGCAAAATATTTTTCGGTTGTAGATAATTAAGGATCTTCAGTCTGAAATTCTCCCTTGACCATGCCCTACTTCCTCTCCTTTCCACAGCGGCTCCTGGGCGTTTTCCACTGTGTTCCTAAGTTATAAATTTACTGAAGCGTGATGTACGGTGATGGGGGTGTAATACTTGGGGTTTACTGAGGCGATATGTCCCCTAATCTCTATGAAAATCATGGACCAGCACAGTGGCCGCCATGTCCTCATAGGACCCTTTGCAACGTCCTTCTGTGTGACAAGTTGGAAATTGACGTAGAGAAGTGTCATTCTCACGGGACCCAGGACAGTGTACAGGGTGATGTGCCGAGTGCAGCTTTGTGCCTGCCACACGGCCGTTAAACAGGAAGTGAAACAGGCACTTCCCTGGAAGCCAGCAGCAGGTGGTCTCGTCCTGGCTTAGCTGTCCAAGTGGCCTGGTGACATTGGACTTGTCCCTTTACCTCCTCCTGTCCCTTGAGTGCTGGAGGAAGTAACCCTTGGTGGTGAGAGTTTGATCCAGCTCTGAGAACTCTCCATCCCACACCTGAAGCTCCCCTATGTATTGACCAAGAGGTGACCGACGAGCCTCTGAGTGGACACTGTTCTTTTTCCGTTGTGCAGAAAACCCTTCTCTGATTCTTTAACATAAGATGGAGAAAAAAATGGTATTCTGGTCCTTGTTAGTTATGTTTTCATAAACCACACTTATTCCTTTCAGTCAAGGAGGATAGATGTTATTTTTCTTGAATTTTGTGAACCTGGCTGCAGGAAGAAAATAAACACGGTGTCTTATGACATTTTTTTTTTCCTAGGGAATAGCAGCCCAGGCACAATGAAGTGTAGATTATACAGATTTTCCCCCAAGATTTCTTCTGGTGTCCTATATGTGCACAGAAGAATATCAATTCTTTAGCATCGACTTATCTGTAATTACGTCTTCTAGATGGACTACAGTTTTAGCTGCTATATTTCCTTCCCCATTATATAGAAAATTTAAGCCCTCCTTGGGGAATGATTGGTCTTTCGCTTGTCCTTTTACTGGTAAATTGATGGGTTTGTTCAAATCGTTCTGTTCTGGGAAGAAAGAACAGATACAAGCTGACCAGGTCATATCCAGTGGTGTCAGAAGAAGACCACTCTACATCCTCATTAACTTCTTACCTTTCAAAAGTTGCTGATTCGTAATGACGGTAAACTTTAAAATAGGAAATATGTCAGCTATAGAATCAAAGTTTCGTAAGAGGTTTTTTTTTTTTTTCATTTTTGAGGATCTCACTGTATTTGCATTTAGCCTCCATAATCATCAGTCAATTAAAAATCTCAACTAATTTGATTCTTTTGATAAGATGTCATAAATTGCATTTTTAACATGACTAAACGAAATAGATGCTCAAACATCAATTCACGAGCGGGAACTGGAGCTGAAAGTTAAATAATTTTTATTTATTATTTTATGCTTGGAAACGTGAGGTTATAGTCTAAACATTTAGTTAGTTGCAATCACAGTACTAATCGTATTTTATCCTCACGACGTTATTAGGCATTTTTAAATTACTACTGTTCTTGTGGCTAAGTCCTAGAATAGTTCTCTGAAATAATTCAGCATCAAGTATCTCAATAAACTCTTTTTTTAAGAAATAAAATAGCATCCAATGAGCTGGGGTTCAAGAACAGCTGACCAGAATGGGCTTGATTTAAGGATCAAGTTGGCTCCCCCTCGTAGCCTTTCAGAATGCACAGACGACACCGGAAGTCACGTTCAACAGCGATGCCATCTTGCTGGGGCGTAGTTGAGGATCAATTAATTGATCTTACGTCTTAAGGAGAAATTGGAATAATGCTGTCTTGTGTTAAAATGGCTAAACCGCTTTGAGAAGGAATTTCACGATGCATTGACTTTTCAGGGCGTGGAAAGCAAACTCTCTAATAATATACCTAATAATATACACCTTGCCACCAGTGTTTTCCATGCGGCACTTGTTGACACTCTTGCAAATCGATTTTTTCTTAGAGCCTCGTGTCTGGAAATGCAGTGTTGTTCTATAGCGTCAGAAACACACCTTCCTGCAGTCCCGTCTTACGTTGGCTCTCTCTGTCTTAGTCGTCGTTTTCTTCCCCCTTTTTTTTTTTTTAAAAAAAAATATATAGTTGACATATAATAATTGTATTCATTTCAGGTATGCAGTGTAGTGATTAGACATTTATATAATTTATGAAGTGATCCCCCCAATTAGCCTAGTACCCATCTGATACCATATATAATTGTATATGATTAATCAGCCCATTATTGTAAGTTTTTGTTTGTTTTTTATTTGATTTGTCCGATCTTAGTTATTTTATTTTTCAATGACAGTGGACAGTCAATATTATTATTTTATTTTAGTTTCAAGTGCACAACATAGTGCTGAGATATTTACGTACCTTAAGAAGTGGTCCCTCAATTACTCTGGCCCTAGCAGGATTATTGACTATATCCCCTGTGCTCTATTCTTGAAAGACTAGTTACAGTTCATTTTCCTCCCTTTCTTCTCTTTCCTCAATGTATCAATATCCTATTCTGCTGTAACAAATGACCACAAACTTCCTGGTTTGAACGACGCACGTTCATAAATACAGCAGTGGAGGGCGGATGTCTGGAGAGAACGAAGGATCCGCAGGGGTCTAAGGGGGCGTCCGTTCCCTAGCCATTCCTGGCTTCTGGAGGCGGCCAGCATCCCTGGGCTCCGGGCCCTGCATCACGTGGTCGTCTCTTGGCTGGTTTGTCTGTCTTCTGCATCCTCCTCTGAGGACCTCGTAATGACGGTGGGTCCCCCGGGCAGTCCACAATCATGCCCCCCCGGTCAGGACCCTTAATGGAGTCACATCTTCAAAGTCCTTTGCCGTGGAGGGTCCTATATACCCAGGGCACCTGGGGGTTCAGCAGTGGATGGCTCTGGGGCTGGGGTTCAGCCGGCTATGCCTGGCAAGCTACGACCTGGTCTCTAGAATGTCTCAGCTGTCACCCTCAACGACGTCTGTCACCTGTGATCCCTTCCTTGTCACGTTCTCCTCTCTCGTTTTCTCTTCTCTGTCTCCAGTGGGTGCTTCTCAGCCCTCCTTCAAGAAGTCATCTCCTCTCTCTCTCTCTCTCTCTCTCTCTCTTAATCATGCCTCTGCCTTCCTTTCCTTCCCACTCCCTTGGGACTCTCGCCCTCTGTGCATGTCTGCAAGCCCCTCACGTGCGAACAGACACTGGGGCCACTACGATGGCTTTTGGTGGCTTGGCCCCCACTGCTGACACCTCCACACACACTCTGTCCCAGCCCTGCTGGACCATTCAGAACCTTCCAGAACCAGGAGCGTTCAGTTTCAGACCTCTGTGTCTCTTCTTGCAATGCTACCCGTCAAGTGAACATCCTTCCCGGCACTGAGTTCCTGAAAAAAACAGGTTTTCTCTGTTACGACTCCACCTTCACCCAAATGTGTCACTTCTCAGGGATGTCACCCCCTTGCCACTGGTTATGACTTAAGAAAGCACGTCTATCGTTACATTCCCCTGCCTCTTTTCTTAGATGTCTGACTTCTCTCCCAGGCTACAACAGCAACAACAACAACAACAAACCCTTGAGTGCAGGAAATATCTTGTGTTGCTGTAACCACCAGCCCGTCCGACACAGCGCCCCAAACATCATTGATTGAGTTGATATTATAGCAAAAGCGTAGTGACCACGACTGTGTTTAGAGAGAGTCTCACTCCTTTGTCGTCCGTCTCGTAAATTCTTTGCATTCCTGTCTGCCTACGTGTGTCTGTGTCTGTGATTATAGATTATCAAGGAAGTCATGACTCCTGAGGGTGCTTGGTACCAGCTGCTAAAACTGATTAAGTTCCGTCCTGAGAGATCGTTACTGTCGCTATGAGGAAGAGAAGAAAATATCGCTCCCTCGAAATGCAATATCCTCCCCTCCCCCCCCCAAGAGTGGTTTCCCTTCCCTTCATTTAAAGAAAAATGTGGAAACAGGCTGATCACCTTGTGCTGGCAGAGATGAGTCCGCTGCAGGGAAGATACTAAAAAGTAATGCTTTCAAAATAACATCAATAAATAAAAGCGCACATTAAAGAAAAAACACAAACACCATTTGAAGTGTAGACCTTCTGAAGGTCATGTGGCTTAACTGCGGTTTATACTAACTCTGATCTCATTTTTTTTTTTTTTGAAGAATGACATAGCCAAAGATATTTGTTTTTTTAACTGAGATCTGCTGTTACTTTTTATGTTAACCGACAATAAATGAATATATTCAATGTTAGGTATCTGTAATAAGCAGATACATCTAACTGCCCTTGAACCCTTAAATCCTAGTTTGCTTTTCGGTGTGGTTTCACACAGGGAGGTTTAGTTTATGGCTCTCTGACGTAGAAATCCTCTCACTACTTTTGCTCTCTCTTAAGTTTCTTTTTTAAAAGACTTTGTCATATTTCCTTAAGCTTCACGCTCATTTTTTTTCTAGGGTGAAATAAGGTGGATTTACTAAAAACGTGAACAGACCTTGGTGGTAGGATGTTAACTTAGGCATTTCCCACGTGCTCTCGAAAGATGGTTGTGCCTTTAGCATCGTAACTGTCAGACGATGGGCAATAATGAAGAAATGACCTTAGGAAGACAGGAGAGGGGACCCACGTCTCAGTCCTGTAAGTGAGGAATGACCTGCCTCCTTCTGCATCTTCTCTTTGCAAGTGCCAGCGACCCGAACTTTCGCTGCTGTCCCCCGGGATTTGAAACGGGGCAGTAGCACTTGCTGCCCCTAACTGATGGAGCTGGCAGGCCGGCCAGGGGTCACTCCTGAGAAGCCAGTGACAGCCCTACCGTATAGTTTGCTGTTTTTTGTTTATTAGCATACGCGAGCTTCCGTAGCTCAGCCTGAAAACGCTGTTGGCTGTCATCGATACTTCCGAAATGACCCTGATTTCTAGGGGGACATAAGTACTTCGTTTATTTGAATAAGTCTTTGTTTTTGTAATTCTGGCATTTTTTTTTTTTTTAAGTGAAGAGCAGTTTCAGGTTCATAGTAACACTGAGAGGAAGGTACAGAAATTCCCCGGACACGCCGTGGCCAGCCCATCGTCAGTCTCCACACCAGACACTGCCTTTGTCACAGCTGCTGAGACCTGTGGTGACGCGTCATGACCCGGAGACTGTAGTTTACATTGGGGGTCACCCTCGGTGTTGTACGTTCAGTGGGTTTGGGCAGCTGGACGAGGACATGTAGCCAGCATTACAATGTCACACAGGGTAGTGTCACTGCCCTGAATCGACATCGTCTCTGCTCCACCTACTTGTCCCTCCCTCCTCCACCCCTGCAACCACGAATCTTTCCGCTGTCTCCGTAGTTTTCCCCTTTCCAGAATGTCCTAGAGTTGGGCTCATCCAGGGTGCAGCCTTTTCAGACGGCTGCTCCCACTTAGTCGTAATGCATTTGAGGTTCCTCTGTGTATCGTTCCGTGGCTTTGCGGCTCGCCTCTTTGTAGCGCTTAGTAACTTTCCATCCTCTGTCTGTGACACAGTGTATTTATTCACTCAGCTGCTGGAGGACGTCTCGGTGGCCTCCAAGTTTCAACAGTGACAGATAAAGCTGCTGTAAACACCCATGTGCAAGTTTCTGCTTGGACGTAAATTTTCAACTCCTTCAGCGAATACCAGAGACTGCAATGGCTAGAATATACTTTATTGTCGTGTCCTGTAAAAGGGAAGAAGCCACTTCTTTTCTTAATCCTCAAACAGTAATGCGCATTGGGGATGAGAATGCGCTTAGCAAAATTATTCTTCCAAAGACAGTAGCAACGTGTTTCCCAAGGAGATTGATCAGGCGTATTTTGGGGATAGTGTTTCCCGCATGGAGAACAGCAAATAGGAGGATGGAAGGACGTCTTCATTGCAGACCAGCTGACTGTCATCAGGCAAGGCTGGTGTGTCTACATTCGTGAGACATGCATGCCTGAGTAGCAAATCACTACCTTTGGATGCTTAAAGAGTCAGACAAATGGAATACGCCATCGAAGTTACATGTGACTGTTTCTCACATCTTTGTAACCTTTCCCTGCCTACGCTCCCCTTCTGGGGGAAAATATATGGGATTTAATTTTCTGTATATCTGATCATAAAATTGGAAAGTTGGTCCCACAGTCCTGTTCAGATGAGCTATTGACTTTTCGGTGGCAAACTCAAGGAGATTGAAATAGTCCCGTACTGCTCGTATGTTATGTATGAAAGACTGAAGAGTGTGGGAACATCTGTGGTTCTGATTAGAATGCCTGTTGTTGTGCAGACCGGCTCTAGTGTATGTATTTTTCTGCTTTGATGGGGAATTAGATTTCATAGTCTCTCCTATGCTTTTCAAAGTCATCTTTGTGTCTCACCCTGCGGCGATGAAATGGATAACCAGCATTAACTTCAGTTAAACCACCATCTCAACAAAGATAGTTTCAGGTGAGACGTGCCAGTAACCTTGGTGGCAATGGTTATGTCCTCTGTTCGAGCATTGACTATTGGGGGACAGCATATTTCTGGGTCACCCTGCCAAGTAACATGAGCAGATTCATTGACTTTCGGTAGTTTGTTTGGAGACCTTAAAATGACCAGTTTCATTAGGCGTTCTGTTCTCTAAAGGCATGAATGAGATTCCTACTCATTTTAGATTAGAGACCTCTGGCCCCAAAAGAGACTTTAGTAGCCCTTATGAGCCGTTTAGAAATGCGATGGAGGGCGGGACACAGCTTGGGGACTTGCACTGACTGGGTGACAAAGGTGGCAGGAAGTGAGAGAGTGAACGGAGGAAGTTTAGAGCTGAATGTTGGCAAACGTATATTGATATGCATTCCACACATTCACCTCGCTCCTAGTGCCATCTTATTTTTCTATATAAGTTTTCACTTTTAATTCTACTTCTTATTTAAAAATTGTTTCAATCTAGCTATATGAGATGTATCTCTGCCAGATAAAAAGGAGAAAAAAAATAAAGCGTTTATGATCGGATGTGTGATGGGAAATAATGAAATAGTACATGAAAAAAAATTGATCGGCCTATTTTTTCTTTATATATATATATATACATTTTTTTGTTAGGCGAGGCAACCCTTAGCTGACTTCACAGATTGCAAGGACCTTGTCCGTTTACAATCCCTAATTTTTTTTATTTTTTATTTTTTGCGCCTACAGCATCTGGTCTTCCTAGGTGGTCTCCCATCCAAGTACTAACCAGGCCCAACCCTGCTTAGCTTCTGAGATCAGACAGGATCAGCCTATTTATTAAATGATGTTGGAAAGCATTTAATCCACTGTAATGAATTACATCTTCAAGGGGGTGTAATGCTACACAATTTTCTGCTACCCTATCATTTTTCTTGATAATGTATTTTTTAAAACAAGTCCTCGGATTACATATGAGACAAATTATCTCCTTGATGGCAGAGAATTCCATATTTCTCTTTATCCAGGTTAGACTGAATACATGCATTTATTTTTTTTATACCTCTTCCAAAACTTTAAGCTCGCTTGAACTTCTGTAAGAGCCTAGGTTTGCATCCTGTGTAGCAAAGTACTGTCCTTTCTCCTCCTCCACAGGAAACGAAAAGTTTATTTTTGGATGAATTTAACCCAGGAGAGAAAGATCCAGGGGCTGAGGGGTTAGTGGACTGAATACCCAGACTGAAAAGTATGAACTGCATACTTTTTGAACCATTACGGCAAGTTGCTCCTTTTCCCGAAGTCTCCCTAAGCTGATAGCCACTGGACTTGTACACACAGGTATGGGAGGGTACCTTTTATGGGGAGACCGAACTGGCAGCCCAAAAATAGCATTTTTAGGTCATTGGGTAAGTTCTTTGTTCTCTGAGCACACGTCCGTCCATCGGCTTGAGGTCCCTGCCTCCCCACAGAGAAGTTATTCTCAAAGGAAAGACGGTAGGCTAGCAGTCTACATCGTCTACGGTGGCCTCTAATACAGAGTCTTAAAAAAAAAATGCCAGAAAAAATCTATCTAGAGGAAACGTACACAACGCCAGCTAGAAAACACGGGGGAAAATTCTAATTTATAACTTGTGGGACATGTGCCAAAAATATCGATCTTTTAAAAAAATATATGGGAGTCCTTCAAAAAAGGTAACACAACAGCCCTATTTATACATTAGATGGTAAAATACATATGAGGATATTTCCTGTGGAGAAAGCTTGATGAGAAAGAGGTGGGACCAAATAGGAACGAAAATTAAGCCTCAAAGTAGGCATTCATCACCTCAGCAGTGGTTACAGAGAAGGATGTCATGGAATAAAAGAGGCAGAAATGGCTTATAAATAATTTCCCTCAGCATTGAGGAGTCTGAGCTCCCGGGCTTATGTGACCCAATCATGTAAATGAAACGAAACTGACTCCCAACCCCACTGTTAGGAAATTCCGGAATACCAGCTGCGTGAGAAGTTGGGGTCCTCGGAGTGGTTAGAGGGCAAGTCAAAAAAAAAAAAAAAAACAACAACAAAAAAAGAAAATCCATGAATAATCAAGAGTTAGAATGGCAGGGGACCCTTCCACCTCTTTACCAAAGATTTGAAGACAGAGAAAAACTCACATTTGGGCAGAGAGGTGACAAGAGTCACCTCTATCCAGATCAGAGGTCAGAGTTAGGACGTTTTCAACTCATGCAGGGTCTCTGAAAATGGACCTTTCTCACACTCTTTCCCAGAAAGCTGGGCCATGACATGTCCAGTTAGCGGAGTAAATAATGGGAAATTCTGGTTTTCGGGAAATGTTGTTGCTAACGGCAGCTGGCCTGCTAGCTTCCGTTGGGTTCACTGTGAGGGTTGAGAGCAGATTGGGACAGAAAGGGTACTAGGGACACAAGGGGAAAATAAAACAACCCAAAAAACGGAACGAGACATTTGACCCTGTGGAAAAGGCCAGCTAACACGGCCTTCAGTTCTGTGGGAACTTTTGAGAAAAATTGAGCAGTAGATTCACAGAGAGCGTGAAGATGAAGGTCCGAGGCTGTTCTTGCCTCCATGGAAAACAGGTCCCTCAAGAGAGGAGATTTTCGTGGAGGGCAGCGCTTGGCTCAAGAGTGACCAAACACATTGGCATTGTGGAGCAGTATCGCCAGCTTGCATGGTGACGGTATGGGGTCACCGGGTGCAGATAGACAGATGGGGTAGTAGGGGCCCCATTGGTAGATCATTGGTCGATAATATCTAAAGAAGATATTTCCAGACAAAGGAGCACAAAATATTGCCTAGAGCTGTGATGGAGCCTCTTTGGAGAAGAAGAACCGGGAGGTGTCCAGGGCCAGGCGTGGTCCTGGTGCATCACTTGGGGACAGTTTGGCCGTCGCATGTGACGGTTGCTATTTACGTAACATGCGCGGTTTGGCTTTGAAGGCTGCAGGCCAGTCCGTTTCGTGGAAACACAGCTTTTCTCAGAGAAGCAGACAGCGCCAGGGGTGCGTGGGGCGTGGACGTGAGCAGCGTCGGCGACAGCAGCGTTTTGCACGTTTGTCTTCCCGCCGGAGTCACCTGCAGGGTTTGGTAAACGCCAACACCTGTACCCTGTTCCCTCAGACATGCTGACTGACTGACTTGGTTGACAGTGCAGCCAGGAAGGTCATTTCACTGTCCCCAAGGGTTCTAACGCACGAGCCGGGGACGTCGGCTGAGCCCGGCTTAGTGCTTTCATTTAAAATCCCATCCAGAGTCCCCCTGTGCCTGGATCCAGTGCTTCCTGTTAAAAAAAAAAAAAAATAGAAGTCAGGATGCAGATTGAGGGAACTTCATCGGCCACTTCTTGTCTTTTTTGTCACCTTGATGTGATCTGTATAGAAAGGCCGCGATCTCTCAGAAGTGACCTAACGCTTCTCTCAACGAGCTTTTCATTTTCTGCTTGTCGTCCTTCCTTCTTCTTCTTCTTCTTCTTTTTTTTATCGGAAGTCACAGGATGTTCTTGCTGTGGAGTGTGGCAGGGAAGCCTGTTGTGTGCGGCCAGTGGCATCATTCTGATTTAATTGTCCCCTTCTCCCGTCGCCGCACAGCACGTTGCATTAAATGTAATTTTCTCAGTGTGCGACTCCTGGGCAGGCATCCTAAGTGGCTCCTTGGAGGGTTTCCTTGCCTTCTGTGATGGTTTGAATTCCATTAGGTCCTTCAAACTGAAGGACCACGGACGTCATCCCCCGCTGTAAGGTTTGTTCGGTGGTCAAGGATGCTTGCATGGGAGCCAAGTTTTCTTTCGTTAAAATCTGGCCTTTCCCAACCTCCCATGTCGACCGACGGTGCATTCTCTACCAATAAGCCACGCGGGTAGTCGGCAGAGTGCTACCTCTTTGCATCCAGCATAGGCCATGTTTTATGTCTCTGTCACCTGGTGAACGTCCCACAGGGCATAGAGCTCAGTGTTTTTCAGTGAGGAGCTGGTGCCTTGCAGAAGCGTTGATCTTTGAGGAGTCGCTCGTGTCCTGGACAAGCTAACTCATTCAATCCGTGCAGTACTGACATTTAGGGTTGGTTGGCTGTATGACACATAACCCTGGAGTCTGCTTTTCAAAGCATTAATGTTGCTAGAACTTATTAGTTTGTTCCCGTCTCTCCTGGAGACATGTGAGTGCTGCCTCCCTGTGACCTGGGAAGTCCCCCCATTTCTGGGAGACGGATCAGCTGATGGACAGCCGTGTGTCTGCATCCGGCCGCTTCTGACCGCCCTTTGCCTTTGATGAGTCTGGGCTCCCCAACGCTTCTTTTTTTTTTTTTTTTTTTTTTTTTAAAGAATCTCCTGAGAACCGAAGAATGGTTGATATTTTTTTAGTGCATTTCTACAAGCTCTTAATTTGTGATGTAACATTAAACATTAAAACGGCCTTGTCACAATGGGGCTTGTAATTTTAACAGAGTTTGTAAAAATCTTGGGAAGGCATCTACACACACACAGAGAGGGAGGGACGAAGGGAGGAAGACAGAGTGGGACGACAGAGACAGACAGAGATAGGATGAGAATGAACCAAACTTCATCTGTTAATACACGTTGAAGGCAGCTACCTGGGCTCCTATAAATACACCATATTTTTGTAATGACCTAATTAATTCAAAGGACATACTCAGTTGAGACAAATTGTTTTATGTTTTTGTTTGAAAACCTCTTTGATACAATCAGCCTGTGGTGCTCCAATATTTCAAGTTGCATTAGGAACCGAGTTTCAACACAGCTCCCGAAACAGTCAGTAGATTTCCAGCAGGGAGAGTCTGCCAGATGATAGTTTAACAACAAGAATATATATTTATACGTATATCCTCCTGGTGACACAATGCGGGATGGCCCAGTTGAAAAGAATGTACGGTCACGGACTGGTGAACGGATAATTAAACATCGGAGCAGTAGAACAATCATGGAAGAGGATTTAATTGGGTTTAATTGGGTTAGAAGGGATAGGCCAGTGTGGAAGAATAGCGCTTAATAGGAGGTCTGAAAATAGCCAAGGAAAGCATTAATTGCAGAAAAATCCGTGAGGTCTGATTACTGTGTTGAAAAAAAAAAAAACAAAAAAAACAACAAAAAAATGATCAACCTTTTTATATCCTTATCTGTACAGAGCGAGGCGACTCAGAGAAAGAAATCTTTCCACAGATGTATTTAAGCAAAGCAAGGGGAAGTTTTGAGGTTCAGAAGGGACACGGTGCGGGTCACACGTTGGAGGAGAGGCGGGAGGTGGACCGATATTTTCAGAGTCTCAGCGTTTTGTCGTTTGTGACGAGGTCGTCCAGAGCTTCTGTAGCATCCGGCCTGTTGTCACCTTTTCTCCTAGAAGCGAAGCGCAGGGGGGGGGACGGGGGAGAGGGAGGGGGGTTAGGCGTGCCACCACGCATGCTCCTCGCTTCCAGAAGTCTCCGTGGCCTTCATGAGTGCAGAGCCGGTCCGGCGAGGGGCAGGAAGTGGCAGATTGCTCCCCTCCTTCTGACTCGCTCCGTTCCCTGATTTGTGGGGTTTCGCGTGGACATCGACATTCGCCGTGGTTCTCTATGTGGAGCTATTCCCGGGAAGACAGGTCCGTATGTCCATGTCCTTCATTTTCAAGTTTTCGGTTGGAAATGTACGTGGCCTGGGTTCAGGGAAGGAAGGACCAACCACGTGGCTGCGGGAATCTCTCCAGGGGTTGGAGGTGCTCTCTTCGGGGATGACGCCCCCCGCGACCCCCCACTTGCAATCACTGCACGGAAGTGATCGGATAGGTGTTCGATTTCCTGCATCAGGATAGCTCCAACGGTCTCCTTAGTCACTTGTCGTGGGCTCACCTCTGGTCTCTAGGGAAGTCAAGCCGAGAGGGTCTCAGGTTCCACCAAAGGTATGTGCATGCGTGTGTCACAGCCCTTTGTCAGTTTGGTGGGAAATACACACCCTTTCTAAAAATAATACTTGAAGTTACAGAATAAGATAAACAAACAAAAACGGTTTTATTGGAATAGTTATCAAGATATTTCTCATATGTGCCCAATAAGATATACATTTTTTTTGTTGTGTAGTAAATAACCGGATTTAGTTAAGAGGCTGTTAATTGTCACAGTATCAAAATAGTGATGAGTACAAATGTTATTTTTAGATAGCTACAGTAGCATTCATTTGATACGAAAATACATGCAGTTTCTCTTGGGGGCAGAGTTGCAGGAATTTTGAATATTATCGAGTGTGTTATGTATGTTTGCCTATGTGTGTGTTATATCTACATTCATAATTGAATTAAATATTAAATTTCAGTTCACAGTCAGTGAAAACGGAATATAATTTCTTTTGTCTGTTCTAGTTTACAGAACTCGTGGTATCTTTCGAAAGACACCTGAGTGGGAATGAGACAGTCATAGACTCTGGGGAGAGAACCTCTAAATTTGGAACTGGGTGGAGGAAAGAGTTTCAGAGTTTACTTGATTCACATTTCCTTTTGAAAACCTACCTTTGCATGTAGGCATTTGGCCGGAAGTGGAGGATGTGGGAATCATTACATTTCAAGTGGGAGCATTCTTTTTGGGTCAAGAAAGAAGGGAAGTAGGAGTCTAGTTGAATAGAATCTTATCATTTTTATTAAAAAAAAACAGAAACAAAAAAACAAAAAATGAGGTTCTCAAGAGTATGTTTATTGCCTTCATTGGCAAAACACATTTTGTTTTAATGAATTTTCGTTTGTCTTACGTTCGTGCTGGTTTGCAGGTGGGTTTAGAGGAAGGTGCCTTGGAGACCCATCGTGGAATCTGGGCTTCGCCCTAATTCTGTCTCTTGACTTTGAACTTCCTGTTCTTTTTTGCTTCCTCAACCTTATGCTTCCTTTTCCTGAGACACCTAGGATTACAAGGAAGCCTCCTGTCTCTATTCCTAGTCACTTCCCAGAGATGCAAGTTCTGTTCGGTTACGTTCTGTCAGCAAGACAGGAGCCCTCTGGAGTGTCTTAGTCTTGGGAGAAGGGTCTCTTGTCCTAAGTGCGTATTCCTGTTAGAGGAATGCAGAGAAGGGGACATTTTGGGGAACGGGTGGAGGGGGTGTGTCGCCACCGAAGATGAATCTTGCCTTGCTGAGAACCCTTGCACAGAATCACGCTGAGGAAGTCACAGGTCTGGAAAAAGGATTGCTTAATAACCTGGAGCCCTACAGCGTATAAGCATGTCGCCTTGTCATTTCAAGGGACTGTACACCGTCAGCAGCGCACGAATAGAGCGCCAACTCTCAGAGCGCGTGTTGCTGTGAAATCCTAATTCCCCGAGCGGAGTCTTCCGTACAGAAGGGAGCAGGCTTTCTTTCCTATACGTCGAAGCAGCACGTAGGCAAATAGGACCCAAGCTTCAGGCAGAAAGCAGGGCAGCCCAGCCCAGCTGGTGACCGAGCTGGCCCCTGAGGCCATGGCCGGTGTCCCAGGACTCATTCCCGAGTCTCTGCGTTTTGGACCTTGCGGAGTGCATCAGGAGAGAGACTGTGAGAAGCTGCTTCAAAGCCACTTATTAAACACCTGTGGAGACAGACTTATTCCAGCCAAGGTGGTTCTTCTGTGCTCTGCACGTTGACCTCCGTGCGTCCAGCTGCCCATCCACAGACCCACCGCCAGACGGGGCGAGGACCCACCACGTCCGAGGTGCAAACGCCAGGCCAGACGGTGCTGTCTGTGGATGGATGGACCGGTTTTTTCTTTTTTTTTTCTTTTTTAACTCAAACCGGCAGTGTTCCTTTTTGTAGGCCATCCCATTTAACATCCTCCCCGTCTTAAAAATATTCCCTTAAAAATATTTCTGCCCACCTGCCGCGGAAAAGAGAAAGCCATTTGTAGAAAGCGGTATTAGCAGGGCCTGGCATCTGGGGCGTGTGACTTAGCTCACAGGGCTGCAGGCAGAGGCGTGCTCAGATCTGGGTCCGAAGCTCCTTTTAAAATCAGGCTTTGTTGAAACTGGGCAATACTGGTAAAGTACGTGCCCACGACAGTCACACTTTTCTACTCTGTGTCTGAGAGTGGGCCCAAGACTCTCTCTCCTGACGATGAAATAAATTCCTACAGGCAAAGACCACAGGGACCGGACAGTAGAGCGCACAGGACGTTCACACTGGGTTCGAGATGGAGCCGGCTCTGGGAGTGTGTCGACCTCGGTTGACCCCCAGCAGGCCGGCGAAGGAGAATGTCGTCGCATCTTTTTCCTTTTTTTTTTCCTTTCTTGCTCAGGATCCTTCTGCCTGCCTTCCCTACCTTTTTCTTGATTTTAACTGGGTAACGTTTGCTGGGGACCTTTTCTTTTCCAAGTGTGAGTGTTCGCCCTCTGCGGTCCCCGAGCAGAGGTTGCTCAGCGTGCAGCAGGACGTGTCAACGTTGAAGAAGCGACTAGGACATCACGAGCGAGCTCCTCCCGGGGCCATTTTCCCCGCCCTCTGTGACTCTCGGTAGCCTTGTTTTTTTTTTTTTTTCCTGCCTTGACCTCCTCTGTGACCATCTTACAAAACCACATACCCAGAGCTCGAAACGCATCTCTTAAACACTGCATCCCGAGTCCCAGCCTGCCGAAATGAGGCCCACGTTCCCACTGAAGGACACGGCGACACAGAATGAAGCAGCCGCTCGCTTTGGGGTGCTCAGTTAAATACAGGCTTTATCTCATTAAGTGGCGTGCGGGCCAGGTTCCAAAGGGAATGTCTCTGGCGTATCTATATATTTATCCAAGTGGGTTTCAGAGTACAGGCATGTATTAGAACCTCACGAAGTTTAGTATAAGCAGCGAGCATTTCTTCGGGGTTCCTAACTTGTCGTAAACTTATATGTGTTTGCAGACACATACATGTGCACATGCGTGTGTATATGTGTGTGTATATTCACGCGCACCGACACAATGGCCCGGGCTCTGATGTCCGTCCGTGAGTCGCGTCCTGTACTGTGCCCATTTTCTAAGTAGGAAAGTAGCATCGTGGACGGTTTACAGCCTCGTCTGTGATGCTGGTGGACTTATGGTTAGAGCCGCTTTGACACGAGGAAGCCACAGCCCCGCACTCGTATCTTTAACTGTTGCTCTTTGCTGCCACCCACCTATTCAGCGCCTGGACGAGTGAGTGACTCCGTGGCCATCGGCGTCCGATGGAGTCCTTTGTCCTTCAGAGGCTCCTGCTCACAGCCATCTCTATGGAAACAGGTAGTGAGCATCACACACACTGCGTTTTATTGATTATCTGCAACATACAGGGCACTCGGGGGTTACAGAGAGTGGAGAACGAGTGATTTCTGAAGCCAGTGAGCTTTACAGTTCAGTGGGCTGGTCTGGAGATACACACGCAGCATGTGATAGCGTATCATTAGTTCGGATGTAGGTTATATACATTTGAAAATGTGCATGTATAATTATATATGTAAATTTTAAATACACACTTATATATTAAACATATTATTTAATACACGATATTTACATATAACATAATATTTACCTATATAGTCCAAGTACAAATTACATATGTACAACATTTACATATGGAGTTCAAGTGCAAATTACACGTACAGAATACATATAATATTTACATATACATAGTTCAAGTGTGAACTCTTGTGAAATAACTCCTTGGCGTTAGATATGACAAGGAGGGGTGGTTGGCACAGTAAAATTATTATTACAACAAATCAACGACGATGGGCGAAAAGAAAATTAATATGCTTTCCGAATCTTGACGTAGAAGTCCGGTGAATGACAATCTGGTGACATTCTCGTTGCCTGCTCGTACATGTTATGTGGAGTTAAAGGTGCATTCTTTTTTTTTTTAAGAATACGGCCACAGGACTGAGTCTGAGCTGTCCCCGACACAGCCAGCCTCCCCACGGGCTGTGCTACGTGGAAGTCGTCATGGTTTCCTCCTTCGGGGGGGAGCTTCTTATTTCCAGTAGCTTCTGTAGCTCCTATTTACTGTGTTTCTGTGACAACAGTCCGAGATGTCAGGCTGAAGGCGACCAGAGAGGTCACTTTGTCTGAGCCCTGGGCACTAAGTCACGTGGCCGAGGTCACCTGGCTTAATTAGGGACCACGACAGTTGACATCTTGGGCGACCTCGTCCTCTGTTTTAGCGACATGGTCAGGAGCCTGCTGCTTTCCATGGACTATGCCAACGGCCGTCCATTCCCTTGGGCTTGGAACATGACCTTGGAGAAAACAGTTTACATTTTTCCTTCGGTTTTTAAATCTAAGATGTTTTGATCGTGCACGAGAAAATAAAGTTACTGAGTCAAACTTTCTAGACATGCATGTTGTGATTAAAACTTTCACGGTAAAATAATCATACTCAGAAAATGTATACTCTCTATATTTAGAAATCAAGTTTAAACAGACATACAAAATAAAGCGTTACTAATATTTTTGTATATCCGTGTGAGTTGCTTTACTCACATCTCTCAGAGGCAGCAATTACCCTCTAATTCGGTTTTAATAATGCGCTAGCTATTTTAATGTTTTGGTGCAAATATAGCGCTACACAACAGACTGTTCAGTTCTATATAATATACCAATAAAAAGACAGCATCTCTATTCTTCGGTGAGTTGCTTTTTTTATTTTTTGAGATTTATCCGTTTGAATACCATATCTCTGTCATCTGTAGCGTTCTCTTTGTTCTAAGGTATTTCATGGTCACGGACAGGTAACGCCGTCAACGCCCCAGAGACGGGATTTTACCTCTTGTACGGACGAAATAGTAAAATAAACGTGATCGGGGGCCCCCTTATCGAAACACATATTTTAAAATTAAACCGATCTCAAGTCGAGTGACGTGCAGTTTGGGGAGAAGTTCATCGCAGTTTTTGTTTTGACTTACTTACAGTCTGACAGCTTGGAATGCGTTGAGCCTTGTTCTTAATTACGACCTCAGAGAAAAAGACTGCCCTGGAGAGAATGATTCTAGAATACCCAATCAAGGTGTAAATCAGTGGAAGTGCGTCTCTCGGATCTCCCTGCGACCTTGGCAGAGGACGCATGCAATGACGTCCTGTAGCCCCGAACTGCATGTATTCAATGAAGTTGTGGTTTTTACTTTCTTTCATTCAAAGTGTTACTCGGATACTTTGTGGTATCCCATTTCCATTTGGGGAAAATGAAAAACTATAGATATAAATATAAGAACGTAGTATGTAAATATGTTTATCTAATATATATTAAATACACACACACACACACACACACACACACATACACACACACACAGTGAGGTTTCACCCCTTTTCCTGTGTGAAGTTTGCATGGGAGGTCTTTTATTTTTTGTCTGCAAATATATTGCTCGGTTAAGTTTATGCTGATTTCTTTAGTGATGTTGATGCAGATTGAGCAGCTGTATTGTCAAAATCTTCATTACTCGCGATGGTGACACTTAAAGTTTTCAAATGTTCGAATGTGACTTGCAGGCGCACCCACGCGCATGCACGTCTACACACGCAAACACGCATGTAGTGCCTCCGATTATGATCCTTCCGTGTGCCCACGGAAGCTCACGTGCCCACCGCCACTGCAGATTTGACGTGTTAGTCTGCTGGTCGCCACCCTGGAATGACTTTACCCCAGTCATTTAGAAATGTCTGGAGACAGTTTTGACTCTCCCAGTGACGAGAGGATGCTCCTGGCATCTGGCAGGTGGGGACCAGGGACGCTGCTCGGGGCCTTGCATTGTCCAGGATGCCCCCCCGCCCCCGAAGAGTTACAGAGCCCTGAATGTCAGCAGCGCCAAGGTCACGAAACTCTGGACCCGAGGTTGTATTTTTTCCATGCAGATTGGCCAAATAATAATGATAAAGGAAGGAAATGAGATAGCTCTGAACTTGTGACTATTACGGACGCCTCACCTAGACCTGGGGTGTGCCCAGAGGACCCCAACGTCCTCCTCTTCTTTCTTTTGCTGGTCCATACCTCTCTCTGGTCCTCGGAACCTTGTGGGGAGGGAGATTTAGCCAGGGGAGAGACTGGGTCACACGACCCCAGCGCGAGGTCTGGGGGTGACGCGCTCGCTCGCAGGGTCCTCGCGGCTGTGGGATTCGTCAGTCGTCCCCTCCATGCCGAGATGGAGGACCGAAGGTGGGGGCCAGAATGCCCCCCGGAGTTCGTTCGTAGGCTCCAGGACAAATGTGCCGACCGATGCTGCCGCCTCTCCCGACGTCCGCTTTCGGGGGGCTGTGCCGCGTGTCGTGTGGACGCGCCCCTTTAATCCCCACACGCTTACAGCCGTCGCCCCTCGTCTGTGGTTCCCCTCTCCATGCCTTCGGTTTCCCTCAGTGGACTGCGCTCCAGAAACCTTCCAAGGAAAATTCCAGAACCAGACAGTCTATGAGTTTCGAATCGCTCGCCATTCTGAGCCGCGTGATGGAATGTGACCAGCCCAGCGCCTGGGCGACGTGAACCACCTCTGTGTCCGGCGTCTCCACCCTGCAGCCAGGCCTGTCACTCAGGGTCGCTGTGGGTGACCATGCCGACCGTCACGTCACGGCGCTCGTCTTCACGGCACCTTTAATTCGTGTCGCGATGGCGCGGTCCCGTCACGGTCCTTCCAGTCTGTTGTCAAAATTCTTCTGTCTTATTGTTGGCTCTTGTTAATTTCTTGCCGTGCCTGATTTGTAAATTCGTCGTAGGTAGCTAGGCGCAGGAACAGACGTCGTATGTGTCGTGTTGGCTACTGCCCAGGGTTCGAGGCGTCCGCTGAAGATCTTGTCCGAACAGATCAGGGGAGGGAGGCTGAAAAGCAGAGTTTTCAGGAAAACGGGGTTGCCTCCCCTCTCTCTTGTTCTTGGGTATCTCTTAATGGTTTGGACGCTGGATCACGCCGTGGCGGACATCCAAATGTTGTCTACGGTGGAATGCAAAGACCCAGGCGACCACATAAATCAGCCACTGGGCGCGAGGCCATTTTTCACTTTCAATGTTGTGGTCTAGATTTTTTTTTAGCATTTTCATTCAACTGTGATGCTCTGGCCCCAGAATGTGGCACTTCCCCCAAAGACATTATAGCTCCACGGTAGATCTGCATCGGATATGTTTCATTAGAAAAAAAAAAATGATCAGTTGGACATATTCTGCTCTATTGTTCACTTAAATGCAATACATAATTACGTTCTAGTCTGGAAATACTTTGCATAACTCGCAACGTCCTTACCAACCTGTTGGCCCACTTTCGCGTTGAAGGGTGCTGTATTTAAAGGTATCCTCCTTGCAACACCCGATGACGCGTTTTCTATCCCTAACGGGTCGATCACGCTGTCCTCTTACACACAGCGTTTTTAAGCTCCTGCGAGCAATGTTTGTCTAGTCTGAGCCCTGTGATCCACGTCCAGAGAAACTGAGGAAGCGGATGTTTTAAAAGCGGACTCCGCCCGGGCTCAGACGAACATTAAGCTTTTATAATAGGCTTCGGGGTTTACCCTCGGAGACATACAGCATTTCATCTGGAAGTCGTGGTAGGTGTGTCAGCACCTTTAATTGAGAATGCCGTCTCGATGGCACAAGCACTACGGCTTGCACTTGAAAGTTCCATCTCGTTCTGTTTTTGGCAAAGATGCCAAGAGTCACGGCGATGATGTTGGAGATGCGGGCTCTTGGGTTTCCCGAGCAGGATTAGTCTCCATTCTATGCTCTTGCCGTTAGGAGATGCAGGTTTTTTTGGTGGTTGTTCTCTGTTAAATATCCACAGGTCATGAAGCCGGTTTGGCCCAGATCCATGCTTCTTTTTTCCCATCCCTGAAAACTTTGAGCTCCACTCACGTCTCCCGACAAAAGGGAGTTTCCTTAAGCATCAGAGACGCGGGGTTTGGGGAGTCGCGGCCCACCGATGGGCCCGTCTTGTCAATAACGGTGGAGTCAGGGGGCGCCGTGACAGTGAGCTGCGTAACCCGTGTAACTTTTGGGGAGTCGTTCATTCATTTATCAGTGGTTTCAGCTGATGGGCACGCAGCAAGAGTTACGACACGTGACAGCCGGTCCTGCTCGATCCTACTCCACAGAGACGCCGCCGTCCGGGTTCATTCGCGAATCAGAATGTCATAGCATGAGGTGGAGGGCGGCACGGAAGAGGCAGCAGATGGCGTGGGTGGTGATTGTCTTGGTTTCATTCTCCTTGTCTGCTTTCTTCTCCCACCAGGCGGACTGCCCTGCCCTGGAGTTTTCATAAGGAGCCGTCGTCGCCCGTGGGTCGTATTGGACGGTCACCGCTTCCTGGGAGCCTCCCGCTCGGGGACGTACTCCGTTCCACGATTAAGGGGCGTCTGTTCTCTCACGATGGGCTGCCCGCAGACCCGTTCCGTGTGTCCGTGACTTCGTGCTCCGTCTATGACCCATCTGCGGGACTCGCTGGCAAGCCCGTCCCCTCTCCCGGGTCTTGGGCTCCTTGGAGAGCCCCCTGTCTCGGCGGCTGGCTTCGCGGCGTCGTGTGCTTGGAGCTGTCCCCCACGGACCCCCGCGGATGTGCAGTGAACAATGTCGACACCCAAAGGGCTGTTATGGCTGCCCCTGTTTGTCACACCGGTGTGCGTCATGGTGAACCCCCACGTCGTCCTGTGGATCACCGCTCTTGCCATCAAGTTCACCCTCATCGACAGCCAGGCGCAGCATCCCGTCGTCAGCACCAACTATGGCAAAATCCGGGGCCTCCGGACACCGTTGCCCAATGAAATCCTGGGTCCAGTGGAGCAGTACCTGGGGGTCCCTTACGCCTCGCCTCCCACTGGAGAGAGGCGCTTTCAGCCCCCCGAACCTCCGTCCTCGTGGACCGGGCTCCGGAACGCCACGCAGTTCGCCGCCGTGTGTCCGCAGCACCTGGACGAGAGGTCGCTCTTGCATGACATGCTGCCCATATGGTTCACTGCCAATTTGGATACTCTAATGACCTACGTTCAAGATCAGAGCGAAGACTGCCTCTACTTAAACATCTACGTGCCCACGGAAGACGGTAAGCGCTCGCTTTAGACAGGAGACCCCCACCCCCCGCGCCCCCAGCCCGAGAGACCTGCCGAGACGGCTTCGTATCGCCCTGTGCCTCGTGGTCTCTGTGACCCAGTAATTTTTTCCTCAGGCTGCAAATGCAGATGTTGTAGTCACTTCTGACGTGTTCTACGTGTGTTTCCCGAGCGTCTCGTGGATGGGCAATACCGAAATTAAGGACTTAACAGTGTCTAGAGTTTGCTTTTAGCCTTGTTACGGTGCTCATTTGCAGACTATAGCTGGTGGGAGTGTCCGAGCATTACATGGTATACCGGACACGTCCACAGAGAAACGAGCCTCTTGAAAATAATAGAATTAAGAACATTATCACGTTAAGTTAGCAAACAAAATGATAAGGAATGCTTCCTTTTGCTTTCATGTGTTGAGTTTTGTATTTTTTTTTTCTGGTTTGTTTGTTTTGAATCTTGAAAGGAACCACTGATTGTGTCTAATACACAATCAAGGGGTATTTTGTGAAACTGGTGGATTTTGTTTTTTAAAATCCATGCCGTTGACCTAAATTTGGATGCCGTTTTCTTCCAACCTTTGCTGCAATCAGATGGCAAATGTGTGTCATCAGATGAGTCTAGCTACATTAGAAAATAATGTTCTCGCTTGAACAAAATGGCCCTTGTTTTTTCAATGACAAACAGTGAAGAAAAAAAGTCTCTGAAAACTGTAACGTTCAAGATGCGATTTCATCCAGCGCTGGTAACATTTGGATACTTCCCGTCCGTGTAGATTTGAAACTATAGTATATTATAGAGGTCGGCCAGAATAAAGTTACGCTGTGGGGTGCCACGTTCCTCATTTACCATTTGCTTATGCTAGGTTTAGAAAAAGAAACGGAAGCATAGAATGACACATCTTCCTGGCATTTAAAAAAATAATTGACGAGGATCAAAGGCATCGCCTGTCACAGAAACTAATGTGTCCTTTGTAACCTTTATGAAAGGGAATTCTTTTCTTTTCCTTTAATCCTTGCAAAGGGTTTTCCCGTGAGATTTGGCGGAAGGTCTGAGATAACCGATCGTGTTATTCAGTGATGTCCACAACCGGATCTTCTCTGCCACGTTCTCCTTTGTCCGCGTAGACGCTGAAAGATGGTGTGCGTGGGGGGTGTCCGGAGCCTCCGGACCTCGGTTGTCCGTTGTGGACGCCGCGGACCCCCACGGAAAGAAGGGGAGGGGCCGTGCTTCGTCACGTGCCCCGTTTCTGGCCTGCGGCCCTCGTCGCCATGGCGACGGAGCACACAGTTATCTCCTGAAGTGCAGGTCCGGCCGTGGTGGCCACAGAGAAACTGGGCTCGGATGCTGCAGTTCCACGATCCCGCCCAGCCGCCCCGTGGGGACCCGGCCCCCCAAAGCGGCTTTGTGCGGACGCAATTACGGCTCCCATTTTACAAGCCGCCTGGCTGCCAATCCTTTGTCATAATGAGCTACTCAAAATTAAAGTAACAATAACAATAGTAATAATAATGATAACAATAATAATAAAGAGAGAAGCAAAGGCAGAAAGAGGGGAGGAAAGAACTCAAACGGGAAACGGGTAGCATGGCTTTCTTGGGACCCTGGATGCGCTAGTCTCTGCGAGCCGGCGACTTTACACAGGTAACCCCACGGACAATGACCGCACGTCAGGTACAACGTGGCCACCTTGTAGGGGAGGTGGGACCAACTCGGACCACCCAGGAAGAAAAATCAGTAGCGTCCTTACGACAGACACAGAGACGTGCGGCTGTGTTTCTGGAGACCCTGAGCCGTCGCTCCATCTCATCGTGGCTCAGTCCTGGGGAGGAATCTGGGCCCGTGAACATGTGGAAACAGGCAGCTGGTGGAAAAGCAGCCGAAACCGAGGGAGAGACCCAGAGCCGCTAGCTGGCTTCTTGAGCTTTTTCGAGCACTTTCGCAAACAGCATCTCGCGTGATCCCGACAAGGGCATGTCACAGGGGCGGAAAAAGTAGGACTGATCTTCCGACG
This sequence comes from Eidolon dupreanum, assembly GCA_028627145.1. Lineage (NCBI taxonomy): Eukaryota > Metazoa > Chordata > Mammalia > Chiroptera > Pteropodidae > Eidolon > Eidolon dupreanum. The sequence goes on along the minus strand of CM053505.1, from coordinate 533,656 downwards.
AAACGTGGATATTGCAGTTTTGCTGGTGAGTGTTTGCAGCTGCGTGGCTGGCTGTTTGTGCAAACAACAAACCACAGCCTTTCGGGGCAGGCGTCTTGTGGTTTTATTAAATATTTGCATCGGTTTGAGAATCAGTGTGGGGGTTTAGATATTTCATTATCGGTTACTCACTGGAGGATAAACCCGACCCGCAGAATAACACGTGGAAATTACAGAAAATTACCTCAAAGATCTTCTTTCAGGGAGCATCTAATTCACATCAGCGCATTTAATTCACAGTGTAGACAGCGAGATTGGGTATTTGCAATTCAAAATTCCACTGTGGTGCTCCGTGTTTTGAGATTTGTCTTTTGGCATGGGTCAGAGGGCGTGGGTGAGGAGCTGGCTTGACTTCAGTGCCCGAAATAGTTCTGAGGACTTTCTGTGTGCCAGTCACGTGGTACATGTCAGGGATGCAATGCAGGCACCAGTTCCTAATTCTGAGACAGAGACGCTTGTAGGCATGATGAGGACTCCCCCAGAGACAAGCAGGCTCCAATCCTTGTCACCTGTGGATGTGTCCCCTTGTGTGGCAAAGCGGAATTAAGGCTGTAGATGGAATTCTATTCGCTGATTGGTTGACCTAAAGGTAGAGGGACTATATCTTGGGTACGTGGGTGGGCCCAGTGGCCCAATATTTCGTAGCAAAGGCCCCTAGTCGTGGAAGAGGGAAATCAAAAAAGACGTTAAAGCCACAGAGAGAAAAGGTGAGAATTACAGCTGCTTTGAGGACGGGGGGCAGCCAGGAGTCCAAGAACGTGGAAGCTTCTCGAAGCTAGAAAAATCAAGAAAATGGCTTCTTCCCCTGAGCCCCCCATCCTCCCCAACAACACAGCCTTGCGAACCTCGATTTCAGCCCGAGGTAACTCCGACCATCTCACCTGAAAGGTAATACGTGTGAAGGATAACACACAAAGCTTCGACGTTCGCGCCAATAGAAAAGTCACACCTGGTCCTTCCCACCTTTTATGGTGTCAGGAGTCCAGAGTAAGGGATCTGTCTCACTGGCAAAGCGAGGAAATCATGAAGCCTTCTTCACAGCTTTCCGAAGCCCCCAGACCTTCTGAGATTCTAACTCAGCGGCTTCGTTTTCTGTCTCAAGAATGGTTGGTGCGAAACAGCACCTAAGCTCCAGGAGGCTCACGTTGGCTGAGTCCCTTCATGCGCATCAAGGAGAAGAATCCCGTTTTACTTGGCGAGGAGACATTCGGCCCACTGGAAGCTTCAACACAAAAGAGTAGAAACCCAACCTTTTGTTCAGCGGGTCATTACGGCCTCGTAGCAAAGAATACTGAATGTCACCTTCACAAAGACACACTGATTTTTCTACTGGGAAGTCATGAAGGGGTGTTTCAGTTTTCACAGACGTCTAAGACAGATACTCGGAAGGAGTGTCACTGAATAACAGATTGACAGCAAAACAAACGAGTCGTGTTCTTTTCTCGTCTCTCTCCCCCAAATCTCACTCACGATGGCAGGTGTACCTTGCGTGGCTTCTGCCCTGCTTACACCCCTCTTAGCAAAATATCGTAGGCCCCTCCCCACTCTGTTGCTCCAGCCCCCCCAGATCTGATCCGTTCTGGGCAAAGTGATTCTCCACTCTTCAAAAAACACGGTTCTTGATAAGTTAATTTACGGACAGCATGCACGTAGGTTAATTCCCTCCCCCGTTTTACTGGGGTACCACTGACACACATCGCCGTGTGAGTTTGGGGGTGCAGCCTCATGGTTGCACTTACGTGCGTTCGTTTCTGATGATGACCAGGATGACTGAATTAACATTCATCATCTCGTATAGGTACAAGAGGAAGCAGAAAAAAAGAAAAAAAATGTTTCCTTGTGCCAGGGACTCAGGATTGACGCTGTTAACCTTTGCACACAGACACACGCACGAGTGTGCACACACACGTACTTCGTGAAGCCGTGCTAACTACAGCCACCGCAGTGGACGTCGTATCCCCAGGACTCAGCTGTCTCACGACTGGAAGTGTGTGCCTCGGACCCCCTTCATCTCATTCCCCACCCCATGCACCCCACCCCTGCTGGGGGGTCCACAGACGTGATGAGCTTGGGGTTTTTCTTGTTTGTTTTTAGATTCCACATATAAGTGACACCGTGCACATTTGCCTTTCTGTGTCCGACTTATTTCATTCCGCATAATACCCTCAAAGTCCATCCCTGTTATAGATAATCAGGATTTCCTTATCCTTTTACGGCTGAATCACATTCCTCTGTGTGTGTGTGTGTGTGTGTGTGTGTGTGTGTGTGTAGCACACCTTGATCCATTCATCCATCGATGGACACTTAGGCTGCTTCACCGTGAACGTGGAGGTACAGGTATCTTTTCTCTGCACCTTTCCATGTGTGTTTGGCTCACTCCTCCAGCCCAGCTTAGAAGAAGGTCAAGAAATTCCCAGCCCCGGTTCAAATGCCACCTTGTCCCCTGCCCAGCTGAGAGATTACGGCATGTTTTTGGGCTTGTCCGTGTGTCCGTTTCTTCACGTGTAATGTGGCTGTGTGACAGGATGTTTAAGGCATTTATCCATGCTAGGTGTCTGTACTGATACCTCAAGCAGGTGACCAATGGTTATCCGTTGTTAGTGGACCATAATCAATAGAAGAAGGAACCAGAACACCTCAGCTAAGTCGTACGTGCATATTGGGTCTAATGTGCATAGGATCCAGCACATAATAAATGTGTATTAGCTATAACATAATTATTTATTATCACAGTGGAGGGCTCAGCTTCAGAAATGGGGGCAAGAGGCTTTTGTATGTGACAGTTCAAAGTGTGGCTTTAACTAAAGGGACTTGTGAGGGAATAGCATTGTTTTTTAAAAGAGCAGAGATTTATTCTGTTCTGCTTTATCCCTGAGCTTTTGTTTTCTTTTTCAAGCTGAGCTGTCAAATGGATTTTTAGCATCGAATGTAACTTACAGAAATTAATCATCGAGAAAGCATGAAATTCACTTTTTGGAAGAGTGCCCTCATACATTCAAAGACAACATTACTACTCATTTTTTTTTTTTAATGCAAGATAAAGGAGAAATCAATTTCTTTTCACTCTTCATCACAGATAGTCCAATTTTATGCAGATGGTGATGAAATCTGTATGAAAAGCTAAAACTTAACCAAGTTAACACAGCGAGACACATCTTACCCATTCTCATCGGCATGCAACTACATGAAAATCATTAAATGTTTCTCGTTTTCGTAATGCAGATGTAGCTTGTAATTGATAATAATTATGAAAGATTACTAAATAAGTAACTCCCTGAGAAGAACTAATGGAAAAGAATTTAACGGTGAAGCTGCAGTAGATTTCTGATTACATGCCTCCCTCCCAGGTTAAACATTTCACCGGTTCCGACACAGAACAATGATCTTATTGGAGGTTTAGAAATTATATATGTTTAGAGTAGTACTGCTGGCTTAGTATGAACTTATCTATTTGGATAATTTAGCAAAACCTTTTCCTGAAAATGAGAATTTTTCCTTACACTTCTTGTTTTCCATTACATAAATTTTGACCCAATTCCATTTGCAATTTAGACTTTTTTCATAATTAGAACAAGTCCACGTTCCCTAGAATATATTAAGAAATCGATTTTCTAAATAGTGAAGAGCAGAAGCAAATTACAACAAAAGTGTCTGAGGTAGAAATTTCAGATGCCACCTGTCCGCTGGGATATTTGTCCATTTCCGACAATTTGATCATTATTCTGTAGGGTCTTCCCACGAGGAAATATAATGTTTTTATTTGTTGCCAAATGACAGTCTGGACACTGTCATTTATTTTTCACGTTGTCTTGGCCGAACCATTCAACCATTGACATTGAGTGACCGCAGATATTAATAGTAGTAATAGTAGTGGTATACCTACTCTGAATATTTCTTGAGGATTATGGTGATAGTGGAGTAAGCAACTGCATAAGAAATAATTATAAAATAGGAATGATCAGTATGTTCTCATAACTTTATTTATTATTATTACTTTTATTTGGTAACTTAATATTCATCTCATGACAGTTTCCTTTACTGAAGATTAACTTCCATGAGTGTCATGGTTGGCATCTGCTCCCAGGCTTCCTAGTGTGTTGTTTGTTTCTGCTAAACCAGAGTGTTTTCATAATACATTGGTTTCACGTTCTCTCCTTTGTGTTTAAGAATTATTTTCCTGGGTGCAGTCGCATTTATACTGAAACTAAAGCAAATGAATTTGAGATGTCCTTAGCTTGAGATTTGAGGACCGTGGAGGGGTCGCGAGAGGCAAAACAGTGGCCGTAGTAAATAAATCACACCTAGAAATCACACGGTGACCTTTCAGGCAAGGGAGGCAGAGGGACACTCCCAGAAAGATGATTTATATTCATGGACTGACCACCCGTTAAGGTACAATGAAGACGAGACCCTGTAGTCTCTGATTATTTCAAGGGAAAGTTCTATGTTTAGGTTCAGAGAAGTATGTTTTTGCAGATTGGAAACCGATGAAACAACAAAGACAATAAGGACGAGAAAAGTTCCCTGTTAGATTTCTCACGTCTGATCACTTTGGATGGTGAAGGTGGATATTGATGTGTTGGTCTTTAGGGTGTGCGTGTGTGTGTGTGTGTGTGTGTGTGTGTGCGCGTGTAGGTGTTGGAGGAAAGTCTGTGAGAGGAAAGTGAAGATCCCCAATGTAGTTAAAATCCAGTGTGTTTGTGATTTTGTGGGGACAGCTACACCGAACATGGTCACTGCCACCCTCTCTCCCTAAGCTCTGAACTTGCCCATCGCCCAGATCCCGTCTCGTCTTCCGTGAGTGTGTTCATGTGTGCAGAGCTCATGTGTGCCCTGGGGAGACTACGTTCCCGTCCTTAAGGCCTTAAGGCAGGAACGCTGGACGTGTTGCTTTGTCCCAAGCAGAGGTGCTCTGGGTGGTGAGCTCGACGAGACATGAAAACTGGCTGTTCAACTGCACTTGAAAAAAAATTAAAAAAAAAAAAAAAAAAGCAATGATGGGTAGCAGAGTTTCCTAAAAACAGAGAATGCCTGCCTTCATTTCAAACCAAAAACCAAAAACAAAAACAAAAAACGTGTTTATAAACACTCCTCTTCTTCTTCCTTAAAACTGATGTTTTGAGCTATATTCTATTCTATCTCTCTTGTGACATTCCATCAAAAAATGAATATCTGGTTTCACCCAATACTCCATCTGCCTGCTATGTATTGAGTTTACTCCCGGTTCGAGTTAATCTATTGACCTCCTGATCCCAACTCTGATTTTTCGTGTCTTGTCTTTTCTCTTCCATTCCTTATTCTCTTTAGAGACCTTTCAGCCCATTCATTTAAAAATTGTTGATAAAACAAATCACTCTTTGCAGTTACCACATGCAAGGCGTGGGTGCGGCCAGTTTAAGGGATGATTAAAAGAAAGGGAAGCCCTTTGCTGGGAAAAGTAGGGAGCCCCAACAGAACTCAAGTTCCGAAAGGGGATTCGCGGGCACTGAGAATGTAGGGGTTGCTTTAAGATTGCAGAGAAAAAGAGAGGAGAATCTAAAGTTGATGTTTTCCTTTGAGGCCCCGTGGTGGAAGGTTTCCAGCATTCTTGAGATGAATACTCGAGGCGTCTACGTACCGATTGTGCAACGAAGAGATAATTTCTCCGTTTTCTGAAATGAGCTCCGTGGAATGGCTTGTCTAGATGGACAACCCATGAAAAGTGCAAAATGGGGGAAGAGGGAGCGATAAAACTGTCATGTGACCTCAGGAAGGTGCTTTGATAATGTAATTTAACATGCAAATGACTCACTTGGGGTTTTTTTTTTTTTTTTTTTTTGCATTGTTAAATTTTTGACACTGATTTATAAATGCAACTCCATCCACAGGAATTCTAATGCACGTTATTTTCTTCTCAGCAGACTGTGCAGTAAGAGCGAATCAAAGAACATCAGGTTCCATTCTTACTAAATTCAAATGTACACATCCTCGCCTGGAATTTGGCGGGGAAAATCCATTCAAATCAAAAACTGGCTCCCCGCGATTTTTTATCTGTTGAAATAATGTTATCACTCTCTATCTTGTAATGGATCCATCCAGATAATTCCTATGAACTCAACTAATAATATTGATTTTGCATGTTTCAATAATATATTTGAAAATAGAGTATACCTAAAGAACCGCATTCTTCCTAGGAAAATTAAAGTATTAAAAAAAAAAATCTAAATTTGATTAGATATTTCTTTTTGAGGCAAAATCGGATAATAAGGCGATCAGATCTGGCGTACCAGGTTCTACAAGGTCATGTCATACTTTTTTTTAAGAAAAGGGATTTTGGTATGTCACGGTCACCTGGGAGTAAGTGATTTTTGGCACCAGCTGGGACTTCGACCCTGGAATGTTCTCGTTTCCCACGTGGAAGGTGTTTCAGGGGTCATGTCACACAGACCCTTCCTCAGTGAAGTACTTCCCTGTCCTGGAACCCTCCGCAGCTCTAAGCGGAGACGGAGATGACCTCCAATCTCGTCTTCCCGAGTGTCGGTGCCCCTGGTTTTTCGCAAGCGTTCCCCCTGCTGCAGGCGGCAAAGCTTTGGAAGTCAGGGGCGTTTGGGAACTCAGCGAATGAACCACCTACCTGGATGCAGGGAACGAATGAATGATGGACACACCCTGTTGAAAGATCTTAGCTGCTTGGGAGGGGGTTTCGTTTCATTGTCGGAGAGGGTTGGGTCCCCCAGCAATGGAGCTGAAGTGGTTGCTTTGGAAATCTTTGGAGGCAAGACATGCCCCCCCCCCCCAGTATTCTTTCCAGAGCTTTCTGCAGGCTCAGTCCTGCATACGGCATCATAACCCTCTCCTACCCCTTCCTTGCCTACAGCGTGTAGGCTATAAATAGAAGCTCTTATTCTTCTGTGTGTTGAACTATTTTTGGTATAAAGTATTCTGTTGGTTTCAGGTGTTCAATAATGTAGCGATTTGACATTTTTACGCCCCACGACATGATCGCCCCACGGCTTCTAGTGATCACCCGTCAGCAAGCAAACTTATCACAATATCATGGACTCTATTCCCTTCACCCTTTTCCACCCATCCTGATCTCCCCTCTTCAACCATCAGTTTGGTCTGTATCTTTGAGTTTATTTCAGTTTTATTTTTTTATAGACTCTCTATATAAGCAAAACCATATGATATTTGTCCTTGTCTGACTTATTTCACTCAGCATAATATCCTCTAGGTCCTTCCTGTTGTCTCAGATGGTTAAGATTTCATTCTTTTTCATAGCCGCGTAATATTCCATTGTGTAGATGTACCATGGCTGCTTTATCCAGTCGTCTCTTGATGGGCACTGAGGCCGTTTCCATGTCTTGGCTGTTGTAAATAATGCTGCAGTGAACATCGGGGTGCATAAATCTTTTGAAAGTAACATTTTCATTTCCTTTGGATCAATACCCGGAAGTGGAATCGCTGGGTCATACGATAGTCCTGTTTTTAACTTTTTGAGAGACTCCGGACTGTTTCCCAGAGTGACGTCCTTCCCTGGATGTCTCAGGCCCAACTGTTACTGCTGCTGTCAACCGATAGGTAGACTTTGCTTCTTATCGATCACGGTCCGTATTGTGACTAAACCCAGAGTTTGTGTTAGATTTTTTTTTTTTGCCAAGTGTATTAAACTCTTGTTTTATACGTGTTGAATCCGAAGGCATGTGTTTTTGTATTTTTAGAGGAACCTCACATTTTACAATATGATTTAGAAAGTGAAAGAAAATACGGTCCTTTTGCCTCTGATGACACACTGTCTGCCCACACTGGGACACAGTGATTTGCCGCTAGGGCTCAGATTTCCCCACAGGATGCTGACGGCTCAACAATTACCAGTCGCAGCCAAGCCAAAGTGTTTGCTGTGTGTGTGTGTGTTTGAAATACCAAGCCCCCGAGGTGTTACATGGGAAAGCAGCGTAAAAATTGCAATAGAACGGCCAACAAACTGAATAATTGCTTTGCAGTTTGGGGAAGGCAGTGGGTTGTCTTTTTTTTTTTTAAATGCAACCGGCTATAATTTAATTTAACAGTGATGGAGCCATTTCCAAGGAATTAATTAAAGTTCACAGGTTGGAAAAGAGTCGAGCTCATCATCTTAGAAGGCTTTGTCCGGACTTAGGGGAAAATGAGTTTCCTTTGGCATTTCCTTCAACTTACGGTTTTGTAGTTGGGTGTTACTTTTATTACCGTTAGCATCATCTTTAAAATTAGTTCAGCCATGAGGCGGTACTATGAGCCGTGAGCCCGAGGGGGATGTGGGGGTTTACGAGATTTGAAATCATTATTCGAAGACCACAGACTATCAGGCGGCATCTCTGAAAAACATTTCTAGACCATGTTATGGTTATTAATCCTTCAGACTTCTCTCGTCGTGGGTTTTGAGTTGACGTTACCTTACAGGCTCCGTTGCATACTCCCCAGAGATGTGTTGAAGTCCCAACCCTCAGTACCCATGAATGTCGTGTGTGTGGAAATAGGATTTTTGCAGATGTGATCAAGTTAAGATGTTGTACTAGCGAGGATCCTAAATCCGGAATGCTTTGGGTTCAAATAAGAAGAGACGCAGAGACGCACAAGGAGAATGCCTTGGGAAGATGGAGACAGAGACTGGAGGGGTACACCTGCACGCCAGGCCATGCCAGGCGATGCTGGGGACCGGCAGAAAGAAAGAAGTGAGAGAGAGACGTGGAACACATTCTCCCTCAGTGCCGACAAGAGGAACCGGCCCTGCTGACCCCTTACTTTGGGGTGTTTGTCCTACAGAACTGTGAGACAATGAACTTACGAAACTCCTCTTGTTTGAAGCCACCCAACGTGTGGTGGTACAATGCGGATTATGTGTCTATAGTCTGCACATCCCGTCTATGCCAGGAGAAGCCAGAGCAAGTGTTGTCGGCATCCAGAGTCCTCAAATCCTCTGTCGGTACCCACTGCTGTCACCGAGGATGCCCTCCTCACACTCCTGGCATCTCGTGGCTGTCCTCCACCCCTCTGCCCGTGACGCAGAGTGGCCTTGGCTCCCAGTTCCCCAAGGCAGGAGTTTACCACCTCCATGCTGCCCTGAGCCACAAATCAACTCCGCATTCTTCTACCGAACATTTTTCCTAGAGAGGAAGTGATTCAACACCTCCAGCTTCCACTCCGTTTTCCTCGTCAAGAATCCACGTGGGGCCCGGCTGCTCCCTCTGAGACATCTGCATCTGTGTCTGCTAGATCCTAAGGATTCCCTTTTTCCGGAGAGTTCCAAGCACCTGCACCACGACTCTTCACGCAGACATGCGTGGTGGCCCTTCCACGATCCTCACTTCCCGGTGTTCACGTTTGTCATGGCGTCCCCACCACCTGTGTGTGGGCCCAAGACGTGCATCTCAAGGGACGGGAGACCACTTCTGTGATGACGTCATCTCCCGCTGCACCTGGCGTCTCGCAAGCAGAGCCTTTCTGTTGCCCTCTTGGTTCTCATGCCCCGATGGGACATGCTGCCTCGTTGCGAGCATCTCTCTGACCTGCCAACAACCAGCAAAGGATGGAGACATCCGGTCCAGCAGGACACAGGAATCATGTCCTGCCAACAAGCTCGCGAGCTTGGAAGGCGTCTTGCCCAGTCACTCCGATTTCAGACAAGACCACAGCTTTGGCCAAACACCTTCATGGAAGCCTCTGGAGAGTGCCCGACACAGAACCCCGTACTCTGTGCCTGGATTCCTGATCCACAAAAACCACGATAAAATAAAATATGTTGTTTTAAGCCATTACAGTTGTGGTAATTGGTTAGACAGCATTCAGTTACCAGCGTGACAGGATATGGAACATGAATGGATTTCAAAAGTTAGCCAAATTATAACTCAGATTCCACTTATATATCATGTCTCTGGTTGGAACGATATATATTTTGAGATACATTGAGCTGTTTTTATTTAGGAATGATTTCATGGTAAGTGAAGGAAATTCAAATTAAATTCGCTTCTGGGGGGGGAAAAAGGAGTTCGTCGGCTCTGTGTTCCGAGGATCCTAGCAGGAGACGTCGCTTCAGAAGTGACGTCCTCAGATCTGAACCGTTGTCATGAGCAACCCGGGACTTGTGGTCCCTCCTTCCTCCTCTCTGTGGGCTCTCTTCAACTGAGACCGTCTCCACGTGATGGCAAAAAGTGGGCGCTAGCGTTTCCGTGTGACGTTGTCCTTGAGCTCACAGAGCACGTAGATGTGGGAATGATGCTTATTGGCCCAGGTTGGGTCGCGGGCCATTTTCGAACTGATTTCTGTATCAAGGGAAAAGACACTTGGATGGGCGTGGGGTGGCTACGTGTTTCTTCTGGATGAGGAGAAGGTTGGGTGAGGTCAACCGGAAGTAGCTGAGGATAGAGACTTCCTCACAGGAACGTTGGATGCTAAGCAAGCAAAACGCAGGGAAGGCCATCGTCATCTGTCATGTTAGGTATAGTGACTGAACCAGAAAGAAAGGTGTGGGTGCACAGACCGGGTGAGCATGGGTGGCAAAACCCCACCTAGAATATTTCTTTTCCTTCAGCTAAAAACAAGAGCCTGGAGATTTGAAAATGGGAAACGTTGCTGTGGTTCTTTTGTGAAAATCTTGACCTTAAATGGGTGAAGATGTTTCAGATGGGTTATGACTGCTCTGCCTACCCTTTCTTGCGTGAGTTCCAGCTGATGGGTTAAGTTTCCTGAAGGATCAGCCGATTTTGAGAGTTGATCTGGGGGGAAGGGAAATTTAATTGGAACGAATTTTAGCCTGAGCTTTATTGGTAAGGGAAAAGGCTTGGGGAAGGGGGAAGGTTGCATTATGGGGCACTGGACAAATGACAGACCAGGTGGCATCTGTTGCTCCCTCAGGGAATTCTGCAGGAAGCACAGAAGGTCATAAGAAGGTCATACCCAGCTGCTTCCTCCCGCTCACTGGGCGTCTTCGGGATAGTTTGAGGGGGCTGGGTTCTTGGTGTGGTGGTGAATCCTGATCTTTGCTTCTCATGCAGCCTGTCGATCTGAGTAGGCACCGTGAGGGGCCTCACTTCATCGCGTTTCTTTGGCTTGTTTGTTGATAGTTTCTCCGCATGAACCCAAGACGTTAGGAAAGGTGTGGTTTCTAGGTTTATTCGTTCATTTAGGGAGTACTCACTGAGCGTGTTCCGATGGGCCAGACACCTCCCCAAATGTGACCCCATCCGGTTCGTCGCAGACCACACGGGGGAAGACAGACACCATGTAGGGTACCCCCGTGCTGAGATGTGGAAAGTCGGGGAGACATGGGCACATCTGGAGGGAACACGTGTCCCAGACTCAGAGGGTCCAAATCCACTAGGGACATGTTTGAAGGACAGTAACGGACCACATTGCTGGATGGGGGGGGGGTTTCAGGTGGATGGAGGAGCGTATTCGAGGATGGAGCCCCAAGGCCGATGTTGCCATCAGTCCTCTGAGGAGCATCAGTTCAAAGAACGAGCCAGTGAGTTTGCAGTCTTTGCTTGGCTGAGCATGCAAAATGCATTCACCGCTCGCAGTCCCTACGTTGCATGGAAACATGCTACTGTCATCGAGTTCAAGTGACCTACAGAGGATATTGACAGTTGAGAGCTCATAAAAATTGAGAAACCCAACAATGACAAGCTTTACTTCCTTCTAGAGACGGGTCACAGGAGTGGACATTATGACTCATAGGCTGAATCCATTTCTGGGGCTGGCTCCAAGGATCTGATTCATGACCTTGATGGTGAAGCTGATGAAGATTTTTAATATAATATAGTAGCCATCAACAAGATATATATTAAAATGGTTCTACTTATAGGACTGCTTATTTGAAGGATATGAGTAAAGATAGAGCTAATTATGTGACTAATGGTCATAAACAAGACCTCAGAAAATCAGACTTGAAACATTTCTAAACCAAGTATAAACAAATGTTTCTTTCTGCCATTAGAACAAATAGGAAAATATAACGAAACCCATTAAAGGAGCCATGGTCCATACAGTCTATAGTAACTTTCTGGAGTGACTTATATCAACTAACGGCAAAGAGTATCTATAGGCAATTGAGTTAAGAGACATGCAACAAGGGATTATTAGCTGTAGATCCTTAAAATCAAATCATTGTAAATAAAATTCAGTGAGAACAGCGCCAAAGGACACTGCCAACCCACAGATGAATAAATATACAAGGTAAAAGTGATAGGAATAATAATAGTAGATGATTTTTATGATAGTGATACCAACACAGGTGATGATGGTGATGGTTTTGGTGAGGATCATGATGATAATTTTTGATGATGGTGGTAGTGATGTAATAGTACTGATGCTGATGGTGATGTTGATGATGGTGATGATGGTTTGGACGAAAAAGATGGTGATAGCAATGAGGATGACTTGTGATAATGATGATGGTCATGTGCTAACGATGATGATGATGATGGTGATGCTGATGATGACAGGGATGCTGAGAGAGGCAAGGGTGGCGATGAGGTTGGTGATGGTAATGAAGATGGTGGTAGTTGGTAGCCATTGAGTTAGTTTTACAGCAGACACTTTTCACTAGAGCTTGTGCATCTTCTATCAATAAGCACACCTAATAGCTCTCTAATATGCCATGTCACAAATGGGGAAAGCTAAACCTAAATTGCCTAGTTTGTGAAAGGGAAAACCACAATTTGGATTGAAGTCTTTGACTCTTTCCTATGTTAGTTTCTTAAGAGTAATTAAATGCAGTTTAATAAAAGGAAGCATTCTCTCACCTATAATATTCGTGAAGACATAAAACAACACTCAGTACTGAAGAGAACGTACATGATAACCTTCTTTTGTAGACCTCTTTGTAAATTGTTACATAATTTTGGAAACACAACAAAGCACTGTGGGTGGAAAGAATAAAAAGTGCCCACAACTTCCGTAATCGTTTGTTAAATATAAGCATAGAAACAACCTTCGAAGGACACAGGTAGCTTTGCCGTAACCACAGAGCCGAGGGCACTGGGCAGAACCAGGCCGCCTTCTGGAACCTGGCTTACTGCTTCTGGGCTCTGTCTCGTGGTTCTTCTGTGGCCCGTACATTGGGCAAGGGAGCGTCATCGGCTGACACCTGTGCTGGACACAGCAAATCCAGAGATGGGCAGGTGATGGACGTGTGGGGACCGAGACACGTTGGAGGCCCGGCTGCCTCTCTGTTTGAAGGTCCGCAACGCTCCGCGTACCTGGGTCGCCGTGTGCTGCATGCGACATCGAGTCGTGTCAATCTGTGCGTCTCGTTCCATCCGCAGCCCTCTGCTGAGAACCGAATGCGAGAACATCTCAACCTGGGCGATCAGCATCGCCTCGCTCAGAGCTCTGAAACGGTGTCGTCAGCAGCCTCGCAAGAATTCTCAGTGTAACTGTGGCAGAGAAATTACCAAGATCGACAAAACCTCAATGTGCAGAGTGTCTATTTAGGGTCAGTGTTCTCGACTAGTCCGAATTCCTCAGGGAGAAAAGCATCCTTTCCTAAAGTGTTGGTGTTCTCGCCCTCAGGGCTGTTGGCAGCTGTCCATCCTGAGGGGCTGTCCTGTGCAGTGTGGCTTGTCCTACACTCTAATGGGTCCCCACCCCTTTGAGTGGATGGGGAGTTAGGGAATGCTCAAGGTGGAGAAGGGCATAGAACGATGAGACAAGGTCCTACACAAGCTGATTGGAACCACCGTGCAAATGGAATGCCAGTCGGACAGTGAAGGGGAGACAGTCTGACACTTTTTGACCCCTTGCTCAAGTGTGGGGCGCTCCAGTAAGCAATTTGCATGTATTATCTCATGTATCCCATTCAGGAATGATCTCGGTGACAGCTGGCGTCCCATGAAGGAACATTTTTAAGCGGTAAAATGACAAACTCTGATTTGCATTTCGAGATTAATTACTCAGACTGCCCGTTACTTGTTAATGGGCTCAGCTTGGCCCCAGTCAACATCTGGAGCGTGGAATTGGATTCATCCTGCAGACAGGTGACCCGCCCCCTGCATCATCTTGGCCTGCAGTTCTGACCACCAAGGACTTATTTGTTTGGGTTATGGCATCTCATTTCAGAGAGCCATTGGAGAAGCAAGAATGGATTAGATTATCAAATAATCCACCAAAGAGTTAGTTTATCAGATAATTAGCTTGTCAAGCCAGTTTATCAAGAAAAGGAGGAGCATTTAAAGGAAGGGAGATTAGTATATACAAGAAAAACAGGGGACCTTTGTCTCAATTACTTATTTTTAATTCTGGTATGAATAAGTCTATCGGCAAATAGAATGACTGTTTTTGTTGTTGTTGTTGTTGTTGTTTTGTTTTTTTGTTTTTCCTGCGTCCTAAGTTAGATGGTGAGGGGAAAAAATGATTGGTGTCGTCTGAGGCTGTGTGGCTCAGCTATACTATCAGGCTGTATCCACAGGTGCACTTAGAAATGAAGACCAATCTTTCATCCTTTGAAGAAACGTAATCTAGTTAGTACTGCATGGAATATAAAGCAGAATTTAGCTGTCGCCGTTACGAAGTGACAGTCACTCCCCAATGATCTTCCTCTATGTCATGGAGGAGGAAGAGGACAACATCAAAAAGAAATATTTTAGCCCTTTTGTGTATAATCGGTATGAAAATTTCCACATATCACAAGCTATAAAAAAAAGAAAAAAGAAAAAAACGCACAATGAAAAGAGCGCCTTCCACCACCATTAACAAAATTAGTCAGTGGTTATTAGTGGTTATTAACATGGGATTTGCAATACATTTTATATGTTCTTGATGAGATTCGAGAACCAAAGAATCAGGCCTAATTGACGAAAACAGGCTGTAATTTTGAGCTTTTAATATAATGGCCTCTGGCCAACTAGGGACCAAAAAAAAAAAAAAAAAAAAAAAGGAGCGTTTGATTTGTTACTTTAAATTTGTTTTTCCCATCCTGCTCGAAAATAGAGATGATTTACAGTTTTAATATATTTTTCATGCACAATTAACATCATTGTTGCCAGATTTATAGAGGATCCAGAAAACCCAAGAAGCGCGATGATTTATCAAGCGTGCGTAAAATAGAATTAATGCCACCAGCAGCGGAGTTTAATGGGGAAACGGTAAAGCATACCATCTGAACAATTAAAAACAAAAAACAAAAACACTTGGTGTCAAAGCAGGTTCGCTTGAGGCAAGTTTTAGACTTCCTGGATGCCTTTTGTTTTTAACGACCACAACAAAAACATGATATTCCCATGGGAGACGTTTCTCTAGTTCATGTGACTCGTGCAATTCCAATGGGATCACAGAAACTGGCAAAGATATAGGATGGAGAGAGGGAAAAATCTAATGAAGACTGACATTTTTAGAAAGAAATGGGGCACAGGGAATATGTAAACATTAGATTATCTTTTTTTTTATTTCACAATTGGTATATAAATTGAGAACTGCATTTGATAGCACAACAGGTTTTTTTTTCATCATTTCGGTGTCAAAAAATTGTCAGGCTTGCACGTTTGCATATGACTTTATTTTGTGTTTGCTTTGTGTGTGTGTGTGCATGTGTTTTATTCTGAAAGGCTCTTTCATTGGCTCTTGCAAGATAAACATATATTCTTGGCAAGAGATGCTCACCATAGAGTTGGATGTCTTCGCTTGTTACCTGCCACCCGCCCATGTTGGACACCGGGGAATTCAGCAGACCGTTCCTTCGGGCTCAGAGACCTTACACCAACACACGCCATCAGCTGTCTTTTAATGGGAAGAGAGAAATGTTTCAGAAAAGGACAAGCTAAAGACCTTGCTCAAAGGCACTTAGTCATCTGTGCATTTAATGTTTCGGAGGGACCAGTATCATTAGGATGATCTTTTCGTCCGCTGAGAACCGTACACAGGCAAAACCAGGCATCAGTGTGTGGGTTCAGTGAAGCTTATTTCCAAAATACCTTCCTGCCTCTCAGACCTCCAAGGCGACTCCCGTCCACATTCTTCGTTATATGTCTTTGCAATTGCCCTCCATCCTTTCCTGTTGCATTAAGTGACACGCTTGCCTTTTAAACCCACCAGAAGTCGTGTTCTACAGACAGACAAGGGTCGAATTTGTCCTGTGAGTCTTCCAAATGGCTAACGACAGGGACAAAGGAAGTGTAGCTGACGATAATTATCTGTTAAATTTACATGAACCTCAGCATAAGGATTAGACCAGTGGTTTCTTTTTCTCTCTGAAATGAGAGCTTTTGTTTTCTGTACAGCTCTTACACTGTACAGAACCTTCCCTTCTTTTGTCTCCTAAAATCACTATTATTTAAAACCCCATTAGCTGTGGATGGGGAGAAATACCCACTCATGCATTGCTGGGTGGTTGCAGTAGACCACAATCTTGCTGGGAGACATCCCATAGGTAACAAATGCCTGAAATACGCTGTCCTTCACAGAATTTTATCCTCAGGAGGTAATTGGGCGCATGCGCAAGGATGCACATACAGGAATTTTTATCGTCAACCACTTATGATAACAACAACAACGACAAAAAAAGATGTGACCATCTTTAACAGTCTTGAATTTGTTGCATAATTAGAGAAAGAACACAAGCATGGGATACCAGCCATTAAAATTGCATTATAGGACAGGATTTAGTGATGAGGGGGAAGTAAGCAGAGTTTATGAGTATATAGAAACACCTTCATCATATTCTCCATTGGACTTTCAGTCTTTTTCTTGTCAGTTTCCTCATATAATTCTCTCTAAGCACCCTGAAGAAGGGCGTGTATTCTTCGGGCTGTACCAGCCTCCCCAGAACCCCATCCATACCTGTGTTCTCTTCTCCCACCTGAGACACACTAGCTAGGCACACAGGTGAGGCTGCTCTAGTTTAAACAGACAACTACTTTTAGTCTTATGTGGCGTAGGTCTTCTCCTGCCTGTCCTTTATCTTGTTTTTCTGCCCTTCGTTGACACGAAAATCAGTATTTTTGATTTGGCAATGATCTCTCAACATTTTTTTTTTCCCTCCGATGTCTTATTCTAAGTTAGGACCTACTGAAGAAATCTTGGCCGTGTATCACCCAGGATCGCAGAAATGTTCTCCTCAGGCACATTTGTACGTGCGTTTTTAATCTGCACGGTTTCCTTTTACATATGGCGTGAGGTAGGGACGCAATGCTATTTTTGTCTCAATCTGAAAGCAGTGTTTTCAAAACATCACATCAGCGACGTAGCCTGTCCTGATGATTTGTGGTGTCAGCCAGGGTCCTATTAGGGGAAAGATGTCACACACGAAAGGAGCCACATTAAAATGTGGGAGCATGACATATGGAAGCCAGGTCAGGGGGTGCTGTCATCCTGGGGTAGTCATATTGGGGAGCATTTATGTGCAATTATGTATGGATGGACACTGAGCTTAGCTGGGCTTACCTGTTCTGGGCTCACCTGTCCTGGGAGTACCTGTCCTGGGCGTACCTGGCAGGAGGAAACTGAGGTTGTACACACAGGTGGTTCTCTGCTTTACACTCTGGCTTGCCTGCTAGTATCAACCTTGCCTGAAACCCAGAGGCAAGAGTGATTCCTTGTGGGTTTTGGGGCAGAAAAGGAAATCTGGGAGGGGCCTGCCAAAAAATCCTCCTGTACAAACCTCTGATACATACAGCAATCTTTTATCAATCTGTCACTTCAGGGGGACAAAAAAACGTGCATCAAGTAGAACAAATTCACCTGTGCTTTTCTTCTTCCATGTTTTTCTTCGTTCTTTGTAGATATTTATTCTTTCATGTCCAGTTTGAATCGACATCTCAAATTCTGCAGTCTTTGCTGGGACTATATTGAAACGAAAGATGACTTTAGAAGAATGTACATTTCTAAATTCATGCCCTGTTCATAAATTGCCATTGTTTGAGGGTTACTACTTATCGAGATCTAATTCGTTTGCTAAAATTACGTGTTAATTTTTTTTTTTTTGTAAATAGTATCTTATTTTCAATATCATTTCCTAGTCCTGGTATAAAAGAATGTCATAATTTTTAGTGCATCGATTATATAGTCAGCAATCTTTTTGGATTGTCGATTATTTCTAGTAGCTCATCTTTGAAATTGCATGGATTCCACATGAATGACCACATTATCTACAAATAATGACCATTTTCTCCTTCCCTTTGAATATTTATACTCCTCATTGCCTTTATCCCTTGTCATACATTGGCCCAAACTATCCAGAGCTGAATTAGTGCAAACTGACAACCCTGTTTATGATTTTATAGGAGACGAGTCTAACACTCTTTATAAATGTTACGTTAGGTAGAGGTTGTCGGCAAATGACACAATAAATTACTTTTAATTTCCAGTTTTCTACTAAGTTTTAACATTTTTATAAATCCTAAATAGGCATTGAATATTGTCAGAGAATTTTGGCATCTGTACAAGCTGGTCATGTGATTTTCCTCTTTATTTTTTTCTATTCACCTGGTTTAGTAAGAATCAATTCTCTTCTAGTGCGCATTTTAGAAACAACCCATTTTGACTATTACGTGTTGAAGAAATTGCCAGCGCTCTATTCGGTTTGGTTTGTTAAAATTTCACTTACGATGTCTCATCTATCTTCATAAGTGAATTTGATTTACAATTTTGATTTGATTTTGAATTTGATTTGATTTCTCAATTTGGTTTTCTGATCTTGTACAGCCCTCATTCGCTTTTGCTATCCAAGTTAAACCTAGTCTTCCAAAAATATTTTGGCTACTTCTTTTCATTTTGTATTTTTTAAACAAAATGGCAATTTGAAGGATTACTAGAAATTGCCTGAAAATGATCTTGGCTGGTGAGTTTTATGTGGGAGGTTTTCTTTTTTTTTTTACTCTTTCATATTATCGATAATCTTCAGTTAATTTATTTAAATCTATTTATTTGTGTTCAATTATTATTTCCTCAAATATTTAAATTTAGGATTGTTAATATCAGTGCTTATATCATTAAAATGTTTATATTTTTATTTTACTTGGGACTATTTAAAGTGATTTCCCTCTCTTCTCATCTGTTTTCATCATTTCTTGATTTTGTTTGCTCTATCTTGCCAGAAGGTTGTTTATATTATTAAGCTTTTTAATAAATTAGCTTTCATTTTGGTAATTAGCTGGACTGATTTATTGTTTCCTGTTTCACAGATTTCTACTCTTACATCTAATTTTCTGATTTACTTGGATTTATTCTGTTTTTATTACTCTGGCTTTTTGATTTGCCTGCATGGTTCATTTATTTCCAATATTTCTTGTTATCTTGTAAATGCATTTGAAGTTTTAATTATCCCTGTAAGTACTTCTTTAGACTTGCCAGATTTTCACACATAACACCAAAATTATTATTGGATTCCAAGTATTTTCTGTTTTTTTTTTATCTTTTTTTTTTTTTAGTTTAGATCTATCTACCTACCTATTATCTATCATCTATAGCTATATTTAAAATAAATATATATTTTTATACATGTACACATATATGCACACATACACAAATATATGTACACAAACACACATATGTGCATATATATGTATATGCATATATATGTATACACACACACACACACACACACATATATATACACATAGAGTGGTCTAACATTTTTATGGCATGTTTTTACCTATGGATTTCTAATGTTATTGAATTATGATCAAAGAATATAGGGCTATATCATGCTGTTTCTTTAAAGTGCCATTTATGCATGCCACATTTTGTAAACATTCTGCTTGTGCTTAAAAGCTCCAAACACACACACACATATATACACATGCATGTTTATAATACATGAGTGTGAGTGTGCATTTGGAGGGCATAGATTGCCATAAATATATATCAGATCATACCTACTGGATTACTCACGTATTTTGTATCCTTACTACCTTTATTCTTTTTGTCTCCTATGTCTATCAGTTCCAAGAAAGTGATATTTAAATCTCTTTCATATTTTTCTTACATTTTTTAATCTTAAACATTTAATAAATATTTATGTTTATATACCTTATAATATAAATATAATATTTATAAATGTACTTTATATTTATTACATATTATGTTAAATATGTTATGTTACATATTAATAATATGCAATATATTATTAATATTTTATATAATATATAATATATAACAAATATATAAAATATAAATATATAAAATAATATATAGATGTTTAATACTATATGACATCTGTACTTTGTGTACTTACATAATATATATTTACTATTTACATACTTTCGTACTTTGTACTAGGAACTTAAGATAAATGTGTCAGATATGTCTTTTTAAGCTTCTCTTCATCTCTTAGTATTTAATGTCCAGTTGTGACATTTACAACTTTTTGTCTGACATTAAATTGCATCCCAGATATTTTTTGTCAATTTTTTATTTCATATTTTTACTCTCTTCATCTGCAACCTTGCATAGCCTTTTGTTTTAATTTATCTGTCTCCTGTCAACAGCGTGTTAATAAAGCTCTTTTAATCCTATTTTGTCAGTTTATCCTACTTATATTTTTACAAATATTGTTATTATAGAGCTCACTTATTCCATTTTATTTCCTTTTTTCTGTTAACCACGCTTGCTGTGTTTTTCTTTATTTTCTTCACTTTTCCCGACTTTCATTGTATAACTATTTTCATTGCTAAATTCATTGTCATACCATTCTTCTGGGTTTTTTTTTTTTTTTGTCCTTCTTATATGTCAAATAAATCAAGTTTTCTTCTGCTTCTTTTAAAGTTACATTCTGCAATTATATTTTCATGTAAGACCCATGTCTGTTCTTATTATTACCTATCAAATTTTTCAATATCGATGAAAGAAAAAGGATAAGAATAAAAGACTTAGGGATTGTCCTGGATTGAAGAAGACCAAGTGTACATGACAGCTAAATGCCACATGTGACCATGGATTAGATCAGTATCCACATTTTTGCCAGAATAAGCTATGACTTTGGCTCATGCTTGGCTGTTTTTAATCTTCTCTCTCCTCATCCACTTGCACAAGGCAGGAGTCTAAGGAAGTTTTGTTTCTAGATTATTTTTGAATTTCTGTTTAGATTGTTGTTGTTGTTGTTGTTGTTGTTTTTGAGACTACCAATATTTCATGCCAGCCGTTAGTATGTTGCATGGTTTTGGATTCATTTCTCTCTTGGTGGAAATAAATCTTTCCAAGAGTTTTTCAAAGAGAGTTTTAATATGGTCAATTGTGTACGACTTCTCATACCTGAAAATACCCTTAGTTTCCTTTTCATTTAAAAGATAGTTTCACTGGATATAAAATTATAGGCTTACTTCCTCTCCCATTAATTTGAAAGTAATATGCCACCTGTACCCTGGCTTGCTTTTTCTGTCCTGCATTTGTGTGGAAAACCCCATAATTTTAGTCTGAATCACCTTCTTTAGTACGTCGTCTGATTTTTTCCCATCTGGGAGATTTAAATGTTTTGTGTGTATTTAATGATCTTAAAAATCATGATAATTGGTCCAGAGGTTGTTTTATTGGTTTGCTTGTTTTTTAAAATAAGCTGTTCTTTCATTTCTGTGTGCTTTCTATCCTATGACCTTTTCTTGACTCCTTGGAAATGCGTATCTATCATTTCGAATATAATTCCTCTCAACCCTTAATCGTTGCTGTCTCTTTGTGAATCTCTTCATAGATGAAGCGTGACACGTATATTTATGTTTTCCATATTTTTGCCTTTTTAGGGGATGATTTTTTCCATTTCGCTCTCCTAGATACCTTTTGGAAAAACGACTCTATCTTTGGGTCCACATATGCCGACTTCTTTCTATTTCTGTCCATTCTGCGAGTGCTTTTGTTCAATAATTTTATTTTTCCTCTCCCGTGTCTCTCTTGACCCTGTTCGTAGCATTCTCTCTCTCCTGTGATCTGTCTCAATCCATTGGAGGGATATTTAGTACACTTATATATTTTTGATGGAATCGTTCATTCTTTCTCATAAATAGATTCTTCTATTTCTTTCCAGTGTTTGTGCTCCTGACCAGCTTCTAAATCTTTCCTATTAGGTTATCATTTATTTCCTTGGGGTCAGCAGACATCTTGACAGGTAGTTCATGTTCACGGGCTTACCAAAGCCCACTTTACGCTTGTGGGGCATGGTGGTGGGGTGGGCGGTGATGCCAGAGTGTTAGAAACATCCTGAGATGTTTTTATTGCCGTACAGTTCCCACTCCAGTGGGAAACCGGACACACGTTGAGGTCCTAGGACCTACGTGACGTCACCAAGGAACACACCCACTTTCGACCTCACCGACAGTTCCTCAGTTTTCGTAATGATTTCAGAAAAGCTAAGTAGTCTGATCAAAGAGACAGAAGACAGGAATTTAGGCGGCTCGTTCAGAAAAATGGAGTGGAACATTCTGCGGTTCTGTCTGTAAATAGTAAGGAGCCATTTCCAGATGTCATAAAGGAAAAAAAAAAAAGGAATTACTTGTGGCTCCAAGAATATTTGCTCACAACACCTTACTGCATCTCCATCTGTCACGGTTAACTCGTGGGTCAACAAATCAGCCATCGTCTGGGGCTTTTTAGCTGCCACCGGTTTTTATTGCATGCGAACCTGACATGTCTGTCTTATGTCAGGCTGTTATTTTTCTCATTGGGCTCCTGTTGGTTTGCAGATAACTTCCATTGAGGGACATAATGACAATCTCAGAGACCCGCTTTGGACTTGGGAAGGTCTATTTACCGAGACATAATAACACGGAGGATTTCCGTCACCTGATAATCTCAACAGAAAGAATTTCGAACCTTCTGGAGTATTCCACGTTCAAATCCAGGCTTTGATATATAGGAAGATTTTTCCTACCTGAAACCCTTAGTGTAATCGTTTTTTTTTTTTTTTTAAATTTCAATTAGATTTTTTTTTTCACAGGCCTTAGCCCTAAAGCAGGCTTTTCCCTCTAATGTAAAGATTATGGGCGAAGCTCTGTAAATCATTTAAAAACACAGTCATGCTTCCTGGGACAGAGGTAACAAAGGATATAGGACCTTGGATCGTCGTTGGCTGAGGGGTTTCCTGAAGGTATTATTTTCCAAAGTTCTCAGGCTTGTGTTAAACAGAATCAAACGACCGTGGATTTTTCATTCTTATTCCTGCTTTGTAATATGTTTTCTTTCTTCTGTCTGGCTGTTCGGCTTTCATAAAAGTGCTTACCTCTCTTTTCATAACATGGTCTATGCCACAAAATCTGATTAATAAGCTTACTAGAGTCCTGCTTGAAACAGAAAAAAAGGAACCAGTGTGCTTTTCTGCTCAGAGACAGTACAGTTGAGAGAGCCAAATTGTGAAGATCGTCGCTTGGCTCTTTTAAGCTGTGGCGTTGGACGACAGGTTTCCGACCTTACAGAAACCTCAAAATTAACCGACAGGTAAAGTGGGGGAGACACTAGCACCTACCTCCCAAGACTCTTCAGTTTTTGGAACACATTCCGGGACCCCCAGTGAAGGGTCGAAACCCTATACGTATTCTTTGTTTTCTAGTTTTTTTCCTATACATATATACCTATGATAAAGCTTAACTTATGAATTAGGTACAGGAAGGGATTCACAGTAAGTCATAAGATAGAGCACTTATAACAATAGACCGTAATATCATGTGACCCCGGAGCGGCTGGCTCACAATTGTGGACCGGTCCTCTCAGCCACCCGCCCCTGCAAAAACGATCATCTTCCATCATACCGGCATTTTTCCTGTTTTTTTTTTTTTTTCCTTCTTCCGAGAAACCACTGAGAAATGGAGACCCACTTTAGAAAATGGTTTGATTTTTAAAAACGGGGTATAGAGGGCAATGCTTGGGGACGTGGTGACAGGTGCTTATTTCCTATAGGGACTGTTTTTCTGGATTTGATATACGAGAGAAGCTGCCAGGTAGCATTTCCTCAGCAAGGCTGGGGGTTTGGCAGGACGACGGCTGCTTTCTGAGAGGAGAGAAATCGAGAGGGCTGGAGAGAGTGTTTACTGGGCTCCCCCGCACCCCAGGAAAAATAACTCACAAGTAACGTGTCCACCACAGTCGCCCCGACACCGAACCATGACACCTTGATTCTAATAGTTGTATGTATTAAGGAAAAGATCCTGTGATTTAACGTTTAGTTTATTTGACTCTGATTACTACATATCAAAGCAGGAATGGTAAATAAACAAAATTTAAATATCAGTCGTTTATATTATCGGATGTTGGCAACGTGTGTGTGCACGTGTGTGTGTGTGAGCCCCTTGTACGGGAAGGGACTCTGTAGAGATTAGCTCATGTTCAGAGCTTCCCACGAAATCGGGCTTTTGACTCAGTCACAACACAAAATCCACCTGTCATGGGAAACGAGATGGTGCAGCTTGAAAGTCAGCTATACCTCGTCACAACCCAGATAAAAAAGGTCTCACAACAGTACAGCTTTTGTCTCAGGTTGCGAACAAGAGTCAGGCATTGGAACTTGTCTCAGCAAATTCCAGAACTACATCATATATACTCAATAAATAAACAAAAGCAGGTCATATCTTGCTAAGACTGTCCTGCCCTACGTACTCTTTGCCCAAATCCAGTTGCTCCCGGACATAGTAAGTCTGCGATTATGGAATATGATCGAAGAAATCCCGAGAATAGGAAATGGGAGAAAAACTTTGATTCATTGGTTCAACAGAAATCCGCAGTCCCTCAGATATGGGTGGCTTCTTCATGTCTGTCTGTTAATCATGTCATAGATATTTCAGAAGCAAGCGTGGCCCAACCCGAATTAGCCACGTCCAGTCAGAGTCAGGCCATTTCAAATGACACTGATGGAGCTGGATGCTATACAGCCATTTTGATAGTTTAAAGATTTGGGATGTTTTGCAGAATTCTAAACTCTTGCAGTTCTTTTTTTCTATAAAGCCAGGAAGTTTAAAACCTCGAACTACCAATTTCCTTTATAAAACTTTTTCTTCTACGTTTAAAGTTTTTAAATAAATTATTGGAGGTTAAAATTTAAATAAATGTATGTTATATATACAGACATTGAAATATAAGTGTTAAATACATATTTTCAAAATTCTGAGCGAATACATGTAAGACTTAGGCTCCAGAGAAAATATTGTCTATAGTAGTTTTCAAAATCAACTTTCCATTTTAGTTGTCGATTTGTGAAAAAGTTGTGAAGGTCATGTAAAGTTCTCATATACTAGATCTCAGAATTCCTTTGTACGAATTACTGTTGTCCATTCGACACAATTGATGGATCCCTGTTCATGCGTCGTTATTGTTCAGTTTTCCTCAGTTTTTATCTGCTGTGCTCTGGTCCAGGATCCTGTATTAGTCACGTGTAGTCGTCATATCTCCTTAGGTGACTCTCCACTGTGACAGCTGCCTGTTCTTGAGTTGACTTTTTTGACAAGGATAGTGCAGGTCGACTGGCCGGATATTTTGTAGGACGTGTCTGAGTCTGGGATTGTGTGCTGCTTTGCTTATGGCCAGATTGGGCTTCTGGTTTTGAGGGTGATGGTGGATTACGTGGGTTCAGTGGCCTTCTGCCCACACCCAATCAGGGGCTGTGTGTCCTGTCATCAACGTGACTTATCGCCGATGATGCTGACCCTGGTCACTGGGCTGAGATGCTGGTTGTCAGGCCGTCGTCTTTGGAAAGAAGTCACTTATGTGCGTCAGAGATTTATCTGTCCCTCCATGATGGCAGACAACAAACATAAATAACTAGAAGTTATTCTTCATGAGCCATTTCACTTGCATCAGACTCGTGGATATTTATGTTATACATTGGGTTTTGATCCAATATTATGTATTTATAGCAGGTTTGGGAAATAATGTGGAACCGATAATTTTTCATTTTCTAGCATTAAAAATGCAGTTATATCTAGGAGGTAGAGCAGCAAAGTTATGCAGCCCATTTTAGGACATGAGCATTTTCTCATCTCCTCTTGACTTGTAAGAAAACAGATCGTGGACGCATTTACTCAAGACTCCAGGTTGCTTCCCGAAAATTGCTCTCCTGGAAACTAAGGACTACCCTCTCGTTCTGAAATTTTCCCAAATATTTACAATAGTCTTTCCTCTAACAGCTTTTGTTTGGCTTTCTAAAAAATCCCAGGGCGTATGTCGTACGCGATGACTTTAAGACGGTATGGAATACATCCCATTAGGGGTGCCTGGACTCGTGTGAAGCTATTTCAAACATTTTATCTTTCCCTGAAATAAAACTGAATTAAGGAAACGATGACACTTTACATATCTCAAAGCAGTGAAGGGCTGGGAATAGCCCACTGACTTGTGTCATAGTGTTTCAGGGAACCCCACCCCCCGCTTGGGGTTTTCCTGATGAGCTTTCCTCGGAAGGGGGGCAAGGGGTAGGTATTTCCCCTCACACATCCCTGGAGGTTTGGCTTTCAGCCCCTTCTCACCTTGGGTCCTCCCCCGGCACCCACACAGGCTTGGGCGACAGGAAGCTTCGGATCTATGCGTTCTTTGTCATTGTCTTACATTTCCATTCTTGGCCCCTCCAACATCCTCTTATTCGAGGTTACACCTGACAGGAGACTCTCAAACACGGATCCCCGGGGCCAGCCGTGGCCCCCGGTAGCTCACGGACCCTGTTTTTCCTGGATGGGCTTTGCGAGCGCTTCGCCTCAGCGGGCGAGTGCATCTCCCCGTCTGTTTCTACGATTTTCAAGCAGCTCTGCTCCTCGTGAGACGGGTTGCATCCTTCACAGACAAGGGCTGTGCAGACGACACTGTCCACAGCTCCTGTGTTCCTTTAGCATTCTGCAGTCGGATGTACTTCTGGAATTAGAGGCGTCTCTTCCTAAGACAGCAGATCAGGCGGCCCTAGCCTCCCAGGGGGCCCTACTGTAGAGTCTGAGCCCCATGGAGGAGGCTCGCGGATGCCACAGGGTCTGACAGCTCTGCCCAGTGGGGTCACAGCTCCCTTCCCAGGAAGCCTCCTGTTTATGTCTGGGGACTGTCTTGCACGATGGCAGAGAGGCTGCAGCAAGCCAGGAGGGCCAGAGGGAATGTCCTAGGGTGCCAGGAAGCTCCGGGCACCTGCTCCGCGCCAAGCTGACAGCGCCCCACACCTCCCGGACACGTGGTGGCTGGCGGGGACGTAGCTGGAGTGCCCAAGAGGCTTTGCATGCTTTCTCTGGCTGACCTTTCACCTCTGCACCTGGCTTGGCAGAAGAGGGAGCAGAGAAACACTTTGGGCTTCCTCAGCCCTGCAGCTGAGGGAGCGAAGCCCCGTGGTTTTCCTTTTTTGCATGAGAAAAGTGTTTGTCTGCTGCTTGGCTGGCCAGCCTGCAGGATGCCCTGACCCTCCAAGAGAGTCTGGAATTTGCATCCACTGACCTGTTTTTTTTTTTTTTCCTGAAATCCCTCCTTTGGGGCATTCTTACTCTAATTCGACCTGGTGCCAGCATTCTGGAAAAGGGTGGCGGTCACAAAATGAAGCAATAGTTTCAAAAAGCAAATATACAGTGGAGCCAGCTACATGTTTGCACATTCTGCTTTTTGTTTGTTTGTTCATTTCGTTTCATTGTGGTTTTTTACCCCAGCTGCTCAGGGAATAAACCCAGGATGCGTGCGTGATTGATGCTCGTCTGATGTCTGCAGATCTGCACAGTCTGGGTTTGTAATGAATGGGCCAAAAAGTTAGAGATCAGGACATTTAAAAGAAGAACGAATCAGTGAAACGGTTCATACATTTTTTTTTTGTTGTTGTTGTTCGTTAAGATTAATCAATCAGTGCAGTAAAACCTGTCACCATTGCCTGGAATGATGAAAATGGGGTCACGTCGTGGTCACCCCATCCCCCATGCCGTTACTCTCCTCCCATCGTCCTCACCCTTACGTACCCCATATTTTATGTGACTTAGCGGTTTGCTCCGCACTTATATGGCCAGATGTGGTGTGATTTCCCAAGGTTTATAATATTGTGGGTGTGATCCATAGGGTGTTTGGGTTTTTGCCCAAAGAGGAGAGAGATAATAAATGAGGACAAGTTTTAAATGAGGTGAATCTCATGATGCTTAAAACAGTGTTATGCTCAGGAGCAGTTAGTAGCAACATCTGATCTGATCTTGGAGACAGCCCGGAGGGCTTCCCGGAGGAAGCATAATTTTGGCCCAAACCTGAGCGCTAAGAAGGCAGGGATTGGCTAAGTAATGAAAACCCACACACTAAATTCTGGAGTCCATTGCTTTTATTGTATGGAAAATCGATTTCTCTAACCAAACATTACATTCT
>CM053505.1:481594-504896 GCA_028627145.1 Eidolon dupreanum | reverse complement strand
AGAGAGAGAGAGAGAGAGAGAGACAGAGACAGAGAGAGAGAGAGAGACAGAGACAGAGACAGAGAGACAGAGAGAGAGAGAAACAGAGAGAGAGAGAGAGAGAGTGAGAGAGAGAAACAGAGAGAGAGAGAGAGAGAGAAACAGAGAGAGAGAGAAACAGAGAGAGAGAAACAGAGAGACAGAGACAGACAGAGAGACAGAGAGAGAAACAGAGAGAGAGAGACAGAGAGAGAGAGAGACAGAGACAGAGAGAGAGAGTGAGAGAGAGAAACAGAGAGAGAGAGAAACAGAGAGAGAGAGAAACAGAGAGAGAGAGAAACAGAGAGAGAGAAACAGAGAGACAGAGACAGACAGAGAGATAGAGAGAGGGAGAGAGAGAGAGAGAGAGAGAGAGCGCGCGTGTGTGTGTGTGTGTTTGCCCCATCTAACTGTTTATATTTTTCACAACATCCCTACTTCAAATGTTTTCGCCCCGCCACGTTTGTTTATTTTCATTTTACGTTGTTTTTTCCATTCACGTGTAGGCGGCGTACGACGTACTTCTCACTCCCTCCCCCCCCCCCGGAGTGTTCTGCCTGTTTCCTCTCAGATCCCGCTGAACCCCAGAAGCCCTGGACTGTCACGCTCGTCCCTCCGTGCCCTTGGCGCCCCGGCATGCCTGCTGGTCCCCGTGTGCTGTCTGTGCAGCTCCCCGTTTGTGCAGGCGACAAAACGCCTCCCGTGCACCCTTACCCTCCTGTGCCTCCATGTGTCAGCGCGCTGCATGACGCACAGCCCGGCTGCAGCCCGCCTGCTGCGAAGCCGAGGTCCTGCAGGAGGGCCGACCCAGCAGGACATGGACGGGCTGCGGACGTCCCACCGCCTGCAAATAATTAGAGGCACCGGAGGCGGTTGGCAGCAGCAGACCAGAGAGACACCTGGGAATCCCTTTCTGTGTGTATTCAGACAAATTCCGACACCGGGACACTGAAAGGCATTTATCAGTTTTCTCTTTGCATTGACTGTGGACCAATTTGAGTCGCTCGAAGCCTTGAACGCATCAATGACGTTTTTGAGTACAGAAGTGGCCATTTTTCATTATGCCCTGCTGTGAATGATGGATGGATGAATAACAGGATGTACACTTATGCGTGTGTGTGTGTGTGTGTGTGTGTGTCTGCACACAGGAACACACCTACTTACTATACATACGTGTTCATATATGGTCATTTGTGCAAGTTGTTTATACGTGTAGATAGAGTCTGTGGACACGCATGCGTTTATAGGGGCATGCAAAAAGGTAGAATACACTGAGTTTGTGTTTGGGGTGATGGAAAAGTTCTAGAAACAGATGGGGTGATGGTCGTATGACACTGTGAAAGTATTTAAGGCCGCTGAATCACATACAAAATGGGTAAAATGCTAAAGTTTAGGCTAAGGATATTGTATGACCGCAAAACATATACCGAGTCTCATTCTGCGTGTAAAAAATCCAAACTCGGAAGCGAAACCGATCCCCAAACTGAATTTAGGTTATCGACCCGACCCCTGACCTTAGCCTCTGACCACGTGGAAGCCTGACCTTTGACCTTTGAGCCGTGATCTGAACGCCGACAGTGAAACTCAGCTAGAATCCAGATCTGAATCCTCGACCTGACACTGACCTAAGCAGACAGCGACATCTGCAGACTAAGCCCTGGGCTTCGACTCTTTGATTCTCAACCCTGAGGTTGACCGATGACCCCCAACGACCCAGGGTCAAACCCTAGCCTGAAGCTGGGGCGGAAACTGAACCCTACCCAGACTCGAACGCAATCTAAACTGAGCTCACACACAAAACCAAGCCAAACATCTACTGCTAACCTCACCTTCGACCTTACCGTTGACCTCTGACCATCACCCTCGACCACTGAACCCAGCCCCCAAGGAGAGCCTCTAACCCATGGCCTTTGGTCTGAGTTCTGACCTTTGACCCCTGTTCCCAGGGTAGCTATGGTCTTAACGTTGACCTTTGACCCCAACTCCCCATGCCATCAGAAATCTAACCTTCTCCTAACCTGAACCTGAATCCATACTCAAGACCAATTTTAACCCTTGCCCTTTGGCCTTCAACCCCTTACCTTTTGACCCGTGACTCCTGAATATGAACCGTCAACCTAGACAGGAATACAGACTCACACTCGGCCAGATGGTCACCCAAACCTGCAACTCGAACCCAGGACCTGCCGCTAACCCCGACGCAGGCGAATGCGTGTCCGGCCCTGTCCTGGAGGGCAGACGTGGGGTTTGCAGTCCGGCGGGGACTGCAGCCCCGGACACATTCTGCCCTGTCATCGTGGAGAACAGGCTGAGCCCCTGGAGAGCCAGGCGTGGAAGGCGCGTGGTCGACCTCCGTGTGCCCGGCCTTCGAGGCAGAATTGGGTGGCCGAAGCCCATTCATCCAACACATACGTGCCGAGCACTGGGGGTGAGTCCACACCCGAACTCAGCCACGAGCAAGACACCCCGATGCCCAGACCAGCGGAGTGGGCATTCTGGCCGCGACTGTGGACGCCACCACCACACCTCCGAGCAGAAGCCCTGCGAATTTCCCAGAACATTCCTGCGAAATTCTTGCAGAGCCTGGAAGGGGACTCCGTTTAACCTCCTTCTTTCTGAAGTTAATTTTCTCCACTTCCTTATATAGACGGTTTATTTTGCACCTCGGGTAACCAGGTGAAAAAACTCAGCTACTTCTCCGATTATGCAGAAATCCACTCAAGGGGGTGTAGAGGGGTGTGCGTGTAGCGTGGTGTTTATTAGATTTAACTTATGATTTGAGGAGAAGTTGGGAGCATTTTATCCTCGTGATGGGGAGATAAGTCTTCCACATTGGTCAACTTCTAGCTGTTTTGATAACATACCTTTTGGGCGATTTCTTCTGAATGTCTCAACCCCCTGCTCCTCAAACCCCGGTCCAATGTGCTAGAACAGACAGCTAGCTAATACCTATTCTTCTGGAATTCTCTTTCTGCCACTCATTTAATAAAGAACGCAACAAAAGTCAGCTCTCTCCCTAAGAAGAGTTTTGCTTCTCTGTGTTACCATAATAATAAATGAGTGTCTCTATTAAGCTACTTCTGCACACACAGGAATCCCGTGAAAACCTGCGTGGTTTCTCTCAGCTACACTTGCAATTTAAATAATTCCTTCTCTACATTCCATTTGCACAGCCAATAGGTCAGCATCTCCAGAGGGGAGAGGCAGGAGATTTTTTTTGCAAAACACATGCCAGGTGTCCAGCTGTGTCCGGAAACCACTGGAAAAATTTATAATAAGTAATAAATTCTTCACATGTGACAACCGAGAATGGTGGACCACTCGTTTTAAAAACCATTTTAATTAGAGCCTTCCTAAATACCAATTGAGACTTAATTATTTAGATTCATTTGTTCCAGTTACTGAGAAATAGCATTTGGCATGACATGAAAGAATTAGAAAATTTATCATTTTTCTTCATTCCAGATAAACAATTATTTTCATGTTGATCTGGAAGCAGATTGCAGACTCTTAAACCCACTGGTTTCTTTGGATTAGAAAATGTAAGGTTGTTCATTATGCTGGTTTTGGTCCTGCTGGGTTGGCTCCGAAATACAAAATGGATTTATCTTTTTAATATCTCCAGCCTCTCTGTGTAGTCCTGGTTCCAACTTTGAAAGACAATTTAAATGTTTTATTATTATTATTATTATTACAGAGTATTTCATACATGGACATAAATAATTAAATGAACTTATTTCTATTCACAACTTGAAATTAGAACACAATGGAAATCTTTGAATCCATGACTTTTCTCCAAATAATACTGAATTGGCCCCCTCCTCACACCCTTTGAATTGTATCGTTTACTTCTTTTACTAAAGCTTATTTCAACAAAATTAACATAACCAGCTTGACCATAATCATATAAGTGTAGGGTGTTTTTGATTCTTTATAAGTTGGATCGTTATATATTCTTCCTCACGGGGCAGTTTTCATTGAATGCTGAATTTTCAGTATTCGGCCATGATGATGTTTAAAGTTGGACCTCACTGATGTTCATGGATCCCTTTTATGTTTATATTATAAAATATGTAACTCTTTTTCTGAAACTGGAAATGGGCTCTACTTGACCCTTCTGTACACAGGGCCGATATGAACACTGTGCATACCTCCTGTCGAAAAGTTCATAAATTTCTTTACCTAGAAATAGGTTCATTGGATCCTAGTTTAGGTGCATGTTTAGGTATACGTGCAAATGTCGAAAACTTTTTAAGTGATTGGGCATAGTGATCCTCCCCAAAACAGCACGAGTTTCCCTTACTCTTTATTTTTTTCTAGGTATTGTCAAGATTTTCTTTCAGTTTTTAATCTGGTGACTGTCAACTTCTATGTGTTTTTAAATATATAATGTACGCACAAAATCCACTTATTTTTGAATGTACAATTCCATGAGCTTTGAAGGTTTGGGGACAATATTTTTTACAAAAAATTTCAACAAGTAGTTTTACGGTTTTTTTTCCCCCATAGCTCTGTTGTTTATTTTATATTTCTCGCTTTGATAAATGACATCTTTATTAAAAAAATTCCCTAAACTTTGTAACTAACATATAGAAATAATATTGCCTTTTGTATGTAGAGACTTTATCTAGATACATTGTTAAATATTGTCATTAATGTTAATAATTTTTAAAATTTTCTTCGTTTACATATGTAATAGAGAATGTGATTTACCAATATCAATAGCTACTATTTTTTATCCCTATTTTCTATCACACTTTTTATATGTGTGTTTTTCTTACGGAGCTGGCTAAGGCCTCTGAATACAAAGTTGAATAGAAATGAAACTGTATCTTTGACTCCTTCTGTCTTTGGAGGAAAGGATTGTAAATGTCGTATTATATTGTTTCATACTTGGATTAAAATGTTGGTAAATGACATTTTTTAGATTAACAAATGTTTATTCCCATTAATTTGATAAGATACTTATAAAGTCAGAAATCCGTTTCACTGAACCTTTTTCTTCATCTCTTCAGATTATCATTCTTTTCTCTTTCCTCTGTTCATGTAAGAAATGGTCATTGAATTTATTTTCTCTATTGAAATTTCGACATTGGTCTGTTCCAATAAGTATGAGCTGTATAGAACTCAGTTCTCTGTTCATAGCCCGTGTGTGTGTGTGTGTGTGTGTGTGTGTGTGTTTGAATATTAACATTTATGAATATTTATTTTTTTTGTCTTTAAGGGTATTAGCTCTTTAGAGGAATAAACCCAGGGTCCACTGCCTTCTGTCATCATGGATTTGCTATGACTTAAAACATCTAAGTCTCAAGTCTGCGTGTTCCTTCTACAAATATAACATACAACAAACGGTAGTTGACCACTCTGGGGAGCTGAAAACCTACTAGGAATAGCTTCTCCTACAAAATGAGCTTTAACCCCTAGGAGAAGCAGCCCCCAGAGGAGGTGACTTCCTTAACTGGCTTTTCTCCGGCCCCGGGAGTGTGGAGGGGTTTGGGGAGTGACGTAGCACATGCGGCCAGTGGCCAGAAGTGGCTGCTCGGCCCTGTGCTGCTCATGACTTCCTTGGTCCCGCAGTTTTTCTCTGAGCGGCCGGGTTCGGCCGCTGCTGGACAGTCCCATGCTATGTAGGAGAAGGAGAGGACCATGGGGTTAGATGACGAGTAAGTCACAGCATCGTTGGGGACAGAGGCCACTTCAGAGTTCGCTCTGACTGCCAAGTCACGGCCACTCCCATCGCCATACAGTGACCCCGGCAACCTCCACACTCCCTCGGGCGACGTCTAGGTCGCTGGCTTTGTGCCATTTTGTCGCGGTTTGAGCAAATCCGTGCCTTGCCTGCATTTCTGTAGTTCCTCACGAGCTGATTTTGGGGGGCGAGGTGGCATTCCATCATCTCAAAATGAGGAGGAACCCCTTCCTTGTTTTATCCTTATTTTGCCTGTCTTGGGTCGATTTCCTACCAAAGGATGGGGAAATGGTGTAGTGTCCGCAGCCATTGTCACCCCTCGGCCCCTGCAGACCCCACGTGCTGCGGTTAGCGGTTACCCAGAAAACGAAATGCTCACCCCTCCCATTTCACCCCTCGTCAGACACATTCCCAGGGGCTTCCATCTGGGTGGGAGAGGATTCTCGACGAACAGGGTGGATTCCTTGGGCGTAGAATTTCACTCAGTTCAGTTACCATCGTATATCCTCGCGAGGTGACAGACACCGACATAGTTATTTGTTCAGAATGACAGTCACGCGACCGTGACAATGGAGGGCGTGAATATGAAAATCGGTCTGTGTGTGTTTGATTGCCATGTAACTGTTTTTAAACAAAAGCCTTGTGACACACTCCAGAGGGCACACTTGCCCCCTACTCTGTCTCTCTTCCCCTCCCCCTATGGAAAACTTGCCAAGCGTCTTCATATATTTATCCACGTCAGTCATTCTGAGTTATGGTCATGATCATATACAGATGCGCCTCGACTTACGACGTGGTTGCACCCTGATAAACCATCACGAGCAGCAAATAAATACCCTAAGTCAAACACCCGTTAGAGTCCTTCAGCCTCCCAAGTGTCACCATGTCACGTAGCTCCCCTCGAAGGTGCCCGGAGCACTCACCTGGGCTCACAGCCAGGCCACGTTCCCCGACACGATGCCTATTTCACAGTAAAGAGTTGACGATCTCGTCGGATTTGTCACGCATGTTGCTTTGGCATCATCGTGAAGTCCAAAAATTGTAAGTGGAACCACCGTTCGTTGGGGGCCGTCGGTAGTCACGCGTGGGCGAGCTCTTATACTTACCACGAACGCATCGCAAGATGCTGAATGCTTTGCCACTTATCAGAATCCCCTGAAAGGCTTGCTGCAGTGCAGAATCCCAGGCCCACGCCTCCAAATTCCGCTTCCGCAGCTCTGGGTCGAGACCAGAGGTTTCACGTGTGGCGGGTCACGGCAGGTGTGTTGACACACTTTGAGTCGTGCTGCGTACAACCCTGTGATGTCATCGGAATTGTGAACTGTTATGCACACTGATTACTGAACAACCCCCATCACTACATTCGTAAAATCTGTATCCGTGTTACACGAGGCGAAGAATTCATTTATTCCAGCCTGTAACTGTAGAGAGAAACTGACTTTGTGAGTTTTCTCAAATAATTCCCTCATTGTACGCATTCGCTTAAGTTAACTCTTACGCAATATCAATGCAGTATAGGTATCTATACGTATATATATTATGTATATTATGATATGTAACAAGGCATCTCTCAAACAGAAGTTAACATCCAGCAGTTTCTTAATAAATCTTGTTTATACTTTGTTTCAAAACGAACAAACTCGTGTCTCTAAAACAGCGCTTGACAGTTGACAAGCGTTGCATTTTCCATCCCACACATTAATTAGGGGCTCGTGGAAGAGAGAAAGCCGTGGCCTTTACGACAAGTCTAAGGTGACGTTTGTGAAAAGGGATTTATTGGCATCGCACTTCCGCACACCCTATCTAGCCATTTCACATCCTCGCGGACGGAAGGGAAGGGGCCCGGCGGCTGGAGCAAAGCTCCAGGGTGGACATCTCGTCCCGAATCTCTGCCCTAGGACGCATGCCACCCACGCTGGCTTGATTCATGATCCCACAGCCGGCGAATAGCACTGCAGAAGGTTTGCTGTGCATCATCTCTCTTGGGAGAGAAATGAGTATAATGCGCAACCAGTGTAAAATGCATGGACCCCATTCCAAATCGAATCACCTCCACCATCCTGTCGCTCAGTACCTGTCCCCTTCCTCAGCCGACCCTGAGGAGTGACTGTTTCACAGGGAGATAGGGCCAAGTGTACTCTGTTAAAAGGACATGTTTTTATCCATTTACATATATTTCACGAAAGCATGAAATGTACCTAGTATGAGTATGAGAGCATGCATTTTATAGAACTCACTTGATTAAACAAAGGCAGGGGGAGGGAATAAGCAAATATCAGGTGTGTAAAGAAGATCGTGTATCTGGCTTCAAAACTCAAGACCAGGAGCTTAATCTTGTTTGCACAACATACCTATTAGAGAATTCCGAGGAAGATAAATTTTAAGGAAGACTTAGCATGAGGACTTTAAAATGTGGGCATTGGGGAAAGTTCAGAATGGGGGCGGTGGAAGCCTGGGGTGCTGGGGTGCAGATTCTTGCCGTGGGCACGGAAAATGACAAATGAACGTACTTGATGCTTTAGGGGTGAAAACCACCGCGCCCCGTCTGTTCATCGCATAGTGGGGTTTTGAGAAGAGAAGCCAGGGCATAAATAGGAATTGAAATATTTCAGCCCGTGCCGCTGGAAGTGTGATTGGAGCGTGCACCTGGAAATGAGAAAGAAGACTGGCATCTTATCAGATCGAGGTGGGGGGGGCATTGGACAGGTGGGTCAAGCTGGGGTTACCAGCTCATGTCGGGAGCTACCACCTTATCGGAGGGTTCGCTTTTGTGCTGCCAGAATTAATACAAATTTACTTGTACCTGCTTCTACGCCCCCACGGAACATCTGTGAGAAGGCCAAAAACAATATCAATTCTCCTAGACTGTCCATCTGTTAGGGGGAAAAAAAAACATTAAAAAAAAAAAGAAGAAGAAGTATTTGGTTTAGGCTGAGCTCCAAACTTCACATTTGATTTTTTCCCCGTGAACTCTGTGGACACACGCTGCATCTCCACATACAATTTGCTCTCACTAGCTCCCCGGATTTGCTACAGAAAATGCCATCAGTCCAAAGTCGGTGGTGGAAACTCAGCCACAATCTCTGTAGTGCCTTTTCGTTGCTTCTCTGAGCTATGCTAAGACCGTTAAACGCCTCAGCGGTGAACTGCCTGGATCCCAACTCACACGATACCTTCTTTCCTTTAGAGATGATGTTTTAGAGCTTTCTCATTGTCTCCGTGCTAAAACAGCTTCCGCGCTACAAATCTGTCAAAGAACAGAAAGGAGAAAAGTACTTTAACGAGATAAAACCATTGTTAATAATATAGTTATTATTCTACAAAAAAACAAAAACAAAAAACAAAAAAAAATGAGCCAATCAAAAAATGGGCAGAGGACATGAACAGACACTTCTCCTCAGAGGACATACAAATGGCCAACAAATATATGAAAAGATGCTCAACATCGCTAGCTGTTAGGGAAATGCAAATCAAAACCACAGTGAGATACCATGTCACACCTGTTAGAATGGCTATAATCAACAGAACAAGTAATAACAAATGTTGGAGAGGATGTGGAGAAAAAGGAACCCTCATACACTGCTGGTGGGACTGCAAATTGGCACAGTCACTATGGAAAACAGTATGGAGGTTCCTCAAAAAATTAAGAATTGATCTACCATATGATCTAACAATCCCTCTACTAGGTTTTTTCCCCAAAGATTTGAAAACTCATATCTATAAAGATATTTGCACACCGATGTTCATAGCAGCATTATTCACAGTGGCCTGGACATAGAAGCAACCAAAGTGTCCTAAGATAGATGATTGGCTAAAGAAGCTGTGGTCCATATAGACAATGGAATATGACTCAGGCATAAGAAGAGATGGAATACTGTCATTGGCGACAACATAGATAGACCTTGAGGTGATCACGCTAAGTGAAATAAGTCAGACTGGAAAAGTTGAAAATCTCATGATATCACTTATATGTGGGATATAAACCTAAAAGCACAAACGAACAGGACAAACAGAGACTCATGGGCATGGACAATGGACTAGTGGTTACCAGAGGGTAGGGGGTTGGGGAGGAGAGGGTAGGTAGATGGTTAAAGGGGGTCAAATATAGGGGGTAGGAGGAGGGCAAAGTGGGTAAAGTTGGATCAAATATATGGCAGCTGAAGGAAACTGGACTTTGGGTGGTGAACACACAATAGAATATACAGATGTCAAATGATAATGTACACCTGAAAATTATATGATCGTAGTAACCAATGTTACCACAATAAACTTAATTAAAAAAATAATATAGTTATTATGTAGGTATGTGTATATAGAGAGATACATATATACACACACATATAGTATATAACAAGGAAATAGTAGCAGCGCATGGCCCCCAAAAGTCCACGGGAATGACCCTCATTGGCCGGCCACAATGGGACAATGTCAACACTCCTAAGAATATAATGTGTACTGAATCTAAACAGGACACATATGTAACAAGCCATACCCTCATCACGACACTCGAGAACTCACTAGTTACAAAGAATTCTTTGTAACTCAACAGTAAGAAAACAGTTACGGGCCGACGACTAACAGACACCTCACCGAAGAGATTCCAGTGCTAAACTTCGAGAAATACGGGGATACCTACCTGATTTTTGTAAGGTCTCAGTGACATCGGAAAACGGAAAGAAGAATTTTACAGAAAAGACAGCGACATTATTTTTCTTTGTTTTCTAGATGAGCGGGACCCATTCTTTGTCGCTCATTAGAATTGCTTTTACAATTTTATTAAAACTATGTAAGCCAACGCCCGACCCAAAAACAAAAATTAAGACTGTCTAATACAGGGGTTTAAGCACCATTGTTTCTTAAAATATTTCTAGAAGCTGAGTGTTGACAGTGAGGGTAGAGAAAAAAATTATTTTAATCCAGTTTGCCAGGTAGGCCATTCTGGACGGGAGGAGGAAGGTGTTATTATATCAGTGCTCAGAATGCGGTTGTTATTGATCAACTGTTTGCTGTTCCCCGCCGTTTTTAAAATAATACATGAGCTTAGCCACTGACATAACCAGAGAAACCAGAAATATTGGTCACATGTGTTTCATGAGCACAAATAAAATAAGAAAGTGTGTAAAAAAGTCCTTTGTAAATTACAAGGTAGTTTCCGCAAAGGTATGTGAAGTTTCTCTTTAAATGTGATGGTCAATTGAAAATTTTTTTTTTCAATTTATTTCTTGCCTTGAAAGCATTTAAATGTGAAAGAGCATAAATTTAGCTCTGAAAAAAAAATGTGTTCAATGTTATGTGATCTTTCCTGGAAACTGGATGTTCTACCAGTTTTTTTTTTTTTTTTTCAGAGTTATTCTGTTAAAAATTAGCTCTGATTCCACATCTGACAAATTTCTGTAGACAAAGGGACCTCTCGGCTGGCCTGAGGTCTTACTGGGTGCTGGGGCGGGGGGAGGGGGCGTTAGCTGATTTGTAAATCAGTCTTGGCCAAAGGTATTTCCTTTCACCCCCATTCGCTCCTGTCTTCACCCTTAAGGTAAATGCGTTTCACAGTTGCTTTACGGATGCAAATGTCGATGGCAAAATGACAATGAAATTGCGTCAGGGGGTCCTAGAAGTCGAGCACTGTTACCGACATTGCGAAGGGCCTTCCCTCTTCCTGGAAGAAATGCAGGTTCAGATGTCCTAGCAGCCGCGGCAGGAGTAGTGACTTTGTGTGTTTGGGCTGCGATGACAGAATTCTACAGACGGGGTGACTTAGAAACAACAGCCGTGACTTTTCATAGTTCTGGAAGCTGGTGGCTCAGGATTCTGGCAGAGTTAGGCTCTGGGGAGGGCGCTCGGGCAGAGTGTGGACTGCCTGCCGACTTCCTGTCGTGTCCTCAAGCGGTGTGAGAGGTGAGGGGGCTCTCTGGGGTCCCCTTCATAAAGGCACTGATCCCATTTTTGAGGGCTCCGCCCTGGTGATGTCATCCCTTCCCACGGGCCCCAGCTCCTAATCCCAAAACAGTGGGGACTTGGGTTTTAATATATGAAATTTGAGTCCATTTCAAGTGGGAATGGTGGGGGGTGGTGCTGGCCATCAGATACAGGTGACGTGCCTGACCCAGTGAATTCAGCCAGTGAGCGCGTAGTGCTTCTTATGGACTCCAAGATTCAAAGTACTTCTCCGATGGAGAGTCATTGCTTCCTAGTCAGAGTTTCTGTTGACAATGATGCAGAGGTTTGAGAAATAGGCCCACGTCCTCGTAAATGAATCGATGCCATTGAATTGCACGCCTAGAAATGATTGAAACAGCAAAATGTATAGCGTACCCCCATACGTATGTATCTTATGTGTGTGTGTATCTTCCTATGATTTTTAGTTTTATTTTGACTCAGTTTTTGCAGTTTGAGGTGGCATAATAATGGAGTACCCCGCATATTTTTTTTCCCCAAAGTAGAAGACATCAGATCCCATCATAGACACAAAAGGAAGAGAGACTTGCAGCCGAGTATAAATTTGGCCACAATGTGTGGCAGATGAAGCAGAGAGAGAGAGAGAGAGGAGAGAGAGAATTAATTCCAGAATTTCTATTTCTAGCAAGACAAAGCTTTTCCCTGTCCTTTCTGCCTCTTTGCAAAGAGCAGTTATGCTGATGAGAGGTGCAGGGTGCAGAGAAGGTTTCTGGGTGCCTCTTTCCTGCCCCCCCCCCCGGTGGATTCACCAATGAAACTGCGAATCAGACTCCGCCCATCATGTGTCACAACTGCCCACACCTGCCCACACCCTCGAACGAGAGAAATGCCCCCTTGTGTGCGAAGGTCACCCTTTCCAGGGCCAAGGCCGGACAGCCACAGCTGCCACATGCCACCATAGACAGCAGCACCCCTCACAGCGGAAGTGGCTTCTGGTTCACGGCGACCGCCCTGGACTGCCCACACTGTGGTCTGCGGCGTTTCGACTTCTCTTGACAACTCGGGGTTGTAGGGAGATGTCCTTGACCCACAGTCTGAGACAGTCCAGCCTCCCCACCTGGGCTCTAAAGACCCTGAGGGCTGAGAGAGAATGGTCCTAGCTCACACAGGTGACACAGCGTCCTGATGAACGTGTGCGGAGCACGCAGGAGCACCTGCCCCCGGAGATGCTCAGCGCCTCCTCTCTCTCTGGTGTTTGCCACCTCAGACACTGAGACAAAGCCGGGAGTCCCGAGACAGGGCACCGGGAAGGGACCCAGCACGCCGCCCCCTGGGTCCCTATTTTTAGCACTTTCTGCCCTTGTCTGTCACGTTTGGCAACCTTGAAACCGTTGCAGTGATAATGAAATTAGTCTGTGCTATGCGTCATCCTTGTAAATGAATATGCAGACGTATAGATAGATACATAGATAGACACATAGATGATTGATAGATAAATAGATGGTTTAGATAGATGATAGAAAGATAGATAGATAGATAGATAGATAGATAGATAGATAGATAGATAGACAGACAGACAGACAATGGATAGATGGGTGAGTGGATGGATGGATGAATGGATAAATTAGATAGATAGACAGACAGATGATGGATAGATGGGTGGGTGGGTGGATGGATGGATAAATTAGATAGATAGATAGATAGATAGATAGATAGATAGATAGATAGATAGACAGACGATCATAGATAGATGGTGGGTGGAAGGATGGTTCAGTAGGTGGATGGATGGACGGATGGACAGATAGATGATAGATAGAAAGGTACTAGATAATGGATAGATAGATGATACTCATAGAGATAGATGATATAGAGATGCATACGTAAATATAAATAGATATATAGACACATAGATATGTTAGTACATACACACACATTTCTCTTTTCAGCTAGGAGATCTTTTTGATTTACTACATATGGTCTTGTTTGAAATGGCGTCTCGTCTACAAAAGCTTTGGGGTAAATTCTCACTGCTTAAAAAAAAACTCGCTGTGACTTTATCTAAAGGTAAATTAACCAAAACATAGTATTGACCTTTTTTTTTTTTTTATAATCGGTGTTATCATCAAGCCCTTACGTAATAAGTATTTTTCTTACTCAAGATAATAGCAACTCGCAGAAAAGGCATCCCACATATGCGTTGTGGTTCCAGTTAACAGGACTTGGGAGTCATGGGCATACGAGCTAGCCATCTCTGGGGAGAAAAACAGCAAAGACTTCACAAAAACGCTAATCTTAGAACAGTTGTGAACATAATATGTAATAACTGATAGCTTGAGGAGGCAGAGAGCATGCTCAAGCAAAGGAGCAGATATGGCACGTGATAACATGAAGACAAAATGCTCTCCCTCGCTCCTGAAAAATGTCTTCTTTCTTCAGTAATCTTTTTTTTTTTTTTTTTTTACTGAAAAGAAACATTCCATTGGGATTTTAGCTGTTTTATATGCCATCATATTTACCTATTTACCTGTTACACATGTGTGTTATTGAAGAACCTCTTTTTTTTTTTTTTTTTCTTAATTGAAACAACCTTCTTAATTGGGTATCATGTTAGTCAGAGAAAACCCAGGTTGGAAAGCTTGGGATTATTTCTGGGTACAAACAAAAGCTAGTTGATGTCATTGGATTTTGATAGAGTTGGGGAAAACATTTGTTGTCCTTATTCCATTCATTTCTGATTACCTTATGGAAAAAATAAGAATCGACCGGATTATTGGTTGTTGTCTGACCACTGCTAGTATCTCACAGTAAGTACTGAGAAATGCCACCATACTTGTCACCATGCTTCTTTTGCAGTGGAGGATAGAAAGCTCTAGCTAAACATATCAACAAATTCTGAATTAGTGTAGTGCACTTTAAAAGGAATTATGAAAATTATTGTTAACATTTATAACAAAGTGTTGTAGAAGTTATCTTTTTTCTTGTATGTATGCTACCAGACCCTGAATACCAGATAGGTACTATATATATATATGTATATATATATATATACATATATATATATAGTATGTTTTATAATTATACTTTTATGGAAAAATATAACTTTCAACTCAATTTTCAAGTGTTTTTATTAAAAGCATATTGAATCTTATAAATGAAAGAAAAAATAGTTCTGTAAGTTCTCAAGATAACTATGTAAATGTACTCAAATAATGGCTCATCTCCACCCCACCCCACCCTGGATTCTTAGCACAGTGCTTGGGTCATCGTGTGTTCAAAAGAAGTGTTGGTTCAATAAGCATTTCCATGATCTTCACAGCATGCGATTTTTTTAAAACTCGCCTTTCTCTTTATACTTGAAGAACACTGTAAACACTTAATAGACTGGAAAAATAAAGATGCATGACCTTCACCCCATATCACTTACAGATGTCTGCAGTCAGAAGGTGTATAACCTCTCTTCATTATTCGTCTTCTGCATAATCGTAAAGTCGGAATCTAAGTAGACCGATAATTAGTTTTCCCTGATTGGACCCATCTCATTTATTCAGAGGACATCTCTTTGTACTTATCTAGGTAGGTGACATGGAAATAAATAGTCCCGTTTATCCCGATATCAAGAAAGTCAGGCCGCTTGGCGACCTGTCGAACATGACGCTTACATTATATGCCAGGCTCTGTGCTTTGCATGTGCTTTGTCCACTGAGTATTCTAGGTAGCCATCATTCTAAATTCCACATGTGACAAATTGGGGCTTTGAAATCTCGAGGACCACGGCTGAGGCATCAAAATTTAAGAGCGACTGGCGAAATCCACTGAGGGCAGGAACTGGGCTCCCGACCTCCGAGCACGTACCCTCCCTACAAAGCGGTTAGTTCCATGGAAATTCCCCAAAAGCCATTTTCTGCATGAAGACATTGAGACAATTAGGGGATTTTTGAAAAGGGACCAGGTCGGAAGAGGGAAAAGAGGAAAAAACATCATTTCCCCAGCCTACGAGGTTGGATGAGGCTGGCCGTGGGGTCCGTCTACAGATGGCGCTGTGCTTGGTGAGCAAGTCATGCTCCCAGGTGGTGTCTACAGGTGTCAGGCAAGTTTGTAACGTGTACAAGGCGGTCTGCAGGCTCCTGGCAGCCCTGCAGAGAGCATTCGAGATGCAGGACATTGCATATAAGAAGACACAGAGACATGGAAATGCAAGGAGCAGTTAACGAATATACGTGATGGATTGGTAGGCTAAAGGACATATATACATATAGGCCAGAGATGGGAACACCTGGCCTCAGGAATGTCCCTGGAAGTCCCACAGGGCCTGATTTAAAACACATTTGCTACTGTGTGTGTGTGTGTGTGTGTGTGTGTGTGTGTGTGTGTGTGAATGCAGAAGAAGGAGATAGGAATTCTGAACAAAATATAAACAT
This sequence comes from Eidolon dupreanum, assembly GCA_028627145.1. Taxonomy (NCBI): domain Eukaryota; kingdom Metazoa; phylum Chordata; class Mammalia; order Chiroptera; family Pteropodidae; genus Eidolon; species Eidolon dupreanum. The sequence goes on along the minus strand of CM053505.1, from coordinate 488,876 downwards.
ATTTAAAATTAAGTGTGAATCCCTATAACCCCATTTTAGAGATAAACATGTTTGATAACTTCCTTCCAGGGTTAATATTTTTACACACTTCACTGTATTGTGCTAATAAAAACAAGATCACAGGATTTGGTATTCAGCGGTTCACTCTTTTCTCTGGAGAGATCTTAGATGCGTTTCTGTGTTCACAGATATAAACACTCCTTATCATTTTATCCAAATGAACAGCCTGACGTTATATGGCTTCGGCTAACAGAATTCATGCAGCAAATCTCCACGGTCACAGAGATGGCTGTCATCCTTATTTTCAAAATTATATTCAATAAGACTTGCAGGCCTTTGGGTGGCTATTTTTATACATTTTAACAAAGTTTTGTTGGTTTTTTTTTTTTTAAGAAAGTTATACAAATAGAACTTGCATGTGAAAAAAATGTCAGGTTTTCATTTTCATGGGTTTTGTCACTTCTTATACACTAGGGAACACCATGGCATGAAAAGAGATTAGAAGAAGCAAGGGTGAGAAACCCACCCCATGTCTCAGGCATGGGGCTGTGGGCTCAGGGTGGTGATGAGGTGTGTGAGCTATTGAACAATTTAAAACAAAAGGATCGGACCTCCATTTAAATGTGAGTCATCAACAAATCCAGAGAAATGTTCGAGTATGAGGCTGTGAATTAAGAAGACTCCACATCTTTACCACGCTTGTTTGTTGACTGATTGGTGATGGCCATTCTGACAGGTGTGAAGTGATACTTCATTGTAGTGTTGATTTGCATTTGTCTGATGATGGGTGATGTTTGATGCTGAGCATCTTTTATATGTCTATTGGCCACCTGTGTGTCCTCTTTGGAGAAACTGTCTTTTCAGGTCCTCTGCCCATTTTTTAATCGGATTGTTTGTTTTTTTTTTTTTTTGGTGTTAAGTTACATGAGTTCTTAATATATTTTAGCTATTAATCCCTTATCAGATTATCACTGGCTAATATCTTTTCCCATTTAGGGGGATCACTTTATGAATTAGATAGATGTCTAACCATTATGCTTTACACCTGAAAGTAGTATAATTTTGAATGTCAACTGTAGTTGAAAAAAAAAATCAAAATAATCTAAAGTTGGCTCAAAGGGTAAGCACCAATTTGTACTTCTTAATTCATTTCATCGGGATGTGAAGTACAGCACAAGGAGTATCGCCAATAATACTGTAGTAACCATGTGTGGGGCCAGGTGTGGCTAGACTAACCAGGGAGTGACTTCAATAATATAACTTAGTTATATAAACGTCTAGTCACTACGTTGTACACCTGAAACTAATATATTATTGTATGCCAACTATAATTGAAAAAAAAATTTTTAATTTAAAAAATAAAATTGGCTCAACCAGGATTTGGTTCCAGATTGGCCACCCCCAAATTTTTACCACTGTGAAACTTTTTACCTATTATTTTCACATTTCGATCTATAATCAAGAAACTATGTTTATTATTTTTTATTTTGTTTCTAAAACATGACTGGTTTCAGTTATGTGAATGAATATAATTTCAACTAAAGTACTTGAAAACACCTGTGCAGCCTCATTCTAAATAATTGTGTGGCGGTATAAAACATTTAATGAGTCCCATTAATAATTTAATGGTCCCTAAGTTTGTAGACCTGTGCTATAGGAATGACACATCTTTCATAAGTAATCTACACACATTGGAATTAGAATTTGACCCTGTGGAATACTAAGGTGGTAATGACGGAATAGAAGGATTGTCAGTTATCACTCACGTCATTTTTAAGTGAAAAAAAAAACCAACAAAAAACAGACACTAAATTTCGATCAGCTTTACTCGTCAGGACTGTAGAATTTGAATATATACCTATTCTTCTCTACCACCCATTCTGTCCTTTATAATGTATGCCCTTTGCTCAGTCATAAATGATTCTAGTCCCGAGGTTGAACTTTCATCTTGTAATAAATGTACCCGGCAAATGATTTCTTATAAACGTCAAAGAATACAGACGTACCTTTATTTCACTGGTTTTCATTTTTATACCTCTGCTCTAATTCTCATCTAACAGATTTCTTTTGGGAGGCTCATTTATGTGACCTGAAGTAAATTTTATCCATTCTCATTGAAGATTTTTTATTTGAACAGATCCTTTGCTTTTATTCCATTAAATTAGTGTGTATCAGATAGATAGATAGATAGATAGATAGATAGATAGATAGATAGATAGATGATAGATAGATGATAGATAGATAGATAGATAGATAGATAGATAGATAGATAGATAGATGCACATACACAAAGGTACATATATATGTATATAAGTACATACATGTTATGTATCTATATATAATGTTGCAAATTCTCACTCTAAACAGCAGAAACATAATAAGCGAATAGGTCATTTGGTGAGAGTGTGTGTGTGTGTGTGTGTGTGTGTGTGTGTGTGTGTGTGTGTAATGTTTTTTCATATATACATACATATTTGCATATATATACATATATTTCTTTTGAAAGTACATTTAAGGTGTTAGATTAATTCTATAAATTGCAGTTTAATATGGTAAAAATGTGAAAGATACTTCTATTTTCACTTAGCAATTATCTTCTGGTTAACAGTCACCCAAACAATGCCTTCCGTGCTTGCATAATAAACCATTTTCTAAAGGAAGAAGGATTGGAGCTTTAACGTCCTGTTACGAATGAACAAAGGGCCCACCACACATGACCCCTGTGGGTTTATCACCTCTGACCTTCAGTGCCCGCAAAGCAAATCCAAAAAAAACAAGAAACCTTTAGACACAATTACCTGTCATAAAAACCTGAAACTTTCTAATCTACCAGCGCTATTAAGACCAGATACAACGTCTATTTTTACATGATGCCTGTTTCATTCACCATGCAGGAAGAAATGTGATTTCTGTTTTTTAGGCATCTTTCCCATGAACTATGTTTCAGAATAACCACACAGCCCTTAACAAATATATATATTTGTTCCTTCAATAAAACTCGGTGTCTGTCTAGTCTCTAATATGTCTGAATACTGTGTGTTTCATGTCTCTCACTCACTGTTCCATGGCTTTGGGGCAGAGGCTGATTTATTTACAAGCTCCATTTCAGAGACAGAAGAATCCAAGACACTGAGTATTTCATCGGCTGAAATGCTGAGAGAGTGTGGAGCTGGAAGGGACATTCCACTCATCTGGGGCGTAGAGGGACAGTCACGTGCTGAGTTGGGGTGCTGACTTCGAACGGGGCCTCTCTCGTCAGTGCTCACCTTTGCTGGCGTGTGTTTGTGCGTTTCCAAACTGACGAGCTGCTGTCACGCGTGCATGAAATTGCATGCCTGCCGGCCCACACGGCTCTCATGTCTGGATTATACATACGACCATATTTGCACAATCAGGATAGGACAGGAATGTGCTCCCTCAGAGGACATAAAATTGCTTGTATTCATTCTGCACCTGCAGTGGACACTCTACCTCATTGATTATTTACAAGAGACGGGAGGGAAAAAAAAACCCTGGATGTGGAAGGAAGATTCTGAGGCAGAAACTATGGAAACATCAGCTTCAAAAAAAAAAACGTGTTGATTCAGGAGACTTCAGAGGCGCATGGAGGGCTCTTTCTGGCTGGATTTCTGCAAAGAATCCAGAGTCACAAAGATCAGACCTCTCAATAGGATGCTCTGAGGAGAACTAAGGTTTGCCTGGGTGCAGAATATTAAGTAGCCTGCCATGCGAGAGGTGGCCAGAGTCACGCTGTGCTGAACTAGTGACTTACCTCTGCTCTGCAGAAGCCAAACAAGCAAGTAGGTCGTTTTGCAAAGAGTCGGGAGAGGGCTGGGCAGAGGCGGGCTGTGGGAAAGAGAGCAGTTCTGTCAGGAAATTAGAGGAGTCTTCAGAAATGAATCACCTCTCCCCTTAACGGGGACCGAGCGGCTGTGGCTCGCCGCCCACACTGCCCTCGTCAGCCCGTCGCACACATGACAACTGCGAGAAGGAGGCTTTCCTTCTGAGCAAAGGGACTGTTTTGCAAGGAACTGTGTTTAAGCGTTAGTGATGAATGCCGGGGTGCAGCCCGCTCGCCGGCAGGGAACCCCAAGGAGGAGTCTCCCACTGAATGAGGGAGGTCGGCAACGTGCTCGCTCATCACAGCTAACGTCACGTCGGTCCCCAGGGAGTTTTGGGAGGACCGGACTTGCGGGAGGTGCCGTCACCTTGGAGCTGTTCGTAGGTCCAGGACCTTGTGTCCTGATGTCTGTACTTTTCAAACAAACAAACAAACAAAACCCAAAACAGCCTTCTCATTGTTTTCTTTTCAACCAGCCCATTGTTTTCCGATGTCCTCCTGGTATAAGGTCTCGTCCTTCCTGAGTCTGTGTCAGCCCTCAGAAGTGGTGACGAGAGCGCTTTTGGGATAACTCTGGCCAGTGTGATCTTAGGGCACGAATTATTCCATCTTCATGGAAACGCAGCAGCAAGTGGCCATCGGAACTCAATAGGCTTTAACCGGAATGGGGAGGGGGTGGCATCACCCTTGGACGAAAGAAATGGTGCAGGAAGGGAAAAGATCATGATGAGGTATTTGGGGTGGGGGGAGAGGCAAATAAAAATGGCAAGAGGGGAAAGCGTATTATTAAGACTGTTTCTTTTGTTGTTAAGAAGGCTTATCCAGTCCAGATTTTGGACATAAAGTTGGATTAAAGTTTGTGCCGCTAATTAAATGGAGGGGGCGCTTCGGAAAATATTCCGAGTGTCGAATCTGAGGAGCAGAGCGTGTGTCTCTCACAAAAGGACTTGGGATAGTAGGTTACCATCCTCTGCAGCCCAAGAGGACCAGGAGATGAGGTGGACGCTGAAAATGCATCCCTTTGCTACGATAAACCCCAGATTGCCTGGTCGGCGGCTTTTAAGGAGGAATGAAGAATTTGACCCCTGGAGCAAAGTCTCGTTTCTCAATTTACAGAATCCTCTGTCTTTTCAAACTAACATATACTAGCTCATGCAATTTTGGGGGTCGTCATGCATTTTTGAATATGCTATTGGCTTTCGGCTGAGAGTAAAGAATTATAAGCGTTGGAGTGTAACCGTGATGTGTTTTCTACATAGAAAAAACAGAGGTGCCTGCTAAGCTGTTTAAGAGTGGGATCTCATTATGTCTCATTGTCTTTGAAATGTAAACATTAAAAGGAGATAAAATACTAATAAGAAATTTAATGGGAAAAAGGTAACCTGTACTGCTTTGTACACATATGTACAGTCTGACATGTGGATAGTAATGTACATCCCACCCACCGCACCCCCCCATACGCACTTTATTTTTCCCCGTTAAACTTCTTTTAAGAGTATTTTTCATTTTGCCAAGGAAAACCGACGTATGCACCGGAATGATACCCTTGAATCTAGTAAAATGGTATTGTCTGTTATTGTCCCACGTTATAAACATCGTAGATTTATCTCGCCTTACAAGTGGGCTCCGTACAAACCCAGCGATGAGACATTTTATCATAGTGTCAACAGAAACAGTCACTGTGATGACCACGATTGACGTAACATAACCTTCTGCCATGAAGAATGTTCTCCTGTCGCTTCTCACGGGGCGAAAAGAGCAGACGGGGGTGTACGTCACACAGCGGTGATGTCAATGGGCTTTCGATTGTCCGCGACCCAAAATATCCTGTGTTCTTTTGTAGGATTCTTAAGTACCGGCGACCAGGCGGCCAAAGGCAACTACGGGCTCCTGGACCAGATCCAAGCCCTGCGGTGGGTCGAGGAGAACGTCGGCGCCTTCGGCGGGGACCCGAAACGGGTGACCATCTTCGGCTCGGGGGCAGGGGCCTCGTGCGTCAGTCTTTTGACCTTGTCTCACTATTCGGAAGGTAATGAAAGTATTCATTCCTCTGCGGGACCTGTGACTCCCGGGACCGAGACATGAGCCCCGTCTCCAAACTGTCATGTGTCCACGCTCTCTTATTTTAACTCAGCTTCCTTTCCATTTTTCGAAATCGAGGTATAATCGATAGAGACCATTTCATACACACACACACACACACACACACACACGCACACACACACACACACACTGCTACCTCAACTGTGGCCAGTACATGTGAGAGAAGATGAAAAGTGGCTTCTAGCGCCATTTTTCGCGTTTTGATTGTTTCAACTCGTGAATGACTTCACCGGCTCCAGTATCAACATCATTTCCTGCGGGTGCTGTAAAACATTCATCTTTAGAACCAAATACAGAAGTCAACACTTAACACATTTCCAACAAAATTATAAACCCTGGGATGTCAGTCCCCAGATGACGTTGGTGAAGTACCGGGCAAAGCCAGACCGATGTCGTCTCAATATTGTGTCATGTTTGGGCAATCCTCCCCTCTCTAGAATTGCAGCTTCCTAATTGCAATCAAATTGTCCTCATCCTTGATTGCTCACGTGAGCTTAAAAGTCAACGGGGCACAAACTTCTGGATCTCCAGCTCAATATTTAATCTTCTGGCAACTCGTGATGCATCAGAACTGCATTGTGTCAGAATCCAAGGAAATGGCAGGAATGAAGTCATTTTTATAGCCTTCCATCACTTGTCCTACAAGAGGTAAAATAAAGTTTGTTTTTCTACTTCTGGACAATCAGGCACCAGACTGATGCAATGGGATGTCTTTAAGCTACACATAATTTAACTCTCCAAATTTTACTCCTGAAATTGCCCAAGACTTTTCAAGTGTCTCACCAAACAGATGTTTTTAAAATGTGGCAGAATCAATTATACAGAATTCTGGGATTCAAATGGATGCCATTTTGAAATTGATGGGGCATATATATATATATATATTTTTTTTTTGAAAAATACATTTTAGTTGGGCATTCAAGTGAGGATTTCTTTAGGAACAGCGAATTCCATTAATTTAATTGCAAAATTGAAATCTTTCCAATCTACTGAGGGTGCAAATAGAAATACATCTCTGCATTTATGCTCTGAAACTGATTTCAGTAGCTTTGTCCTTTCCCGTGATGAAATGGTACCTGTTTTTTGTTTTTTTTTTTTTCAATGAGACAAAATGGTCTTTGGCCTTCTCCTTGACGCAAAGCATATTTTTAGGGAGTGGGGGACGTGGTGACTGTGACAGGCTTTTGTTTATAGCATCTGGAGTGGAAAAGCAAACAGCATCCCAAATCGTGGAAGGAGAAAAAAGAGTGAATGTTTTTACCAGGGCATCTAAAGGGTGATTTTCTTGAGCAATATTTGTGGTGTGTGTGTGTGTGTGTGTGTGTGTGTGTGTGTGTG
>CM053505.1:465928-481094 GCA_028627145.1 Eidolon dupreanum | reverse complement strand
GCCCCCACCCGACGGGAATCCACCAGTTCAGGTAGAGACGGCACTCAGGTAGTGAGGTGTAGATGCCGAGGGCCTGGGGTGCTCGTCGCGACAGTCCACACTTGATCCAAGCGCCGCTCTTTCTCCTGTGCGGCCCAAGGGTGGGCAGAGCTGAAGTACGACTTAGGGGTGCCAATGCCGTGAGGTTTCCTGATTCATTTGTAAAGCTTGTTGGGACGAACGGCTCAGGTCATCTTCAAAGGAAGTCGCTCAGAACTTCATTTAATGTACAGAACGAAGAGCCATTTGAAAGGTAAGTAAGGACGAGGCGACGTTTCCGCAGCAGCTGGTTTGAGAGGCAGACGGAGGACCGAGCTGTCGGGCAGACTCTGGTGACGTAAGGATCTGTCGGTGGGTGAGCAGGGCCTGAGACGTCATTGCTTCTACAGGTGGTCGTCTGGTCCCCGTTTCGATGGTCCAGGTGAGAAGACTAAGCCAAAACGGTGCCCATCAGGGGACAGCACAGGGTTAGCCGTATCCGATGTCCCCGTGGGAGCTGAGCGGCTTCACTCTGTCCTGCAGAACCCCCCGCACAGGCGGCGAGCCACGGAGCAGGACGGAACGCAGACGCGGCCCAGCGACCGCTCCCTGGAAGCGCTGGACAGACACGCGTTTGAGTCAAAGAGAAACATCTCCCCGCAGGTGGATCACAGCACGGTCCTGTGCAGGGACAAGGGCCTCACCCCAGGACACACGCCATCTGGTGGGACTGCAAACCCCTGACCTCACAGACAGCACCCCGAGATTTCCAGTGGTTCATACGTTTGCCAGCAAGAAGCGGTATCCGATGTTTCCTTTCATGCACCTTAACTGCGATGTCACTTCCGTCTGGGTTTAAACGTGCATATACTGGTGTGCCAGCCTTTTCCGGGGGGGTGTTGACCACGGAAAAATGATATTAGAAATGAGCGTGTAGAAGGCATGGAAGGGAGAGTGTGGAAAGAGAGGAGGGAAGGAGGAAAGGAGGAAAGAAGGGAGATGAAGGAAGGAAGGAAGGAAGGAAGGAAGGAAGGAAGGAAGGAAGGAAGGAAGGAAGGAAGGAAGGAAGGAAAAAGGGTAAAAGGGAAGGAGAGAGGAAGGGAGGAGGAAGGGAGAAGGCGGGAGAACAGGAGAGGATTGCTTTGTAGCTAGGAGGCTATTTCAGTGTTCTAGGCAGGAAGCCTAGACCAAAACAGTGTTGGAAAAGGAGAGTATCGGCCAGACCATTCAGGGGTAGTGAAGAAATAAGGCTGACGAAGGGACTATTGATAAATGAGAAGCAATGTCAAGGAAAAATGAAAACTAATTCCAGGGTTTACACACAGTGATAAGGGATGAACGTTTGTGTCCTGTTGAATCTCTTTGGGGATGGGAAGGAAGGACTTGGTCCTGATCAGCCAGAGGGATCCAGGTGCGGACCGATCGAAAACCAGCTCGCTTTGCATTCTGAGAGAAAGAGGCGGATAAAAATGGCAGAATGGGGTCTCTCTAGAAGACATGGCAATGAACAGAGCTTGAAGCAATCACGTTTTGCGTTCTGTAGCGAAGGCCTTGGATGCTGTTAGAATTCAGACAGGCCACATTTGCTCCATCATGGCTAATAACCCGACATGCATTATCTGCAATGAAGCTAGCGTTCTCGTTCAGTGTTTTCTTTGTTCTCGAGAGCTTGGGATAGGTGCGGCGGAAGCCCTTAGACCCGGAGTTTGCCGCAACGCCATCCGTGCTTTCGAATTTGCTGGCATCCTCTGATTAATTTATATTCAACCTTTGCTAAACCTTTGCAAGAAGCAGAGAGGGGGCATTCAAGGAGTGGCAGCATGAGTCTGGTTTTAAAAATGACCCCTATCGCCAAAAGCATTCTAAGCCGAATGAGTGCACATCTCTATCTGTTGCACAGATTTCCCTGGGCACAGTAAGTCTCGTGGCATGTGCTGGTTTTCTTCCTAGAGGTCCAGGAACGAATAGTCAGCTACTACTTTGTTTTAGGGACAAGGAGGGCCCTGTGCTACCAAAAGGAGCAAATCAGAGTTCGCTGACACGTTTAAGGAAATCGTATCACCTATCGCCAGGCAAGAAAGCGAGCCAGAAAACCTTAGAAACACAGTTAACTCTTCACTGCCAAGATGATGTCTCGAAATAGATATATTTTGAAATTGTCTGTGTTAGGGGTTGGGGAAGGTGAATGGAAGTACGGATCGAGGCTCTTACTCGGGAGAGAAAAGATGTAGCTGTTTCTTCCTCTCCCTAATCATGATCCTCTTTAATTTTACTCATGGGAATTAAACCACGCCGTGTGCTGCGGTGAATTCTAGGAAAAACAAGACATGGATATCCCACTTAAGGATGTTCCCGTCTGCGGAGTGTTTGACAAGCTAAAATGATGGGTTTTCACGAGCTTCGTGCATTTATCTTGGTTTCTGGCTTCCGACTCCGAGAAACTTAGATAGACTCTGTCGGGCTAAAGCTTACTTATCTGGATTTCGAAAATCCTGTGCTCTGTTCTTTGAGGACAAAATAAATGTGTTTCTTTACCTTTCAGATAGACATAGAATTCCGTCCAAAAGCGACCTAAAATCCAACACGAACAGAACACACTTCCCAAGATCCCCTGCCCTCAATAAGAGGCCAACACAGACCTAATGCGGTGAAATCTGATGAACGCAAAACGGGTCACGACCCATCCTCACGACCTCCCGTTGCCTCAAGACCGTAAAGGTCAATGATCAATGTCTCCATGGCAGATTCCAGGGAAATAAGGATTTTTCAAAATTTTAATTTAGAAAACTTAAGTCAACGAAACAAGAGGTGCTATAATTCAATACAATACGTTTCCTAAAATGTGCTTTTTAAAAATAGAAATAAAAAGCAGATTTTTTTCCCCTTGTACGATTGAACTTTCTGCTAAAACCCAGCCTCACGTAGACCAAAACTCCTGCCAGTCTAAATTCTCTTTTTAAACAGCGTGAAGATGTTCTTTCTCATCTTTATTTGAAGCCACGTGAATTCACTTGGAATCTTCTTCCCTCTTTTTCCCACGAAGAAGCCGGCGGTTGGGACCGCTTCATCGCAAGCCTGCCATCGTGGCCAAAACCCAGAAGCAGATTATCTTTAAATACATTAATGTTTATAAATGAGCACATAAATAAGAAAGCTCATGGCGTTAGCCCCTATAATGTTATGTTTTTGATCTCAAAAAAGGAAGACACTGAAATCAGTGTATATTCCATTAAGAGGTGAAACTCTTCCTTGGATGCCATATATATAATCATGCCGACATATCACACTTGTATACAGTATACAAGATATACTGTGATATACAGTACAAATTATATACGTATGTACACTGTAATTGACTATATATTGTGGTCTATGGTATACCATATGCTTGATATACTGTGGTATAGAGATAGTTTTACAAATATAGACTATATGCAGTAGATAGTATACTATATATGTATAAAGTGCATACACATTAGTATATGTGTGTGTGTGTGTGTGTGTGTGTGTGTACACACACACACAGTAGGTAGCATACTAGTATATGTGGTGGCATGTAATATACTTTTGCACAGCATGTACTACATACAGGAAGTACACTGTGGGAATATATTACTTTATAGTCCCCTCTCTGTGACCTCATTCTAGGTATTCTAATCAATATATCGGCAGAAGCGGGTCGCGCTTACTGCCGTCGTACTTACTGCGTGCCAGGAATTTTGTAGTCACTGTTTCACCATCGCCACCCACTTCCAGTCCCAATATCCTCATCTCCTCTACAGACGAGGAAGATAGTACATTCCAGAGAGACTTGAGGAGGGGTTCGAGGTCTCCCTGCCGTGAAAAGCCGCAGAGGTTCCCACCACGGGGACAGGCTCGGAGTGGGGGCGGAAGGCCTTCCCTCCCTTGGCGGGCAGAGCGCCTGCTGCTCAGCGGTGGCATTTGCTGACGCCTGGTGAGGTCTGTAGACTTGAGGTCTTCCCATAGGAGCTTCTGGTCCATCAGCATCTTGGGGTGTGAGCAGAGGGTAGAGGCAGCTATGTCACAGTCCAGCCGAGGACGTGTTCTAGATGCTTCCATTCCAGGTTATATTTTAAAGACAGGCAAGGTGGGGTTTCGTGACTTGGAACGAACCTGTTGCTGCTTCGGCGTTTTGCGCACGCCGACGGCAAATCTGTGCTGAGAAGCAGGTCCCCGGTTCCCGTTTTAAGATTCCCTTGTGAAACGCGGATGAGCCTGTGACCTTCTTTCTCTCTGTTTTCCTCCCCTCTGTCCCCAGCGACCCTAACCAGCCCGTCCCTCAGGACACCAAGTTCATCCACACGAAACCCAACCGCTTCGAGGAGGTGGCCTGGTCCAAGTACAACCCGAAGGACCAGCTGTACCTGCACATCGGCCTGAAGCCCCGCGTGCGGGATCACTACCGGGCCACCAAGGTGGCCTTCTGGCTGGAGCTCGTCCCGCACCTGCACAACCTGAACGAGATCTTCCAGTACGTGTCGACGACCACGAAGGTCCCTCCGCCCGACATGACGTCTTTCCCCTACGGAACCCGGCGGTCCCCCGCCAAGATCTGGCCCACGACCAAGCGGCCCGCCATCACGCCGGCCAACAGCCCCAAGAACGCCAAGGACCCTCACAGAACGGGGCCCGAGGACACCACGGTCCTCATCGAGACCAAACGGGACTACTCCACCGAGCTGAGTGTCACCATCGCCGTGGGCGCGTCCCTGCTCTTCCTCAACATCCTGGCTTTCGCGGCTCTGTACTACAAGAAGGACAAGAGACGCCACGAGACGCACAGGCGCCCTAGTCCCCAGAGAAACACGACGAACGACATCGCTCACATCCAGAACGAGGAGATCATGTCGCTGCAGATGAAGCAGCTGGAGCGCGACCACGAGTGCGAGTCCCTCCAGGCGCACGACACGCTCAGGCTCACCTGCCCGCCCGACTACACCCTCACGCTGCGGCGGTCCCCGGACGACATCCCGCTGATGACGCCCAACACCATCACCATGATCCCGAACACGCTGACGGGCATGCAGCCCTTACACACGTTCAACACCTTCAGCGGGGGACAGAACAGTACGAATTTACCCCACGGACATTCGACCACCCGAGTATAGCTTCGCGGTCCCCTCCCCTCCCTCTGTCCCGCCGACAGCAGCATCCATGGAAGAGAGGAGAGCGCGGGGGAAGCGACATCTCTCCCGAGAAACGCTGTCCCCTCCCGCGGACCTCGGGCGAACGAGGCGTGAGGACGGCCATCGTGCCTCTGTGGACCCAGCGCCTGGGCGCTGCCCACGCGACAAGGGCGACTTCCGACCGTGCGGAATGCGGAGAGGACATGTGGCTGTCACGACAGCACTGGACGTCACCGCCACCCCAGCGAGCGTTGACCGAGACGAGGACGTTGCCCTTTCACGGACCTGGGGGTTTCCAGCGTGACAATGGTTGCTGACCCTTCTGGAACTTCGCCTGGGACACGTAATGTCTTTTTCTTTTTTTTTTTTTTTTTAAAGACAATTTCAAAAAACAAAAAAAAAAAATTAAAGTCCTTTACGTGCCATGCGACAGATGGCTCTCCTTGAGTGAAGACGGCGCGTGTGGGCTTTGACCCAGCAGACGCACCTGTGATCCGGCGAGAAAGCAGAGTGAAATTTTATTATTCCAGTAAAAGAACTGACTATGTAGTGACGTACGTCTAGTTCTGTGCGAAGACATCTTTTGCCAGCCCGAACTATGTTTAAGAAACTTTGTACGAAAAAAAAAAACAACAACAAAAAGAGATGTATATAGCTGTGAATTTAAACACACACAGACACACACACACACGCGCGCACATACACACACAGAGAACAAAGCAAAACAGCTTTTATTGGTGTTTTTAGTTTCAAAGAGCTTATAGCAAGATTGTGGTCTGTACGTATATAAACCTCTATATGCATTAGTCATAGCGCCTCTGTTCCCCGTAGGACACGGGGGGCCTTTCTTAATTACTTGTGGTAAACGAAGACATGGGCTTCTGTATCGCGATCATCTGTAGCAGGACGTGATGTCACACAGGGGACCCGCACCGCCTGTGTGACCGGGCTGTCCCCCCGTTTCCAGGACGCACACGTGCATGCAACGGCATTCTTAGGAGACTGTTCTTTTAGGGACCTTTCATTTTCTTTTCTTTTTTTTTTTTTTTTTTCTGTGTGCTCTGCCTTGCTGGAGTCGCATCACGCACACGGATCCCCAGAGCGGAGCCCGGGGACGGCCCCGTGGAATGAGAGTCGCAGGCGGGAGAAACGAAACGTGCACCTCGTTCTGTATCTCTGCTTCTTTGAGAAGGTTTGGGAAGGGCTGTGTGTCACCCCAGGGTCCTGCCAAAAACAGGAAAGGAAGCTGGCCTTTGCCGGGGCCCCGCCGTGCCGGCTCAGCACGGCTCCGTTTCCTCGGCAGCTGCAGAAAGTTCTGGATGGTGCAGTATTCGCTCAGCTTAGCTCATCAAGTAGAAGGAAGGCATGTGTGTTCCCTTTGTGTGTGTGTCAGCAGTGAGTCCCTTATTTATCAGTCAGCAGGGTTTTTTATTCTTGACATCATCTGTGGGATAAGACACATGCTTGTCTGAAAGTATCACTTTCTGTGCATTTGTGTATCTGTCACTGATCAATGAATGGGCTAGAAAGAAAACAAGCAAACAGAAAGAGGAACAGACCGTTAAAAGGGGTCTGGCCCGGGCTTTCTGGGAGGTGAGCGTAGCTTCACTCTCGACATCATGTATGGAAATCGTTCACCTGGTTTACACTGGCGGCTTGGGGACCAGATATTTGTCCCTTCCACGCTTTGTATTTTTGTCATTGTCCCTTTCCTCTTCCATAAAAAAAAAAAATTAAAAAAAAAATACTCCCAGTGTCGTCAAGTGGAAGGAAAAAAATAGTAACAGTGGCTTGATACTCTGCCTCTCAAAAATTATCGCGACCCCAGCAAAGAGTAGCCAAAGATATTTGCTGAAAATGTCTTTGTCTACATCGTAGAGAGCCGGTCACAGCCTTGGCAAAGCGGGTGCACTGCACAGAGGTACCCCCCGCATCCCTGCCCCTTTCCTCAGCCTCGAATCCCAAACCCCGCAACTAAGACAGTCGTCCTCCGTATCGGCGTTTGAAAAGGCCCTCTCGGAAAAGCCAGTTCTTACACATGCATAAAAGTCACACGCTAAACTCGGCCATTTATCTCGCTTTCCCCTGGCGACCGGTTCTCTGTATCTACATGCGGGTGAAATCGTAGAACCCCCGACTTGGCACACAGTGAGGAGACGCTTCTGCCGCCAGAGGGGCCACGGATGAGATGTTTGTCCCCAGTCCCCCGTCTTTGGAAGCCAGTGTCAGACCATTCCTGCCAACTCTCTACTGTTCTCCCTGCTGGCCTACTGCAAAATAGACTGTCCATCGCGTCACGGAGGAGGTGGTGCTTGCCATCAGTGTTGGTCCCGTATGTTTGTAACGTGAATTCCAGTATTTCTTTCGTGTTTCCAATTGTCTTCTGCTAGCAATATGCACAGTAATGTATCAGGCTTGTGACATTTGGATAAGGAAAAAAACAAAAAAACAAAAAACAAAAAACAGAGTTCTTGTTAAGTGAATAACTTTAGCTTTTACAGAGGATTATGCTCAAAAGCAATTTAATACACCTTAAACGATATCTTATTTCTACATGGAAAGAAGTTATAGAGTCTTCATAGAGTTCTATGAGAATAAAATATACTTGCTATCTAGAAAAAAAGAGAAAAAAAATGAGAAAAAAATAAGTAAAAAAAAAAAATACTTTCTTAGGCTTTTATTCTTGACCTTCACAGGCACGCAGGGTTTAATGGTTTCTTGGGTTATTATTTTGCAATTTTGTTTTTGATTTTGCCTTAAGTAATGATAGAAGATATATATGGCTGGATACATATGTATAAACTTTTCAGCAGCATTTTTAATAATAAAATATCACAGTATTTTCTAATGCTTTGTGCAAATAATTTTGCGTCCATTTTTTTTTCTGTAGGCGGCTCAAAATCTTCTTTTCCTTCTTCGAACGCCTTCTTCCTTTTAAAAGTTAAGCGACACCTATGACGTGGGTTGTAAATGGAAAACTCAGTTGGCGATGGGTAGATTTCTTACGGTTTGGTGCACGTTTTTTGTGCAGGTCTGGGTCAATTCTATGGGCCTGACGTTGGGGAGCGAAGCTCTGGATGGGGAAACTCACGATAAAAAAAAGTTCAAAAAACTCATGATAAAAAAAAAAAGTGGAAGGCTCTCATGTCTTCTTCCCCAGCTGTTTCTTAAAGCCTCTGTGTTTTGACTTGTGTTTGACATAATGCCTCAAAGCTTTCAAAGACAGAGCCACATCTGAGCAAATCTTAAAAGTGACAGCGACAAATTCTACCGAATAAAATGCGAGAGACAGAAGTGACAATGACAGCAGTGAGAGCAAAGATGTCAGGCTCTCCCCGTGCATCTGGCCATTCCTCATTTGACACCCACAACCGCCCGAAGAGGCGGGCACCCGCATTGATTTTAAAACTGAAGACGTTGAGAATCAGAAAGTTGAAACTGCTAGGTAAGCAAGGGCTAGATATATCCACAAAGATTTCTAGCTCAGGCTCATGCATTTCGTGACATTATTGGCCAATAATGATCAGATGAAGAGAGAGAGCTAGGTCACTCTTTGCTACGTCTGAATTCTGAAACGTTTTAGATGTTGGACTCAGGTCGTTGGCTGAATGAATGTAAGACACACAGGACATATATATTATATATTATGAAAAATGACATGTCTAACAATAATGATAAATCATTTTACATTATAATTTTATCACAATAAAATACATTTTCATACAAAATGTTAAAATATTTTATAATTATATAATCTACAATAGATATTAATTTTATTATGTGAGACATTTATAAACATATAAAATAGTATACATCACATAACATACTATAATTCCTTCTACATATTTGCATACATTTATATATTACATTTATTCTGTAATAATATATATTCTCATACATATATGTATATACAATACACACATTCAATGTAAGTGCCATTTTCATAGATTTAAATAAAATCTGCAGCAAATTTTAGGTCTAGGGGGAGTCACTTTTTTACCGTTCTGGGCCTGCTTAGCGTTCTGCGTATCGGCAGGATATAGGCACACGTTCACGCGTTTGTCATACCTGGACCCAGCACCTCACTGCGCCCCGACGTGTTCCGGGGCCAGCGGTAAACATGGACACAGGTCTTTGCATCCTTAGGGTCATCGTGGGTGAGAGGGACGTGCACGGACAGCAGTGGCAGTGGGTTTGGACATGGTAGGCACGGTGGCCCCGGGAGTGTAGACACAGCCCTGTAATGAGGTCTGGGGACAGTGGCCAGCATTCTGTAGGAAGCCACCCCGAGCCTCGTGCCTCCCCATTTCCAGCTGTCCGCACTGAGGGTACCCACGGCTTTTCCGTCACGGCGGGAATGAGAAGGTGTCGTCGGGAAGGTGTGGGGGTGACGTGCACAGCATCCGGATGATAGAATGCCTCCCGTCACAAAGACTCGCAGTCTGCACGCTGGCCTCACTTCGAGCAGGAGGCCGAGAAAAGCGGCCCCGATGTGGCGTGAGCGGATTCGCGCTGTTCGATGGCAGGGCTCACACGTGCCCACCGCGAGGACTCGGTGGCCCCCGGGCTACACGCAGAGCAGCTCTGATTCAGCAGGGGCTGCGTGGACTACAGGTTCTGCACGTCTCACGAGCCCTCAAACGGATGCAGACCTCGCTGTCCCCCAGCGTCTCCACCTCTCTTGAGGGTCAAGACGCAGAGGGTTTTCTCCAGAAAGTAGCCATAGGGATGGCCTGGGGTGAGGGGCCTGGGAGCAGGTGAGCCAGGGGTGAGTAAACAGCTAGAGCATTCCGTCTGAGAAATTATTGACTCCTGTCCTGTTAGGAACGATGACCAGGAGCACGTCCACATCCCAGTTGAGTTTGTGGCTTGCTGCTGGAGACACGGGGCTCCTGCGGATAACGCCGACCCGACACGCGGACTAGACAGAGAATGGGGTTCCTACTGGGTGCTTTTTGGGGGCTAGAAGGAGCAAGAGTTGGTTCTGGGCTGCTTGTTCTCAGGACAACTGGGCGTCAACTGTTAGCCAGAAGTGGAAGGACAAAGGATGGCTAGCGTCACCGGTACAGAAAGGCTGGCATAAAAGAAATGTTGGCTCCATCTCGGTGGCGGCCGACTGTCCTTGTTTGTGCCTTAGCTCATGGCAGTTGTGGTGACCTTCACCCGAGATCACTTAGAATCAGAGTCAACCCTTGAACAACACGGTGTGGGGGGCCCCAAGCACCGCACAGTCAAAAATCCATGTATCACCTTTGACTCCGTAAAACTCGAACTACTAATAGCCCACGGCTGCCCGGAAGCCGTGCTCATAACATAAAAAGACTGTAAACCTATTTCGTACATTAGTATACACTGTATCCTTAAAGTAAGCTCGAGAAAAGGAAATGTAATCAAGAGAATCATAAGGAAGAGAAAACGCATACAGAGGCCGGCACTGTCGCGAAACTATACATTTGCATCATCTCTTTAAAAGATGCATCCGACGAATCGCCTCACTGTCTGCATCAATATTGTCTACCAAATGCCGTCGATGCTGTACGCATTTCTAACAGCAGACCTCAGAAATGGAAATCTCAATATTGATGTAGAGGTGTAACGATTCGTGCACAGATGACAAAAATGCGTCAACAGGACGACTGAGTAATCGATACAATCGCAGCCGGAGTGATCGATACGATCGCTTCACGGCAGTCAGAAAATCTCCAGAAATGTTCTAATATATTCGTTTTAGAAGCCCGGGGGCCAGCGGACCCACGCCATTCAAGGCCATGTTCTTTATGGGCCAGCTGGGTGGTTACAGGCGGGGCTTCCGGCGGGCCGTGCTCACACGTTGTCAGCCTGGTTCCCAGAGGTCAGTTGGTGGGGCTGGTTTTCCCTTCGGTGGAACTCCCTCAGAATGAGCTCATCCCCTCGTGTCTTCTAAGTTGTCTAATGAAGAAAAAAATAAACTCGAGGTTGTGTTTCTTCCGGCAAGGGCATTAGGGGACAGAGGGAAGAAGGCCTTCAAGTTCCAGGAGGAGACACGCCTGGTTAGGAGGAATAGGCACAGGGCAGCAGAGGAAAGCCTTCCGACTGCATCCCGAGCTTGTCACCAACTAGGACTAGGCTGGTGACTCTGGACAGTGAGAGGAGTGACCGAGGGTCATGGCCGGCCCACGCCTGGAAATGACAACTCCAACCCTTCCTCCCAGGCCTGAACGCAGGGCCTTAGAGTTGAACGTCCCCGATGATGGCTGAGGGAAATGGGGGGCGGGGGTCCATTTCTGTCACCCCTACATGCAACCTTAAAAATGTCTCATTAAAACTGGAATGCAATAGAGTCATTCATGGGCTCCACGGGTAACACCTGTCAGACCTTCTCCTATGACGTCATATATTAGCCCCACATCCATGTAACATCTGCTTCTTTGGAGATATGTGTTATTTATGAAGACAGCTTTCAAACCATGCATAGTACTGGGTTTGGGGGATTACGACGGTATTATCCTGTGCTAGTTTTTGGTATGATATAGGTAATATTGAAAATTATCTTTTTCCAACTCACAGTAGCAAAAATGTGTAAGACTATGAGAACACACATCGGTTACAAAGAGACTTAAAACAGGTGTTGACAGATTTTTTTTAAGTATTGAGTGGACCATTTAAAGAGTAATTACTTGTCGTGAATCTTAAAACTCGCAGATCATGTGAAAAATGTATCGTTCTAGGTAGGTTATATGCACCAAGTCCCACCTCCACCCCCTGATGGTGAAGATTCTTCCATTTCCCAGATGAGGAAACTGAGGGGGAGATGGTTAAATGAGTGACATCGTCAGGATATAAAATAGGATTTGAAACCACATAGTTTGGCTCTTGAGGGCTTATCAACTATTCTGCAATGTACCTGGTTAGTACAGACATATATGACCTCTGTAAGCATTTTGCAAAATATAAATTAAGAAAAAAACCACCATTATTTTTCTATGCCTTGAGAAGATACATAGCTTTAAATTTTAAGCCTCTTTCATACACACACAAACACACGTACACACACACACAATGGCACAGAGAAACAGATTAGATTCAGAGTGTCTACAGTTTTGAGGACTGTCAGTTTATTTATGAAAAAAGAAGGTATCAGTTTTACCTACCGTTTTATTTAGGAGTTCAGGTTGGTTTTCTGCCGTTAAACACTGGACTCTCGCTTTTGCAGAAATAGCATTTTAAAACACTTGCTGTGCCTGCATCTGATTTGAGCGGGTGAGTATCAAACACGAAGCTTCCGCATACTGAGGTCGAAGAGTAGAAAGAAGGCAGAGTTACCCCAGGAAACATTACACATCATTTATAACACAGGACAAGAAAACCGGCTGCTGCAAAAAAAAAAAAAAACAAAAAAAACAAAAAAAAAAACGGTTACCAAGCCTCTTATAAAACTGGCTTTTCAAAGAAGCCGCATTCAGGTGACGGGAGCGAAGCAGAGAGACGCCTGCTCACAGCCAGATGTTCGTGTGCAGGTGACGTGAAGGTGTGTCCTCAGCACGTGCTCAGTGTAATGTGGGCGCCCGCTTGTCCCCACGGGAATGCAGGGCGAACCCTGTTTCCCAAGACGCGTGCAACATCAAGAACCTTCGTGATCTGATGTCCCTTCAGCCACCAACCAATCCCATGGGCCCGTTTCACAAGCTCCGTGCGCTGTCCTCGTGTCATTGGAAGAGAATGCGGACGCAAACCGTGGACAGATCCCGGGTTCTGGAAAACAATCCACGTCCATTTAACGTCATTTAGGAAAACCAGTTCCAGCTGAACTATCACCTGCTTATACACAGGGTTTGCCATGATGTCCCACCCCTAGTCCTGCGGTTCTAATGCGTGAGCCCATGTGGACGCAGCAGGAAAAGGCGCTAACAGGACATCTAGCCACCTCTGCCACCCGCCCGCCACGTTTCTGTTGGCGACCTAAACGCTACCCAGCACGTAATAAGTTTCTCAGCACCGTTTAAACGCATCTCGCGTGGGGGCGGAAATAATAACATTATAAGATGGGTCTCTTTGTTAATTTAGGAGCATCAGATATTATATAATGCGGAGAGTTAAAGTTTTGTATTTTAAATTCATTACCAGGACGACCAGAGGAAATAACATCATGTAGATCGTGTCTGCAAAAAATATGTGAGTGCCGGAGGATTGCGCGTGTGTGTGTGTGTGTGCTAGAAAAACACACCAACGTATCCTTTATAAAAAAAAAGAAAAGTTATCGGATGTTCTCGAAATATTGTTCCAGCATTAAGCGAATGAGAGAAAATGGATGCTTTCTCTCGTGGATGATTTTAAAGAAAGAGTGTGCAATTTCAAAATGAAGCTATCTGTGTAGATATTTAGTGTACAAAATTCGAGGGAGTGTGGCCTTCGGTTGTGGGCCACGATAATTAAATCTCGCGTTGTCATCTGTCGTTGCAGGAGTTTTGAAATCACGGTTGTAAGAAATAGGTGGACTCTATCTGCCAAAGGGAAGTCTTCAGACCAGTTCTTGGGGATTGCAGTCGAAATCTAGGAAAAGTAATTTAATACAGAGTGTGTATTTCAGAGCCAAGATTCCTGGAATATCTACATTCTAGCCTTGGTGTTTAGACCAAGGAGCTGTAGGGTGCCTCGTGTTTAATTCTCTCATTTAATGCAACGTGCCTTTTATCCGCTGTCATCGAGAGAAACGCTAGAAAGACATAATGCCACATTTCTACATATAAGCATCAGACGTTCGACTTTCATTATGTGAAGCAACCGTACAACGCCCATGAGCAAATATCCCACTAATCGTTTTAACAAACTGTGTGATTCGGGTCCGCAGTACCTATGTTATCACAGATCACGCTTCGCCACACGTCCGTGCGGTCCTATGCTGTGGCAGTTGCCTCGACTTCAACATCGTTTGTGACGACAGTTCAATTTCATGCATATTGTAAATTATTTCTCCTATTTCCTTCCTTAACGGAAAGGGAGCTCGCGCCCTGTATGTGTGTGTGTTTGCTTTCTTAGCTTTAAGAACTTTTTAAAATGTTAATTCCTCTTCCCATTTTTTTCCCATCAGTGTAGCCTGTGGTCTGCGCATTAAGATAAGCTCAAGGCTTTTATCGTAAGATAATAATAATAATACTAATAATGATGATGATTCAGAACAAGAAAAGCTCTCACACTACAGACAGCAAAAGGAACACAACTTGAGCGTGCTCAAAGCATGAGTGCAGGCAGAATATCAGCAATGCTAGGACCGTTGCAGTAGCAAAATCAGGTCAAATGGAAGATGACGTGATTTGGGAAAACACGAACAGCTCAGGGAGGAGAAGGAGGGACGGAGGGGAACATTCCCGATCGAAACTTCCTGCTCCACATGCAGAAACCAAACGCAAACCACCGTCACAAATGCAAAACTTCTTCGCGACGGACGCCGCGCGTTTGACGGTCGTAGATTTCACAAGTCCTCCTCAGCCCTAGATTTTGTCCCCGTCGCAAGGTGTGGAGATGCTGATAACACCGTTGATGAAGACTCTCGTGAGCTCCGCCGAAGTACGTGAGAAAAGACGTGAGAAGTACCGGGAGAACAGCGGTCCTTTGTCCCTGTGGTTGAGTTAGTTTCTTCTTCTGAGCATCTCACAGTGATCTTTCTCGCTGAACGTTCTACCTCCACAAATCCCAAAACCATGTTTCTGTTCTCTGCGTCCACCCACCTTTTCTTCATCCTGCAATCTATCGCATTTGGGATAGCCCCCTCCTTTTTATTTTCTCTTAAACTGTAATAACAAAACCATGTCAGAAGTGACTTTCATACAAGGCGTACTCATAAACTGACCACGCACCTCATTTCTGTTTTATCCTAACACTTTAATGCCTGCTCCGGGAGATCAAAGGCAAAGTCAAAATGACAGAGAAGCAAGGTAGCTTCTTCTGTCATTTTTTTTCCAAGTGCCACATGCAATTTGGAATGACAGGGCAAGTTCTTCCAGCCAGATGAATCGAATCGAAGA
>CM053505.1:439912-465428 GCA_028627145.1 Eidolon dupreanum | reverse complement strand
AACCCCCTAACTAACTTTCCTGCCTACCTCTTTTCTAAGAGCCATGAACCCCCTTATTATTAGTGTGGATGTTGAGGGACGGGAGGTCTCTTCCGTATCTGCTTCCTGCTGAGAATGGCCACAGTCCTTCCCTACAGAGTTTCATGGAGCTCTTTCTCCTTCTGCCTCAGTCAGGGCGGGGTTTGCGTTTCCTGCTGAAAGCCACCAGAGTCCGTAGAAAAGGAAAAGATACAAACTTATTATTTAAATCATATATGTAATAATTTCTATTATTGATGTGTCTATTAAGTGACAAAGGGAAACAGGCTTGGTTAATGTTTCTTGAAGAGTAAAAAGAAAGACCTTTGGCTTAAAATCCCCTCCCCCCTCAGACTCTAAGAGCCCTGCCTGGCTTAACACCATTTCTGCTTAACAATGGGCTGATGACCCTTATCAATAGCCCGAGGAGCTGAGTCACCAGGGCTATTATCAGGATTTGAGGGAGAGGGCCTTTTTCTAAAGAAAGGAGGGAAGAAAACTTAACTAGGTTTACTAAAAAGATTAACTCTGCAAGAGAGGTTCCGTTTTATTTCCTGCTAAAAGATGAAGAATTTTACAAGTGACGTCCAGTCTCACTCAGTACTATTATATATTATAGTCAGCAAAATATAAATACTATAATATATTATATATTATGCATTATACTGGCTATCATATATTTTATGTTATATTTTATATTGTTATATTTAAATTATGTTACACATAATTACTGCTGTTATATATTATGTTATTATATATTTCAATCGTGATACAAAATTTATCATCTAAGATGACTATACATTATACAAAAATATTGACACGTGTAGTCTACAAGATATATACTATATATTGCTTACACACATATGTGCTGTATAGATATGCACACTCATAACTAATTATTGGTGGGGAGAAAAAGACTGTAGAGATTATAAATTTTTATTTTGAAACACAATAGCTGTGCATTTGTTAGGATCTACTCTTTGAAATACTCCCCCTGCATTCAGACATCAACCTTTCATCTGGGTCTATTTGTTGATCTTGAGATGAACACAGTCTGTATCTTTTATTTCAAAGTCATTTAAACTTACGCTAACAAGATAAAAGCAGCTACTTGGAATGTGTGGTCCGTCTGTTAATATTAGCGTTTTGTTGACACTTGTGACCTAGATAATGGCATTATGCCACCATGAAAGACAAAATGAATACCGCGTTAGACGTCAGTTGACACCCAATGTGGCAGTTTTTTCATTTTAACACCATTGTCCCGGCAACATAAAAGCCAAAACTTGCGAATGTAAAAAGATTATAACGTTGAGGTCAATTTTCGTCAATCCAGTTGAAACTGCATCTATATCTTCTGGAAGAAAAGCAAAGGCTAAACTCTGCTTCCGGCTTTAGAAAATGTTTTTACTGGTGAAAGACGTACACACTGCTACTACTACTACTACTACTACTACTACTACTACTACTACTACATACACACACACACACACACACACACACAGAGTTTATTATGTGTGGCTAAGGATGTGAGTGTGGTGTAAAACATATCCTGTATATGGTAAATATATAGTATATTGTGTTTGCATAACTGTAAATATGTAAACATAACATAAATAAACGTATATGATATATTTATACGTATCAGTAATATAAGTGCATAAATTTTTACCAAATCTATACCTTTAGTAAGCCATTAATAATCTTTCTACGAAGATGGTCAGGATCCTTTGAAAACGTGTCGTTATAAGAAAATTAAGCAACGATGCCCTTCTTCCCTCTTTGGGAGACAATATTTTGTGACAAGTGAGAGGACTTGGTCTAAAACCAGACTGAATTCAATTTCCAAACACCGCACCTAAGGAGCTGTTGAACTTTGCATAAATGACTTACAATCCTCATGTCTCCCCTCGTCCTGTCTTGGGATCATCATATAAATAATGTCGCACAAATCATATGAATAATGACATGAGCATATCCGGATGTCTCTCTCTGTCTCTACCACACGTGCATTAATATAATCAGAAAAGGACTATTTTAACAGAGGGGAAGCAAATGCAATGTGCCCCCGAGAGGCTTGCGATGGCCCGTAGGTGGTGCTCTCTGCTCTGTGTCAGGAGACCCGGCCAAAGCTTGAGGTGGAAAAGGGGAAGACGGGCTGGTGGTGGATGGGGAGGCCGGTGTGCAAACGACGAGTCTTGCGACAGGAAATGCAACCCAGGTGAGGAGGCTCCATCGGCCTCTGCAGATGCTCCCTTAAACCATCACCGCCACGCTGCATACATGGTCCTCTGACCGCTGAATTTGTTTTAGAAGAGAAAATAGCACAGTTTTGTATGTTACTCCCAGAAGAAACAGAAGCAACAGCCCAACCTGGATCTCACCCTCGCCCGCAGCGGTAGACAGCTTCTGACCCGAGCACGCGAACATCTATCCACATCCTTGGGCTCATGCTACGTCTTCTCAAAGGTAAAAACAAACAAACAAACAAACAAACAAACAAAACTCCCAATTATCACAAGGAGAATTTGGCGTATTTCAAAGTGGAGAAATGTCCACTTCTTTAATACACATTGGAGAATTGTGTTTAGTCCCGGCAACGTCGGTTGTAGGAAAATAATTATTTCCAGGTGATGGGAAGAGAACTATACAGAAATAGGCTGGCGTCAACTGCGGCTTTTGAAAGAAGTGAGTTTTATGATGCGAGGCCATCAGTTGGGACGTATGGGTTTTGCATCGCATGGAAGCCCGTCCTCCATCAAAGCTCTACTGCTCAGCTTTTGTTCCATATTTCCCTGGAAATTCTATTTGAAATCCTGTCTTACCATGAGACAGGTTGTGCGACACCACTCAAATAATTCTGCACTGTGTTCGACTATCTCCCATGTTGACCATTTTCAGCCTTCCTGAGGCGTTTCTAGTTTCGGAGCTGAGGAGACAAATGTCCCGAAATGATGAACGACTTGAATCTGCATCTCTTTCTTAAAAGTGGGCTGGTCGAACGATGTTTATTTAGTCATTTTTATGCGTCTGGTGGCCTGCTAGCTCCTGGGACTCACTCCGTTTCCGTGAGAAGAACTGAAAACTTGAGCCGAGAAGGGACACACTAGGAAGAAGAGGAGGAAAAGCCATAGTTCCACACTGAGGCATTTTGAATTTTGCAGGACATAGAGTGACGGTCTGTTCAGAGGTGACTCCCGAAGGAAATGAGGTACCCATCCTGCAAACGCTTAGGGCAGGGTGGAGGGGGCATTCACACAGGAGACGGACTCAGGACCTTGATGTGAAATGAAGGCATCCGGGGACGCTAGAATGTGTAGGCAGCAGGGAAGGCTGGAACGGTGAGCAGGAGCCACACCTCTGACCTTGCAATCCTGGTGACACACGGGCACATTCTTGCAAATCCACTGGGAAACTCCGGGCCTCAGCAGAATGATGGCGGGCAGACATCCGCAGAGCATGCCGAGAGGGGCGGGCGGGATGGGCTGCGAGGACAGCGACGGAAAGCCCAGGGGTGGCCCCCCAGGGGACGGGGGGTGGCCCGCATGATGTGGGGGTGGGGGGGACAAAGAGACAGCCTGCTCTCCTCTGTGCTGTGCGTGTGGGACCTTACGGGCTTGCTGATGGGTGACAGCAGGTGCAGGAGCCCAATGCAGACCTGAGGATGCATCTGCCGCTAGGGAGGAGTCGTCTGCAGGGAAGAAAGCAAAATGTCTGTCCCGGACGCCAAGAAAGGGTCACCCGAGCAGAGGCGCCTGCAGGTCCTTTCTGGAGAAACACGTTTGAGCAGTAGGTGCAGGGGGAACACGCACGATTCAGCAAGGTGGCCCCAGACGGAGCTGCTGGAGGTGTGACGGGGAGAGGAGGTGACCATGAGCTCACAGGCCGGGAGGAGGGAGCCTTCGAGGACGGGGAGGGAGTGGCCGCCAGGACCGAGAACCGCTGGGTGGACACGTAAGCTGGGAGCGCAGTTCCCCGGGGTCGGCAGGCAGGAAGGACGTCGTAGTTTTTAGAAGCAGAGCTTCAGAAAAAAGTGGTCAATACGGTATCCAGATGTGACTCATCGGAAGTGTAAACTTCACGAAGTAGTCGATAAAGATGAGGGAGAAAAGTGAAATTTTATGTTTTATATCTATCTCCCTGGGTATCATCTGTCTACCTCTATCTTTCTATCTACCTACTTACCTACCTGTCATCTATCTATCACCTATCATGTCTACCATATCTATCTATCTATCTATCTATCTATCTATCTATCTATCTATCTATCTATCTATCAATCATCTATCTATCTATTTATCTATCATCTATCTATCATCTATCTATCTATCTATCTATCTATCTATCTATCAATCATCTATCTATCTATCTATCTATCTATCATCTATCTATCTATCATCTATCTATCTATCTATCATCTATCTATCTATCTATCAATCATCTATCTATCTATCT
Organism: Eidolon dupreanum; assembly: GCA_028627145.1. Lineage (NCBI taxonomy): Eukaryota > Metazoa > Chordata > Mammalia > Chiroptera > Pteropodidae > Eidolon > Eidolon dupreanum. The sequence continues at coordinate 460,955 of CM053505.1, read as the reverse complement.
ATCTATCTATCTATCTAATCTATCATCTATCTATCACCTATCATATCTACCATATCTATCTATCTATCTATCTATCTATCTATCTATCTATCTATCATCTATCTATCTATCTATCATCTATCTATCTATCTATCTATCTATCTATCTATCTATCTATATCTATCATCTATCTATCACCTATCATATCTACCATATCTATCTATCTATCTATCTATCTATCTATCTATCTATCTATCTATATCTATCATCTATCTATCATCTATCATCTATCAATCATGTATCATGTATCATCTACCTATATCCACCTAATCTATTCATCATATATCTCTACATATCAACTATTTTTCCTTCTTTCTGTCCTCCATTTCTCTATCATCTATCTCCCTATCATGCAGAACTATATCCAAGTTATTCTCTATATCTTTGTCGACACTTGTCGTCTCTCTCTCTCTCTCTTTTGAATTTTAGTCACCCTGGATGGGAAGTGGTATTTCGTCGTGGTTTAGATTTGCATTTCCATGACAACTAATGAAGCTGAGCATCTTTTTATGTTCTTAATAGCCATTTGTGTATCTTCTTTGGAGAGAACTTTGTTCATTTTTTTAATGGCTATTTGTCTTATTCCTGAGCGAATCTACCTTTGGCATTTCTTCTGGGGGAAGAATTAACAGATTTGCGTAGATGGAAGACAGATGACTCAGTGGGCATGACAATGAACTCTGAACATCTGAAAGATGTTTGTAAAATAAATGTGCAGGTTCTGCTGAATATATTCATTCCTAAATCATAAGCGTTTCTCTCTCAAAGACATAGACTGGCATATGCTTCAGATCATGGGTCTATAGAGAAAGCAGAGTTACTAATACATGCCAAGTTTTGATGCAGCTTCATCTTGGAGAGATACCAGCAGAGTAATCTGTGGTTTCACTGTAGAGTAAGGCGTATGCTCAAGAAAATAATGGATCATCACATGCTTTTACCCTACTGTATCAGCCGTGGACTGATTCCTTTAACTTAGTAACTCTTTCGCAATGGTGTCTTTAATCAGATTGTTTACTATTAAGGTGTCACCCCCTAAAAGCACTGCTCCACCCCCTACTCTGATGCGCAAGACACAGTTGCCTAACATTACCTTTTAACGAGTCATCCCGTTATGAAAAATTACCTCTTTTTATCAGCCCTCTTTCAAATTGCAAAATTATTGCAAAAAAAAAAAAAACAACAAACTGTTCTCATGTGATGAGATCTCTCCTATTATTTTCTACCTTTTCATTATCTTTCTATCCTATGTATTGAAATGAAGCAGGAACGTTCTGGCCACATGAGACCAGCTGTTTAGCAATTTCACTCGACGACCTCCTTGTCATGTCAGCTAACGTTGTTTCTGCGTCACTAGGTTTTCATTCTGAAACCTGAAGCCACGCGCTAGAAATGTTGACTATCACTCAGCACCTATTTCCCGTAGCGAGTCACGCCAATACCGTGTCTTTCATTCCTTTTTTTTTTTTCATTCGATGTGGAATTTGCAAGGAAAGGGTCGCCGTGTTTCCTGCCGCTCGCTCGAAGCTTCCCGGGGCTCGACCACACGTCTGCAGACCAGATGTTTGAATAAAACCCAGCTGAAGCCATTCGTGCCGAAATGCGAGAGCTACTTCTCTCCTTCGGCCTCGGGCAGCCGCCGAGAGAAGCTGCCATCACGCGCCTTCTGAACGTGTCCTCTTAGCCTCGTGATAAATGCCAGCAATGACACTTGTGGTCCCCAGCCAGATCCTGGTGAAATATAAATGAGGACAGACTCCTCCGCTGTTTAATGGCCCAAACCGAGTTAAGCCTACTTGTCCTAATTCAGTTCTGTATGAGTCTCATTTAGTTAGTTGCTCTGAGCTTGTTACTGCAATAAGAAATAAGAGCCTGGGAACATCAAAGGGGGGGGGGGATGTTTAATGTTTTATTTAACACTATCACCGAACGGTGTGTGTTTGATTAAAGGAGCAAAACCACTATTTGCATAAGTTGGTTCCAGAATTTATTCATAGCCTGGCAAACGCGCGACGCCTCTTGTAGATTGGAAAGACCTAATTAACAATGATGTTATCAGAGGAAGATTGTGAATTATTGATTTGCATGCTACAGCAGTCTTTTTTTCCCCCCCCTCGAAATAGTAGCAGTTATGCCAATCGGGCTTCCTCTTCTTCTTTCTATAGGCGAGTCGCCAAGTGATAGGTCCCCAATTATTTTGTCCCAGCCCCAAAACTATCCTGAGTTATGTCCTAACTTTTCTCAAGACCAGTGGAACTAAAGATTCAAGGGAATTTAAGGAGGACCCAAGAGACTAACAGAATGAAACAGGGCTCTGCATTTGAAACGAGATGCCTTAGGGACTGGCTCCTGCCAGTAGTGTGGAATTTGAGCCAAATAAGACAGACATGAAGTAGAAAATGGAAAAAACTCAGATGTCTGAGCAAAGACTAAGACATGTTTTTGATCCCGATAATCCATTTCCCAGCTCTGATTCACTGCCTCGGATAATTATCTGCTAGACTTTGTTTTCCCCAAACATCTGTCACTTATCATCTTTCCAAGCGGAACTCCTGCTTCTGCCTGCTGCCCTGCATTCTTGTGACCTGTGGCAGCACAAATGACAACAAGCCGTGTGACTTAAGACAACACTCATTTGTCTGGGTCAGGAATCCGGGCGTGGTTTAGTTGGGTCATGTGTCTCAGGGTCCTTGTACAAGTGCCATCGAGCTGGAAGCCATAACTGGGGTCCGATCCACAGTCTTGCCCAGGGAAGGATCCACCGACAAGCTCAGTCAAGCTGTTGGCAGAATTCAGTTCCTCTTGGGTTATTAGATTGAGGGTCTCAAATGGCATCGTGGACTGCTCCGTCTGCCGTAACAAACGGCCATAGACTGGGGGTGGGGGGGGGCTTAAACAACCATAATCATGTCTTAGAGTTCTGGATCCCGGGAAGTCCAAGGTCAAAGTGTCATCATCAAGGTACAGTTTTATTTGTAGTTCTTTTCTTTTGAAATGCAGGTGGTCACCATTTTCCTTTGTGCTCACATGACTTCTTTTTTTTTATATGACTGCAGAGAGACAGAAAGAGACAGACAGACAGAGGAAGGATGACAGAGGAGAGAAGAGAGAGACAGAGAGAGACAGAGGAGGGAGGGAAGAGGAGAGAAGACAGTCCTCCATCATGATAGAACCAGCCTCATTTAAACCTAATTATTTCCCAAAGGCTCCACCTCAAACACCATCAGTTGAGGCATCAGGGCTCCAAGAGATGAACTTGAGGGTCAAGATGCGCAAATATCCAGTCTGCAACAATCAGCCAGAGGCCACCCCAAATCCCTTGTCACGTGGACCTCTACAACAGGGCTCCTTATTTCATCAAAGCTTATACATGCATCAAAAAGGTGATCAAGGAAGGGCTAGGAAGGCAGAAGCCAGACTCCTCCTACCACCTGTCCCTGGTCTACTGCAGAGAAAGGCATCACTGTGACAGCCAACGCTCGATGGAATAGAATTACATAAAGATGAGAATGCCAGAACTGGGGTGTCATTGGAACCTGTGTTACAATGAGCCTTTCATGGGTAGCTCCCCACAACCCTCCAGCTTGGTACTATCTGGGCGAAGTCCAGAAGTGAGCAGAGACAGAGGATTAGCCGATGGCTGCCTCCCTGCCTGGCGTCGACTATGGGGATACCCCCACAAGCCAGACGATAATCACAGGGCACGTGAAAATCACGGCTCTCAATTTACACAAGTGTCACTCAGAATCTGAATGGCGTGAATCACAGCCCTTGCATGATACAGTCACGTAAGACAAGTAAAGACGAGGACAGCGTCACAGATTGCCCGAGGCTGAGGAGACACACGCACTAAATGCAATGTGATTCTGCAAGCCTTTGCCGCGGGGGACAGCCAGGTGAAGCGCATGCAATGACTCCTTGGACGATGTTTGCAACTTTTCCGCAAGGCCAAATTTACTTCAGAATTTGGCAAATATATTCTCCCCGGAATTTTGAAAACATTTCCATGTCTGTTCTTATTGCCGTCACCCTGGTGGGTTTAGGCTGCTGAAAAAGGATCCATAAACTGTGTTGTCAGAAATGGGTGCCTGAGAATGGTCAGCCATCCACAAAGCTCGCTCTCTCACATTTTCATTGACTATGGAACTGAGTTATCTGCAGTATGACGACGCCTTATAACATGGAAATTCACTGGTTCGACTCTGTGAACGACCAGATCAATAATATCCTACGAAAGTAACTTTAAGATTCAGGGGTCAAATGATGCCTTTGTCGGAAAGCAAAGATGCAGGGGAGCAGTTGTTTCAAAGAACTTAACCAAAATCTTATGAAATTCACTATTCATGACCCTGGCAAAAAACAAAGTCTTCCCATTTTTAACAGCGACCAAAAAATGTAGAGGAGAATGCATACAGTAATAAAGGTGGAAAAATATTTATGGGTTTTTCTAAGAAGATGAGAATTGATACGTACCCACTATCTGCTCTTGAAAGAAAGATTTTTTTATTCTTCTCGGTGTAAAATTTCCAGGGCCGTTTGAATCCATTATCAGACTATAAGCAGACATTCCAACTCTGAGATAATTCAAGTTAAAGCTAAAGTTACAGTGACATCTTGTCTAAAATCCTTGTTCTGTCATAATTCTGTAGCACATTTTGCCTATAAATTTTATGAGTGATTATTCACTTCTTTAATTAATGTAAATTTCATGTCATTTATGACCATGTAAATATCTTGAAGTCACTTCTCTCTACCTCCATAATGAGTACAAACACAATTCCATCTTGGCCACCTACAGTTAGCTGGGCTCCAGTTAAATGTCAAAGTTTTAAAATTCCTCCTTAGAAGGGTACATTTCTTCTAAATCATGTAATAACGAGAGCCTATCTGCTGGAGGCAATAGACAGTGTGTGCCCTCTGCTATTTATTATTCATGAGCACGAAAGGGCTTTGTTGTTATACAGAAGCACCTGACCTATGTCCACAGAAAACTGAAAGGTGGTGTTTTTTCCTGTAGGAGGTACACACACATATATATAATATATAATATATGATATATGATACATAATACATAATATATGTAATATATACTATCCCAAGCCAGTAGATTTCTTGATATTTTATTACATATATGGTTACATTCTGGGTGAAAGTGTTTGAATTACGTACTGTTACAATGAAACGGGTCCATAATCCACGTCAGTGAGAAAACAGTATGGGAAATAGAACGTTCTTCAGCACGTTGAGGATGTAGAAGAATTAGCATCAGTACCTGTCGATGGTTTTCGATGAGGGGGGTGGTTTGTATCTTCCTGGTGAACATCTTCCTACATCCTTAGCATTCGTTCACGTCTTAAAAAGATGTTTAAGATAATGCTATATAGTTGCCTTTCAAGACCACGTTTTCATCAGACTAAAGTGGAAAACCGTGAGGATGTCATTCTTTTATGTTCTCAGTAATAAGAAGAAAAGCTTCTTAATACACATCGGTTACATGGCTGTAACTTACTTCCACTTTATCATCTGTCTAGTCATCATATTATCGTGTTTGTATTATTAACTTTCACATACATCTGAGACAATAGATAAGAGCTATTCAGAAAGACGACATACATCATGAAGTTATAGATCTCGTCTATGGATAACTTGAGACAGATAAGCCACATCTGCTACTCATCAAAACTGTTGTGCTTTTTACTACAGTAATTTGTCCCCACGTCACTTAGGTGCCGTTTCACAATGTTTTGAGGTGTAAAGAGGGGGGATGATGGTAATGAGAACATTTTGGGTCACATGTAAGATCCTGCATTCAAGTCTGTGATGAATATTAATTCAAACACCAGGATTTAGAGCAATTTAAAACTCTTTTGTTTCCTAGCGATAAAGCCCAGCGCACTCACAGACTGACTTGAGACCTAGAGGCTAGTTGATTCACTTTAATACCCTCTTCTGTATACTAATAATCAATTTTAAAGTAGAGCTGGTTTTAAGAAAAATTCCAGAATTGTATTTATAATATAAAAAAAGCAAACAGAAACTGTACACAGCACAAAAATCCACGGTTAGACGATAACTATGAATTATTTCAATTTCAGTTCACGCTTATAAATTACAGAACATTAAATGGCAAAGCAAAAAAGTTTCTCCTTAGACAGAGAAATAAATCATCACTGTTATTCCAGGCGTGATAGAGCTTCAGCGACTGGGGATGTTGCTGTCCGATCAGATATTTATGCTGAAAAATACAAGAGGCAGCAAATGAGCAATCAAAGTCTAAGGAAACCGTGACCATCAGAGAAAGAAGCAATTTCTTTGGACACGTTAACAATTTCTGTTATGAGGGTGTTACTTCTTCTTGCAAAAGAAGATATTCTGTGCAAATTTGATCTATAATGAAATTATTACAATGGTATAATGAGGGTTCTCGGTGGGTGCTATAGACTAAATATTTGTCCGAGTTCTTAGTGATTCATGAAAGAATACTGTGAGATTCTGTACTTCAGGTGGACAGTTTGCTTCAAAACACCAATGAATGAGTTTGCATAAAGGTTTTCAGGTTGGAATACAAACTTCCGCAAGCCACCATCTGGGGATCATAAATAACACTTGGAAAAACAAGAAACCCAAACACAAGAACAAAAGAATTATTAACAGGGCAGCTCTCTCTTGGGTGCTAAGCAATATTTAACATTGAAGGAGGGTCTCTCCTTCATTCTACCACATTTTTTGAAAATCTCTTAGCTGTTATTTTTTTCCTCACATTATTGCATCTCTCGTTTTTTATATATGGACATTCCCGTGCCAAATCACCATCACCATCATCCTCATCACATCATCATCATCACCATCGCCATCATCTCCACCATCATCACCAGCATTATCATCCACATCACCACTATCACCATCATCATTGTCTCATCATCAGCATCATCATCTTACCATCACCATCATCACCACCATCATCATCATCATCATTTTCTCACCATCGCCATCATCATCACCATCATCACCATCATCACCACTATCATCATCACCATCATCATCACCATCATCATCATCATCATCATCATCACCATCGTCATCATCACCACCATCATAATTATCATCATTATATAACTAGCAGCAGCAGCAGTAGCATTATAATTAGCACCATCATCATCACCTCTATCTTCATCATCACCTACACCATCACCGCCATTACTATAAGCATCATTATGATAATAGCCTTTTTTCATTATGATAATAGCCTTTTTTCAAACAATTAATCAACACTTTCTCCTCCGAATGCGAAGAAAATGAGACTCTTTAGGGAGACAAAACCAGGTTTTTGTTCCACTATATTCAAAAGGTCATATCATAAAGGATGCATAGACTCTTTTTTCTTTTTTAGGTGAGGCAACCCTTGGTTGACCTCACAGATTGCAAGGACCTTGTCAGCTTACAATTTCTTATTTATTTTTATTTTTGTTTTTTACACCTACAGCACTTGGCCTTCCTAAGTGGTCTCCCACCCAAGTACCAACCAAGCCCGACCCTGCTTAGCTTCTGAGATCAGACAGGATTGGTCTTGTTCAGGGTGGCATGGCCGTAGACTGCATAGACTCTTTATAGAAATATTTTTAGGAATAATTGTAGAATCTAGACATGTCCAGTGCATAGTTCTGTGGGTAGGAGACTTGGCCCTTGATTCAGGAAAGCTAGCACCCCAATGGAGAAGATTCAAGTGTTTTATAGTGGGCAATCCATGTATTCTTCACCTTTACCTTCTGCTACTGCTCTGTCATAAAAATTTTGTGTCAGCTTTTTGGTAAACTCAAAATGTAGCAGCGTGGTACCTGTGGAGAACTGGCCTTTGAGAAGGCATTGCTTTGTGCCTTGTTCCTGTGTTCAGTGATTGCAACATAGTGAGAGTACAAGTCAGTCTTTATGACACATTGTGACAATTCGACAAGGTGCACTCACCACTGCAGCTTTTTCAAATGGACCTCCAAGTAGGTCTTAACGCCTGATGATTTCAGAAAGCAGTTTGGTTAGAAGTGGAAAGAGTGTTTATCAAAAATTAGGGACCGTAAGCATAGACTGCCCGAACATTGTCTAAAAGATTAAAGCCCCTTTCTAAATGTTTTGTGCTCATTTTGCTGGTCAACGGGGCTCAAGTTCCAACCCCTTTTAATTAAAAAATAATCCCCATCCCACCTCCAGTTCTTATTATAAACAAAATAATGTTGGCATTCTAATTTTTTTGCACCAAAATTCTGCAAAGTGAGGTCCAGGGGCCAAATCCTGCTCACCACCTGTTTTTATAAATAAAGTTTTATTGAAACACGGCTATACCCATGTGTTTGCATGTTATCTGTGGCTGCCTTCTCACTGCAATAGTTTCTTCATAAAGCCAAACATATTTACTATCTAACCACAAAAAATAAAAAGATTGACAGTTTCTATCTCGATAAAGGACAGTTGCAGTGTTTTACCTTCCCCAGGGCTTATCCAATTCTAAAATCCAAAATGGTGGTACTAATTTCTGGTTGAACAGAATTTGGGCTTTGAGGGACAAAAGCTTGAGAGATATCCACACAGGCTCCTGTAATTAATAAACTAATCTATTATACGGTGACTTTTTCAACTCAGAATTTCAGAGGCCATGTCGAAAAAAGGAAGAGTTGGTCTTAAACACAACACAGTGTCGCAAACACCCACATCACCTCAGTTGGATTAATACAACATTTAAATTAATGTAATCGGAACTAGTTCAGATTGATCACATTGACATAAATTCCAGCTGTCTTTTATTTTTACTGAATTTGTCAATATCTATAAGCACATACAGCTGGGTCCAATCAAGTGAAGTGTTACCATCAAGCTAGTCTCTAAAATATTATAAAAATCAAGAAAAATGTATGAGATAACCTTGAAATTAGTCTTCAAGACTTCACCATTAGAAAGAGATTTTCTCCCAAACCCTGCCAAGTGACTTTACTCACCCCCTTAGCTGATATTTTTATTCCGTAAATGTTCTCAAATCTTTTGATCCCAAAACGAATCATGTTTTACTTACATGAATATATTAGTTTACATTACTTTAAGCCTTAAAATCACTTATTTGACTACATTTCATATGATTTCCCTTAGCAATAGTGCTTAGATTCTGTCGTATGGGTTTTAATTCTATAGTGTATACGTTTGGCCTCTTTTTTATTATAATAATCCCTAAAGTTAATCTTAATTTACTCACAAAATAGGGTTGTCTGCATTTTTAATTCCATAAATGTAATATTACAGCTTGACTTATTTCACTGGAAATTTATTCTAGTATAATAACTACCCTTTATTTATTTCTAGTAACATTTGCTCTGAACTTTGTGTCCTCATGAGTATTTTATATTGAATGCTAATGCTATTGATTCAAATATCTTAATTCTTTTAAATATTTTTCATATAAATGTACAGCAATGTTTCTCTTTGTAAAACCTGACAAATGCCATACCTAAGTCATAGGTCATGGTGTAAGCAATTCAGAGAGCTCTTTTAAATAGTAATTAATTGGGTAATTAATTTGAATTATAGACAGAAATACAGGAACAGGGAATTTATGTTTAAAGAAAGGTAGCAAGTATTCAATATTACCAAATAAATAATTCTAAGTAAAGCTGATTTCAATCTAGCTGCCAACAAGTTTATATAACTCATGCACATAACTTTAAAATATCTATCACACATGGTATTAAACTTTAAGGAATAATATGCAAACTCCATCTTAAGGTTCAGAGCTTAATTGTCTTCCATATCTCCCTGATTATTCCTTAACTAAGAGTTAGTGGCCTTTTATAAAAAATGCCCAAAGGCACATACATAAAATATGTACACAGTCATGATCTGCAGATACAGAACTGATTTATGGTTTAATAGGAAACGTAAAATCTAAGATTGAGAAACTATAATTAAAAACAGAACATGTAGTATACTGTTGGTTCCCCTCCAAATAGAAAACTCCCCTTTTTCTTGGTGGAAGAAATCTTGTAGCTGGTGGTAAGTACCACAGGGTATTCCTTTCCAAAATATTGTAGGTTAGGTTGAAGCAAAAACACAAATGGGCATAAAAAAAAAAAAAAAACAAGGTTAATAACAGTAGGGCTATCGCCAACCCTAAGTCCAAAGGCATAAAGAAAAGGAGAAGATGATAAGGACCAAGAAGAGGAAGACTTGGCTGGGGATGGCTGTGACACGGGCATCTGATAAACCTTGTAAAGATCACGTCGTCACTTGGCATCAAACAGAGATGTCCATTGTCATTTCAAAGCTGGCTTCCCACTTTGAGAGGAACCCATTGGTGTAATTCATACAGTCCAGCCTGCGGGGACAGGGAGGGAATAGACACTGGATCTGAAGAGGCAAATACAAGATCTGTTTTATCATTCTGGTATTTCTCAGCTACAAACTCAACCCTAACATGGCTTGAAGAATCATGGTCCCTCGATCTGAGGATAATTATTCTTGGTACGAGCTGTTCTCAGAGGTCTCAACAGTCTTTCCCGAAACTCAGTTAGGACAGAGGAAAGTGCCGAGTTAAAACCAATGGGATGTATCAATAACTTGTATTGGGGTCTCTTGGGAAAGGCGTGAGGAGACAGCTTCTCTTCCATCCCTGGACATTATCACATGCACTGTGCACGTGTTGTATTGTTCTGTGATGTGTGGTATGACGTGTAGGACCCTGAGAAAGGAAAGAAATACCTGGAGGAGCAAGATGGCGGAGAAGAAAGATGAGGAGGAGGCGTGATTCTACGCAGGCAGTGTTGAGTCACTGGGTACCCATGCAGGAGCCCTCTGCCTTGGTATTTAATTCTTTGTAGAATGATACATTGTTCTCACAGCTAAAGCTATTTTGAAACAAAGACTTTTGTTACTTTCATCCAAAGGCATTCTGATCTGTACAGGTACCATTAAAGGCGTTGGCTGTAAACTGAACATAAGGTTAGTCAGGTTCGTGAAGCCCAGCATATTGGAAATCTAGAATGCAAGGGGTTCTGTACAGAGGACGAGTCAAAATTCTTAAACATTGGAGTGTCACATACAAAGGAATACATAGTGTTGGATAGATGAAAAAACAATGAGGTACATGCAGAGAAGTAAGGGAAAGCATTAATGTAATCATTGAAAATTCAAATATTACGAACCTGAAATAGAATGCAAATCTAAGAAATGGAAAATAAGACAGTAGGAGAAATTCACTGGGAAAAAATACAAAATGAATGAATTGAGGCAGGAGCAAAGAAAGGGAAAAAATTTTAAATATTTAGTCCCAATTATGTCTTTTCTTAAATATACATACATACATATTTTTACTTATATGTATGTGTGTGTGTGTGTGTGTGTGTATTTTTTTTTAAGAAGCTGCCTGATCTATAATTCAGAATTTTTTGTAACTCAAATGATCAATGTAACAAAAAACATTCAGCTGACGGTCATTTTATTTCAAAGATTATCAACACGATAAAATTCCAACCCAGTCAATAAATATGAATTTAATGAACAGGAATAGAAATAAAATAAAATCTTTTGTCTTTTTTCCAAAAATTAAATAAATTGTAAAGAAATTAAGTAATATTCTCAGTATCTTTAAACCAGGAAAGCAAGACATCAGTGAAATTATTGTTCATCTTTTTTTCTTATTTATGGCCAACAGCACTTAGTGTATGGCCAGACATTGTGTTGGGACTAAGGATGGAAGAATAAAAAACACAGAGACTTCTTTCAAGCAATTCACAATGCAAAGGTTAAGAACCAACGAGTTGAAACACAGGTAGAAAGTCCTGTGATTTAGGTGCACCCAGGGTCTTACTGCAGCCCAGAGAAATGTCACCTGACAAAGCTTGGAGATGGCCATGTTGAAGATCAGGGCACAGTCTCTGGGGAAACCAAGCCTCAAATGGGTTTTGAGGAATGCGATGGATGAAGGGGAGAAGGAAGTGATGAGCGTGACGTTCTTCCCAAGAAGAAGTTGGCTGCCACAGGCCATTGGCATGGCGGGACATCGCTGTTTGCTCGGGAAGGGAGGTAAGACTACAGCCATACGCATGGCCACGTCAGAGGGGTCTAGTTGTTCTAAAGTGAGATGTCTTGTTCTTCTTTTCTCACTTAGTTACAGAAAAAAACTTGGTTCTACACCGGGAAGCGTTGTGTGTAGTTTCCTAAACATTTGGGATGTTTTAGGGGCATTAAATGAGGACTGTTGGTTCTAGCTTAATCGACCTTCTGTGACTCGTGTGACCAAAGAATTAAGGGGTGTTCTTGTTCTCGGATTACCGTGTTTCTTGCTGGAAATAAAAAACTCAATTTTGATATTAAAATATAGTCATTTCTTTCACACCAGATCGAATTCAATGAAAGACTTCTTGCATATTCACGATTTAAATAAATGAATGTGTGTTTGTACATGTGAGTGCTTGGGTGTCTTATAAGTGACTCAACATTTATGAGCGTTTATAAACCTATAAGGGTCAATAAGAGCAAATTATTTGTAGATATGTTAATATGAAATTATTTAGGCTAGTTTGATTTGTACAAAATAAATCATTAACACTTACATATTTGATTTCAGCTTCCTGTGATGCAGCTTTTTAAATAAAATTTATAAAACCAAATAGTATTTTTCGCAAAGAGCATATCGAAATTTAACCATCTTTATCCGAATTTAGCCGACTGACAGAGCAAACCAGCTCTTGGAAATAATATTAATTGAAAAGTATTTTAATACCCCCTTACTAAGGATAAAATTATAATTATTAATGAAACTAGTCTACGCACTCCTAAAAAGGCATTGACGAATACAATTTTTGTACTCTGTTCCAATATAAAACCACATATAAATGTACCTTGTGGTTATAAAATCTGAAACCATGGCTGTGCAATTGCATAGATTTCGTCATTTGGCAAATGTTTTTATTTCCTTTAAATTTCCACTTAGTTTTTGAACAATCTGAAGCTTGAAAGGATTTATCAGAAGGTGAAATCTCTGCTTTTACAGAAATCTTTGATGCCATCCAAAAACAGGAATTACTGGTCTTTATTTTAAGAACTGACAGATGGGATCCCTAAATTAGAAGAAATTATTTTTTTCTGACATTTCTCAAGATATCAGCAAGGTTAGACGAGGTAGCATCATTTAAGCAGCATTTAATAACGTTGTTTCTGACACACTCACACACTGAAGAGTACCTGATAGAAGTTATTGAACTTGACGAGAGGAAAACACATGGATGCCTTTGAACATTCCACAGTTTCTGGGATTTTCAGCCCATATGTAGATTACTGGTTAAGAATGCCTCCTTCAGAATGTAAATTATCCTTGGAAGAATGAGATGCCTCTTAATTTGGGAGAAGAAAAGATCATTTTACCAGCAGCAAAGTCTCACGATGCAAATGATACGTTACCAGTGTTTCCTTAAACACCTGTATATTTTTTTAAAAAATGATTTGCAAGAGTAAGAATTTTTCATGGCCTTCATGTCGATGTTATAAGAATAACATGCACTCTTATTATTTCAACACAATTTTCTAAAGCTGTATTTTCCAAAGTTGAAATCTCAAGTAGGATCGAACACCGATGAGTTCCTTGGTCAGCTCCTAGTGGATACAAAGTGACAAGTGGTCTTTTGTTGTTGCTGATGTTAGATTTTAAACTCTTTCCAAAGTTCTGTCTTATTTAACCAATAGATAATATGTATGTTTTTAAGTAATGTTAAGAGGCTTCTGCTGGACTTTCCCCATGTTAATCTCATGCTCACTTGAGTTGCCCCATGTTATAATTTCTTACAAAATTAAAATTGAGTACAAGGAGACTTCAATTTCAGTCAGATGGGTTACCACAATGGTTCAAAGTATATTTCTTTTATAGTTGACTAGCACACTAGATGGCCAACCATCTCCTTGATTGTGACTCTGAGTTATCGAGAATAATTGAAATTAATTTAGAAAAACACTAAATGCCCATCAGTAGAAGAACACATAAAGAAACAGCGTCATATTCTTACGATGGAATGGTTACCTGTCAGAAAGCAATCAAACAAAGAAAAATAGTACTGATTTGACAATAGCTCTGATGAACCTCAAAAATATTTTGTTTGTGGAGGAAGCCTAACGTTAAAAAAAGAGAGAGAGCCTACTATGCGATCATCCTGAGATATAAAATTTGGGGGAAATGGGCGTGAAGAACCTTCTTGAGATTGTGGCAATATTTCACATCTTGTGCTGTGTGATGCTGATGGATACAGCTATTTGCCCAAGTTCCAGAAGCTGCATTTTATCATGCATATATTACACCTTATTGACATACCGTTATTTAAAAATATAATTAGTTGGGTTAGCATCTGCTAAAACTGAATCTATGGAAGCAGCAGTCCCAGAGGATTTTAATAGGTGTTATGCAATAAATGTCACATATCAAATCATCCCCTGTCAGACCAGTGTGTCTGATAACACAACCCGAAAAACTCTCGTTTAAATAGCGCTCGGCAGTCAAAGAGACCTTATGTTGTAAACTGCTTTCTTAGAAGTGTTTCCCAGGAGGACTGTTTGGGGAGGAAAAGCTCATTATGAATAATTCCAGATAAATGACACATCACTACAGAGCAATGAAGTAAATATTTTGAATTTCACAGTTTGAACCACAGAACTTATTCTAAGAAAAGTACATTTTAGCGACTAGAGAGTAATAAAAAGATGGTACAGAGTTTATATATGCCTTCATCCACTAACTTAACAGACATATGTAATAGCCTGGTAAAAATAATAATAACAATGACAACAACAATTAATCTGGTTGCTTATTTTCCTAATGATGCTACAAAAAAATTTTTTTTTAATATTTTTCCATCTTACAATCCAATGAGAGCACCACACACTTCAGCATGCCAATAGGTGACTTACTGATTCTTTCAATAAATGTAACTACATATGTAGAAATGTATGATGGAATAAAATGTCACATAAACTGTAATCATATTGAAATGCAGGGCATAATGACACAATCGTTAACCTAATGTGAGATTATCTTACCTACAAAATCACGACAGCAAAGAAAAAAATGTTCTTTCCATTTGGTAGACATGTTACATAATTGTGATTTTTTGGGGGAGAAAAATGTGATGTTTTCAACTCTTGAGGAATGATACAACATTATTGTGGACATCTTGAGTGCATTTGAAATTCGAGAATTCTGTGATCTACTTTAAATCAATAGTGGTTCATTTTTTAAGCCGACTCATTTCATGAAAATTCATGAAGGTGGGTTTTTCTTCCCCTTAAACTCTCAGTAGACGCTAAATCTGAAAACTCTGGCGCTTCCAAAAGAGACGAAAACGCTTTGCAAAACATTCTCAGCCAAGTCCTCTGTGCTGAGCTCCTGATAGACCTTTTTAACTTAATGATCTTTGCGCTGCTACCTGCCTCTGCTCTCCATAGATTTTTCTCTGACATTTGTAAGAGGACTCCCATTTCTGTTTTATTCAGCACTGTTCAACGGGCTTGTTATTTACATCAGCTGCAGCCCACACTTGGGAGGCATCCAGGGGTCCGTCTCCCCTGGAGTCTCAACACCCGGCTCCCCCAGAAACGATGAGCGACATCCTCCTTGTCATCACAGATGAACAAGAAGCTACTTAAATTATGTGGCTTGTGTTAGCATACAATTAGACTACGATAAAATATAGAAAGCTCACACTGCTGGAATAAAGTTGGAATGTGATTTAAAAATTCGAATCTGGGAGCTAAGCTTACTGTCACCAGCTCCCACTAAATTCGGTACATCTTCTGGCTAGTTAACCACGGTCATTTTCTCTACCTCTGTTCCTGACCCCTAAAACAAAGAGTATAAATCCCTTCATTGTTCTTTTTCAAAGCCATGACAGGATAACCTCTCTACAGAGATTGCTAGATTCAAATGCCTGATATTTTGTTGGGCATTCTCGCATCTACGTTACGAGATTTTGTTCTAGTGTGTTCCATTCCAGTAATGTGTTTATCGGGTTTTGGTTTTGAGGTAATGCTGAATTTTAGAATACGATGGAAAGTGTTCTTTATTTTTCAAAAAGTGTTTAGGTAGTATTGGTATCACATGTTTGGAGAATTTATCAGTCAATCTACTGGCCAGCAGAGAGCTCTCTATGGTATTTTTTATTACGTATCAAATGAATTAATGGTTTGAATTGTATTTGTCCATGTGTCAGTTTTGATAAATTGTGTTTTTCAAGGAAATGTTTATTTTATCTAAATTTTTACATTCATTATCATAGTTATTTATGCTTTAGCGTAATCATCATCTTAACATCTGTTATCCCTTTATTAGTCCTGTCATTAATAATTTTTGTTTTCTGATTTTTTCTTAATCGCTCTTTGCACATGTTTATCAATTCTAGTAAACTTTTAAAAACAACATGTAACAATCTTGATATCTCAATTTTTATGTTTTCTAAAATATTATTTTGTGAATTTATTTTTGTCGTTTAATTTCTTCAACTTTCTTTGGTTTTATTTTCTCTTCCTTTTTAAGCTTTTTTAAGGCAGAGTGTTAGTTTTCTGACTTAATAGTTTTTCTTAATTCTAAATGCTGTTTAGCTGAATCACCCATGTTTTGATATATTGTCTTTCAATCTACATAAATGTCAGTATTTTTTTTCTTTGACCTCTGGGTTTTTAAAAATATTTTTTAACTTGAAAATATACGAATTTTCTTTGTTTCTGTCTTACATTTTATATAAATACATAGTAATATATATAAGTGTATATATATATATATAAGCATATACTATACATAAGTATATATAATTTCTATGTATATAAGCATATATTACCTTATATACATTTACATATAAAATATACAAATATAAATAACATATAAATATAAGTTTATATTTAACATATTTCATGGTTTTTATGATATTTTTGGTATGTTTTTTAAGTATATACCTATGTACCTATATAGTATATATCAACATATATACATCTATAAGTGTAATTAAGCATATGCCTATGTGCAATTACATATAAGGCATTTATACTTATATATGCATGTAAACACCTGCTTATATACTTGCAATTAAATGAATACCTGTGAATCTGAAGAACCCTTTTGTATTTATGACATTAGCGAGGCCCGACCATTGAAAATAATAATCGCTATCGATATTAGATGACCTAGCTATGTGGCAGAAATGCTTTCTCACAATAGATCCTTCAATTTCGCAGACCATTTTCCAATCCCTGCTGATTCAAGAGTCCTTAAAGTTAGTGGAACAGGCTTTATTGAAAATTCCTATCTCGGGAACACATTCAGTCCCTTGTAACCTCAAATATTAAAAAGTTCAAATAATTATATTTTTACAAAGGAGGCGTGTGGCATATTAGCCTTTATAAGTTAGAGCGTGCACATGTGGGCTAAAGATAAAAGGTATTAGGGATGTTCTTTGGAAGAACACTCTCTTGGGAGTTATGGCGTCTCTCTTGTAGCCCAGACTCTGTAAGAGTGAACGAGACATCTTCCTCAGGACTGAATTCTAGATGCTTCTATTCCTATCCTACCACCAACACTGCCTAACGTCAGCCCTTGTTGGACCAAACGTGCCTGGCCAAAGCTCGGTCCATGCTGGTTCTTCCACACTTGCTGCCGTTAAAACAGCAGAGGACAATATTGCCACCCTCGAGTGACCCAAACAGTTAGCCGTCTCATGGTTGGCTCTTAGAAAGTATGAGTTTCCATTTTAAATTCTAGGGATTGGTGGGTTAGTTCTGTGTTGTGCCATTGGACACGCCCCCTTTCTTGTTGACCGTGCGGATTAAGAGGTATTTACTAAGGGCCTAATTGTCACACAGATGAGGGCAACCACATCATATAAAGCTGCACTGTGACCGTAGAGGCTCAGCAACTTTCTCTCTGTGGTTTCGTTTAAATTTATCAACAACCCAAGAGTCGGTCTTGACATCGACTCGTGCTCTGTTCTGCCACCCAAAGTTAAATCTCCTCCTGTCACCAAATATTTGACCTCCCCCTTCCCCTTTCCCACTGGTCGCCACTAAACTGTCATCTGTGTCTCTGAGGTTTCGTGTGTGTGTCGTGTTCATTTGTTGCTTTCATTTTTACATCTCACGTACGCGTGAAATCATTTGACTTATTTCGCTTAGCATGATTCTCTGATTCTGGTTTCCAATATTGACAGGGCTTCCCCTCCGAAGTAGGTTAAAGGATCAAGTCATTGCCAGGACCCCTCTCCCCAGCTGAGGATGGACTTGGGTGGTGGGGAGGACTCCCAGAGGCACCGGTCTTTGCCTTACCGACAGTTGCTTGGAAAAGGGCATTCAGTCCAGGGAAAACGGAGGAGAGCATGCCGTAGTTCCATACTTGCTTTCTCCAATGATGCTTGAGAGCAAATTGTATACTGATAAATTCTTTACCAACTCAAAAGCCACAGTTGTCAAGAAATAGAGGGAAATGACACATCGGGATGACATCCAGGGCTGGTGACGATTCTGAAATATGAAACTCTTTGACTTAGGGGAGTAACTTACACCAATTTACTGCCTGTGTCTTACAAAAAAAATGCACACGACTCCTCTCTTCTCGAAGACCTGCTATTTACAAAGGCCGGAGCTGAAATAGTTGACAGTCGCTGAAGACCTAAATAGACTTCGGATAGATTATAGTACATTAGTTTAGCTCATGAGGTCTCCAAAAAAGACAAATAAGGTCCTGATCACCAATATGTTTCCCTGCTTTGAAGCAGCCACTGACTTATTTGGGGAAAAGCGCAGGTTGATATTCTACACAGGTGCGAAGAGAAAAAGCCAGTCTGTGAAAACCTGTCTCAATGACCTCTGAGCGCATTTAGACTCCTCTCTGTGGCACCTGTGCTATACGAGGTCCCCATCTGAAAAAGATGCTCGCCGTGGTCAGTCTGAGTCCAGCTGCTCCTGGCTGGGGTCGAGGCCGTGGTCTGTTACAGGTGGCTCATCTGTATTCTTCTAAAGTTCAGACAGGCAGTGGTAGTGACATATTCCTGGAGGTCACAGACAAGCCTGTAAATGTAGGCACTTTTTTCCTTCTCTCTGACACAGCATACTGGCTCAGCCGGTCATCTAGTCAACCCCCAAATCCAGGGGAGGGAAATATATGGCAAGTTTGTGGATATATCGCTCATGGCCGGGGAGCAAAAAATTGGGACTCATTACTGAAGCTTCTACAAAGCACTTTCTTGAGGAATTTAGTTGATAAAATATTCACTGATAAATAAAGACAAAACATACACTTAAGCTCTAAGAGATTCATGGAGAAGGGAATATCACAGATGATTACGATTTTTCTGAGTCACACTCGGGATGAAGCAGTGAGTGTCTGAGACAAGGGTACTGACCTCTAACTTCCATGGAGCTAAACACGAACACATGAAATGATGTAAAAGGAAGGGGAATATCTACCAGGGAAGCCATCCTTTTCACAAACGATGGAATGTTGGAGGTTTAATGAGGTTTTGGGAAGGGCATAGGGTTCAAGGTCAGAATAGGACCATTGGGACGTTGAGTTTGACTTCATCGAACAATACCTTTGGGACTCTGTATTCTCCACACTCAACATCCATGAGAATAGTTAATCTGGGTGACTTGATTCTAGAACTTACCGACACAAAAGCAGGGTTAACAATTTGATCAAGGAACCAGAGAGTTATAGCCAAGATACTGAGCATTCTAGAGCTTCAGGAGTTTGTAGAAAACACGTATCACGTCAATGGAAGATCCAAAATATGGAACTGCAGCTTCCCAAAGTCTTTATAGTGTGCAGATGATCGTATCAGGAACTCCCAATAATTCTAGAAAATTCCACGTGTTCTGCCTCCTGAGACTTTTCTTTACACAACCTTTAAGACAGAGTGTGAGTGTTTTGTGGTGAATGTCCCACGAATGTATATTGATTTGGATGTAAATGTGTGACACACGTATTCTGCTAGTATTGTCTGGTGTGATTTATTACTCCTTTTTTTTCGAGCTTTACTGAGGTATAATTGAAAAATAAAAATTCTATGTATTGAAAGCATACAATGTAATTATTTGAAAACATATCCATTGTTAATTAGCTTGTTTAACATATCCATTAACTCACAGTTACCATTTTTTTTGCATGTGTTAAGAATACTTATAATTTACTCTCTTAGCAATTTCAAGTATATAATAGACTGTTATTAACTATCATCAAGTTGCTGTACGTCGTTAAATCACCGGATGTATTCATCTCACAATGATGAAACTTTTTACCACTAATTTACCTCTTCCCATTTCTCCCACACCCAGCCCCTGACAACCACCATTTTACTTTCTACTTCCATGAGCTCAATTTTTTTTTTTTTTTAGATTCTACGTAAAATAGAGATCATGAAGTATTTGTATGGCTTATTTCACTTAGCATAAAGGCTTCCAGTTTCCCTATTATCACAAACGGCAGGATTTCTTTCTTTATAAAGACCCGATGATATTCTAATACTATTCTTCTTTTCCCTTCCCTTTCTCGCTCTGTCTCTGTCTCTCTCTCTTTCTCATTGACTTTATCCATTCATCCATCCATGGGCATATAGGTTGTTTCCATGTCTTGGCTATTGGGAACAATACTGCTGTGACAGATATACCTTCAAGATGTTGATTTTATCACCATTCCTGCATTGTCAACTTTGCAAGATCGGATGCCACAGCACCTACAAACAGGTCTGTGGTACTGTGCTCTTCTGTAGTAGACGGAGACCTCCAATATACCCCCTTAAACGTTTGCCCCAAACTTTTGTAAACCCCAGAATTGTTACATCACTTTGGAGTCAGGTTAAATATGCCTCAATGATTATGATTACGCACCGAAATCAACGTGCAGTGGAATAAAGAACGTGGTAAAACCAATTGTTTTACGCATCTTTTTAACAAGCATTTCCTACTTCCACCCCTCCTTGACCTAAAAATGACCTTGAAGTTGAGC
>CM053505.1:418073-439412 GCA_028627145.1 Eidolon dupreanum | reverse complement strand
AAGAAGGGGTACATCAGACTTGAGATAAAGCACAGAGAAGAAATACCTATTAACTGAGACTAGACTACAAAACCCATGAACATGAATTATCACTTCCCCAGCTCATTTTGTTTGCTTTTACTCATACTCCTTCACACTTTTTATTATCCATACCCGTATACGTGGCCTTATGAATACCCTTGACCTTGGCATTGACCAGCGAGTAATGGCCGATGAGGTTAATTAAGGGAAATCTCAGACTTGGAACAGCTTGAGAGTAGGCAGTGATTATGGATTAGTGGAAGAAAACGTGGTGACCCTAATGGATCCCGTCTGCAGAATGCCACACCCATCCTCAACGGCTGGAAGTAGCGCTGACTGCTCCAGCTGCAGCCCTCCCTGAATAGCCCAAGAAAGCGGGGCGCTATCCGCTTTCAAATTTGCATAGCCCCTCCTCCCCAAGCAGTGAACCTTGACAGATGATTGGCTGGTGTGGGGATAAAAGCAGGTAGCAGATTCTCCTCCACCTGGGAGAATTCGGATGGGCTATTCAAGCTCCAGAGCTCCCCCAACAGGTAGGCTGACCCTCTGTTGCAACTGTCTTGCACGATGGAGAATTTTGCCCACATTCAAGTAGCAATTTTTAGCAAGACCGTGCTCTTGACTTCTTCCACGGAGTCTGTGTGATGCATGGTCGTCTCTCTTTTCAGAATGTGGGAAACTTCAAGGATCGTCACCTGCATCTGTTACTTCCTAGAGGGCTGAAACACAGTGGCAGTTTACTCATACCCATCTTTTTAAATTCTTCACTAGGAATCGTTCAAGTGTGTGGTTGCAGAAAAGCAAGGTCATCCATGACAGCTAGCATGGCGAAGAGCCCAAGAGAAAGGCCTCCCACTGGCTAAAGATGGCGCAATCCAGCCATCAATAAAAATAATAATTTATCAATATTAAAATACGCCACATTTAATGAAATGCATTGAATTCATGATGATGCTAAAATATGCCCATTGACCATCTCTAGAAAATACTTGAGGATCAACTCATCCCTTTGCTAAATGATAAATGAAAGGAGAGAAACAAATATGTACCGTACATTTCCCATAAAAACTCTAGCGTAGATTAACCACTGGAGTTACAATTTTTTAAATTCAATTTAAAAATTCAATTTCTTATTGAATTCCATAAGAGACGCAGTATATCAACATAGATCTTCAATTTCCTATATAAAACTGTAAACCACATGTATAATTAATTTTAACATAATGTGCTTGCGACAAAAGAAATGAGAACCGACAACACACGCGCGCGCGCGCGCGCGCGCACACACACACACACACACACACACACACACACACACACACAAAAACACTAAAGTAATCATGCTGGATTTCAACAATGGCACACAATCCATTAACTGTTTCTTATCATGAAACTCCAATAGCTAATCTAGACTATGTTTTGTGTGCCTGGAGTAAAGGATTTTCCCATTTTGCTGAGTGGTGGCATATAGTGTATATCTTTGAGAATAGCTTCAGAAAAAATAAAGATAATTTATTGTAGCCTATTAACTTCTCATCATTACCTGTGGTGTGAACTTTTTTCCTAATGTCTCTAATGCTTTTATTGTATGAGATAGATTAAGCCAACAAAATAAGGCTGAGATGAAAGGATCAAATGAATTATGACAAAATTAGATAAATATGAAATAAATTAGAATAAGCCTCTTAAGATACAAATGGAATGATTTCAGATATTATGATTTTAACTTCCACCTTCATTTAGTATGCGGTAAGATAGCTCCTAAATTTATTTAGGAGCAAAATGAGCCATAATGCTGATTATAGCTTTATGTGCCATATATTAAAGCAATCTTACTTTAAATGCATGTATATTTTAAATCAAATGGAAATGCATACAATAGTGGAATTTTGGGAATATCCACGGAACAGAAATGCACTGAAGGGCTGCGGTCCCACAGGTTATAAATCACAGAACGAGACAAGGATAATTTAATAATACGCCAGCCAGTGTTCCCAGAGTTCATCATTTTTGTTTTCCTGTTCTCTGCTGGAAACACAGTGAAGAGGAAACAAAAAAACAAAAAAAACGAGGCACCAGCAGCACAAAGTATTCTACAAACACTGGCTAATTAATCTGCTTGTCACCACTGTCAAGTAAGGCATTACTGTTTGCTGGTGAGGAGAGAGATGTGGGCCTTTAAACGCCTACACATTCAAAGGGCCGTTTCGTTTCACTACACAAAACATAACCCGTATTAACGAGGTCGTGAAAATGTGGTTGGAGCAGGTGCTGGGGTTGAGAGAGGGCGCCCACCAGTTCCTTACGGCTGGCTTGCTCTTTCTCCATATTTAGGGATGGCGGTTTGTGTATATAGGAATCTAGTTTTAAATAAGTCATTTTCATATCTCTTAAAAGAATAGTGTAGAAATCGTAATCTCCCATGGAATGCTGGCACTTACTAGCTGTGTATGCTCGGCGCATTGGGTAAACTCCACTTATTTGGGGGGCCATTGTGAGAATTAGAGCTAATAAAGCTAAGATTCTTGGCACAGAGTAGCTATTGAATAAAGTGTAGCTATCATTCTGTGGCCAAGGCAGGAGGCTGGCAAAGGTTTGAAAAGGCATCCTTGAATATTGCTTTCTAGAGGGTCCTTTGTGACCAAATGTTGCTTTAACCTGTCATTTATTGACTCACACATTTATATAGCACCTTGTAAGCACTGCCCCCTAGCTGAACACAGAAATATATGACAAATGCATGCACTTCGGCAGAGCACGTTTTAGCCAGAGAGAAAAATAGCAGTGAGTAGATTGAGGTGGATGTGGAAATTCGAGCTGGCTCTTGTCAGCAGGTGAAAGTGTACTCAGTACTCAACCAAGGATGGAAATACAGGGTCATGGCAGAGCCTCAGTAAAAATGGGCTCTTCTCACCTAATCTCAAAAGTGACACCCCATCGCTTCTCTCATATTCTTTTCTTCAGAGGCACGTCATAGGGCCATTCTAAGCAGGCAAGATCTAGTATACCTCCTTGTTTTGTTTCCAAGAAGTTCCGTGGTCCCTGACAGAAACATCAACAGCAAATACATATTTATGGGCTGACTGAATAGGAACGAATCTGGATCCAAGGTAGGTTGCTACCACGCATGTCTACAGGATAATGATGATGGTGGTGGTGATGATGGTGATGGTGGTGGTGATGGTGATGATGGTAATGATGGTGGTGATGACGGTGATGATGATGATGATGGTGCTGATGGTGATGATATTGGTGATGGTGGTGGTGGTGGTGGTGGTGGTGGTGATGATGATGGTAATTATAGTGATGATGATGGTTATGATGGTGGTGATGATGGTGATGGTGATGATGATGATGATGATGGTGATGATGGTGATGATGATGATGATGATGGTGGTGCTGATGGTGATGATATTGGTGATGGTGGTGTGGTGGTGGTGGTGATGGTGATGATGGTGATGATGGTAATGATGAGGGTAATTATAGTGATGATGATGGTTATGATGGTGGTGATGACGGTGACGGTGATGACATTTCTACAGTATTTAATAAGAGCCAGTTGCTTTTCTAAGCACTTTATATACATTTGCAGATGAAGACAAAGAGAAACAGAGAGATGGAGCAACTGGCTTGAATTTACACAGCAAGTACACACACAGAATCCAGTTTGAACCAGGAGACATTGAAACATCAATAATTAAACGTTTCAAAAATATAAATGATACAAACTTCCTTAAAATAGATAGTTTATAAATAACATTTTGTTCTGATAGATTTCACCTTTAGGAAGAAAGTTTTTTACAAGTCATTCAATCAATGCCACACACATCGGGAACTCCTAGATCTTCGAGTGGGAGAAGTCAATTCAAATTTTGCCTCTGACCTTAGTGGGTGGTCTGTCTCCTCCTGGTACCTCTGCCAGGTGTCTGCCCAGCCAATCACTTACTGCCTAAACCGTGCACTGGCTCAGCCGCCCCAGGGCAGGACTTTGATCCACCTGGCAGTCTGCCTTCATCCAGCCTCTGGGCTACAGAAAACCACTGACCACGGAACACGTTCAGATTAGCATATCAATGCGAGCTCCAGGTGCATCCATAGGAGACTGTCAACAAACTCGAAAAGGTAAATGATAACATCTTTTGGGATCTGTCTGTTAATGCTGAGCGTTCATTGTGATTCTGGTTGAAAGAGAACTTAAGCGTTAGAATCTTTGGTTCTCCTCATCCCTACTGCTTAGTTTTGTGGCACATTATAGGTGCTAAATAAATGTTGAAGGAATTAGTGGAGTCTGCTCATTTTCCATATTTTCAATTCTTTCCTTCAAAATGGTGTGACTTTGGAGGAACATCTGACAAGTTGTGATTCCCATGATAATGCTTGTGTCTGTGACCGAGAAATATGTGATCTGAATCATTATAAATAAAAGGTTTCTTCCCTGTGGATTGCGACCGTGCATAACCAGTAATCCGGTGGGTAAAATCCGATTGGAACCAGGATTTCATGAAAAATAAATGTCGCCTCCCTTTGGGAGGTAACGTTGATTTGATTCGCATTTGAA
The DNA here is from genome assembly GCA_028627145.1 of Eidolon dupreanum. NCBI lineage: Eukaryota > Metazoa > Chordata > Mammalia > Chiroptera > Pteropodidae > Eidolon > Eidolon dupreanum. The sequence goes on along the minus strand of CM053505.1, from coordinate 434,833 downwards.
AAATGACAAAAGGCTCTCCTGTAATATAAAACGTCGTCTAGATATAAAGCCCATAAAAACTGAGCTACGTTCGGACTTCATCTCAGTAAATTCTACACATTTTACTTAGACTTGTGAATTACGGGACAAACATATGTGCTTATTAAATGCAGAACTTTCTGACGTCAGAGGTCAGCCTTTTGTTGGACATAAGGCTAACCATCGCAGCAGCAGGAGCTCCTGCTGAGAAAAACACACGTGATTGCAGGTTGGGACACGCACAGTTAGAATTTCCCATCTGTCTCCCTTTGTTCCGATTTTATTCTCTTCAATCATACCTACTCCTACGACTTTAACTTCCCACTGATTTTGGAGACCAAACAAATTCATGGGAAGGAACTTCCGTTGGATGCGGGGGTACCTCTGAGTTTAATTCCCGTGTGTGTGTGTGTGTGTGTGTGTGTGTGTGTGTGTGTGACAGAGCCACCTCCTTCTCATCTCAGTGCCTGATAAAGTACAGTTTTCTGGACCTGCCTCCTGGGAGCCACACCCATCGCCACGGTGGCATGGCCCTTTACAGATGTCAGCTGTGCTTGGTGACACACCTTACCGACAGCCTGTGTGAAGAAACTTGATTCCACGAATCCTTGCGTCGAGAATGCAGATGATTTTCAGCTACTAAGTAGTTAAAATTCTGTCAAAATCAAAGTGTGGATTCTCCCAGAAAGACTTCTTTGAGACTTTAGCATTTAATTCCCTGGGCCGTTTTTTTTTTTTTTTTTAGTAATTTTTTTTGACTCTTACTTTTCACAGAATTTGACCTATACCCAGTGTATATCTTTCAGCTTCACCTATGTGTCATCCTTGTCATCTCAGCTCTTCTGAATTATTATTTTTTCTGCAACCCCATGACATCACTTTTTGTATATTCCGGCCTCTTTGAAATTTCTCTAGAGCAGGGCACTCTAGCAAATGACACACCATAATTCAACATTTTATAATTAGATTTCTGAGAAAAGTCAGGTCATTCAGAAAGAGACACAGGTAACCTGAATCCTATAAATTTTTTTAAAATGGTAATTTTGTAGTAACTTTCAAAAAACTGAGGTAAGTGTTTTTCTTGGTTTACACCCATACTTTCCATAAGGAACGTGTATCTCTTGCTGGCCATGTTCTCTGCTACTGACTTTTTTTTATTATTATTCTTGAACAAGTGTCAAGAATAATTGTTTCAATTTCGGTTATTTAATAGAATCAATATATTTCTATGAAAACATTTATGTTTTCAGAGGAGGGAACAACGTAGCATATATATTTTTACATGTTGTGTGCATATATATTTAAATTAACATGTTAGCTTAGAAATGAATGAAACCACAAATTTTCAGGGGATACAAACATGAACATCATTTAATAATAAAAAGTAAGGGATTAGTCAATGTTTAATTGTGTATTTATCAAGTCACATAAAAAGAAAAGACATCACATCATTCTGGCAAATTGCTGTCAAGCTATCTTCCAGAGGGATACTGTCCCTTTTATTTTTTTATATTTCTGATTTATCAATAATAAAGAAAAACAGAAAACAGTCTCACTACTTAAATGCATAGACATATGCTCTGATTCACTAGTACTTCAAATGTGTTCTCTTCAAGAGAACCTAAGAAATACATCATGTATGATATTTAAGCATGCTCCATCACTGCCCTTAAGAATTTCAAGACTTAATTAATATTCCACGGAGGGCAGAATATGATTAGTCTCTTTAATTCTACTTAACTAGCACAAAATAAATTCTCCTTCAATTAAGTTTATGAAAGCAGCAGGGGATCAATCATTCAAACTTTACAAAGAACCTCACCAAAGTAGTGAGTTGTCACCACATCCTCAAGGCCTATCAGCCCCTTCAGAATTTTTGAGCAACACTTCTATTTATTTCCTTGCAGCATTATTTATAGTAGCCATGACAGAGAAACGACCGAAGTGCCCTTCAATAGATGATTGGACAAAGAAGAAGTGGTCCATATATACAATGAACTACCACTCAGCCATAAGAAAAGATAAAATACTGCCATTTGCAACAACATGGTTGGATCTTGCGAATCTCATGCTAAGTGAAATAAGTCACACAGAAAAAGTTGAGAACCGTATGATCTCATTCGTAGGTGGGATATAAAATGGAAAGCAACAAACAAACAAGACGGAGACTCATGGATGCAGACACAGATTAGTGGTCACCAGAAGCGAAGGGGGAGCGGGTTAGTAGGTAGGGGTACAGGGGGTCAAACATATGGTGACAGAAAGAGACTTGACTTTGGGTGGTGAACACACGATGCAATATACAGATGACGTGTTACAGGATTGTACATCTGTAATGGGGGTGATTAACCAATGTCACCCCTGATAAATTTTAATTATGAGTGAATTAATTAAAATATGTAGTTGGTTTCAAGTTCTTGACCAAATCAACTTTCCGGGGTTCGCTCTCGCTTGCCATCTATCTTTTAAAACCATTCATGGAGTAAAAAAAACGAGTTCATTACTCTGAAAGAGCTGCTATCCTGAGATTTGCTTGACACCAGTGTAAAACACGGTTTCTCTTTGGCAAAAGTTGTCCGAGGCAGACGGACCGACTCTCGTGAGTATTTCTGTCACCCCTGCGGACGCTGACCAGTGCGTCCTTGCACGTGTCCGCCTGCTGCCTGCAAATCGCACAGAGCTTCATTCTTTTACAGAAAAAATATAGCCTTTGGGGGATTTCCAAACTTGGCGCTATTGATGTTTGAGGCAAGATAACTCGTGAAAAGACTGTGTCTTCAATACGTCATCCCTCAGCGCTGCTTCCAGAGTATGCAGCCGAAGAGATCACAATTTTTCGATATTTTTATTTCCTTTCTTCTCCTCTTTCTCTTTCTTCCTCTCTTTAGCCTCCTCCTCCCTCTTCTTCTTCTTCATCACCATCACCACCATCATCACCATCGCTATAATCACCACCATAATCATCACCATCATCATCAGCACCATTACCACCATGATTATCACCATCACCATCATCAAACAATCATCACTATAATTATTACCACCATCACCATCACCATCACCATCACCATCATCATCATCACCATCACCATCATCACCATCACTACCACCATCACCATCATCATCATCACCATCACCATCATCAAACAATTGTCACCATTACCATCATCACTATAATTATCACCACCGTCATCATCACCATTGGCATCATCACCATCATCACCACCATCATCACCATCACTACCACCATCACCATCATCATCATCACCATCACCATCACCATCATCAAACAATTGTCACCATTACCATCATCACTATAATTATCACCACCGTCATCATCACCATCGGCATCACCATCATCATCACCACCACCATCACCATCACCATCACCATCATCACTATCACCATTACCATTACAACCATCACCACCATTATCATCATCGCCATCTTAATAGGTGCTATGCCCCACGTATCACATCATATATTTTGCATATGTTAATTCATATCTGCTGAGCATCCCTATCCACAAGAACAGGGGACATTAGAAGGATGAAGAAATGTGCCCACAGCCTTATAGCTAATTCCTGACAAAAAGGATGTTCATCGCATCCACATGTTTGGGCCTAAACCCTGCGAAAGGCTTTGCAAACTCTAAAATGCTCTGCCCATAAATACTGCTACCCAACAAGAGGCAAAGGTTTACTTAAAAATGAATTACACACAGCATTTTCCCTACACATATGACACTATTTCTATCATCACTTCCCATTTAGCTTCAAATAGTATTTCTGAAGGCTAATATCTGTTTTAGGACAGAAGCAGAGATAACATTATATTCCAGATGCGTTACTGTGTGCATGCCCCCATAGGTGTGCGTGTGAGTATATTCCTAAGATGGATGGAAAACTCTGGCAAAAAGTATGTCATCACACCTGAAAACACACGAGCGTCCATAGAGCTAAAATCCAAATTGGTATCCATTCCTTCGCATTCCGAAACTGCGGGCGGGCTGTTTGCCATGAGACTGTCCAGTTACTCATTTTATCGTTTGAGCTGACTTTTTGTTTGCTTTGATTGCAGGTTAGAGGTCTCGAGGTACGCAATATATCATTACGTCATTACAATATATCAGCTACATCTCGACTCCCTAATTTAATTCACCAGCAGTTGTCTCACTGGAATGAGAAAAACTAAAGAAAGCTGAGATCAGCTTCTTTGTGTTTTTACTTCCAGGGTCATCTCTTACTTTAAGACCCACAAATATCTGGAGTAAATGACTCACTACCTTGGTCCAGCTCCTTATATTTCTAAATTCTAAATATCCCGCTGTGGTTTTCTGTCCTGGACCAGCCTATTTCTGGCTGTTTTCTGCCTCAATAATCTGATGCTACATCTTCATTTTGAGAAACATATTCTCTTTTAACGATGGGAGGCAGAGTGATAGTGTAAACCACTATAACTCAGGCCATGATTTCGAAAATATGGTATTCCATGTTCGAGTCATCTAATCTGGAATATAATTTCTCATGGCCAAAAGTGGATGGAGCTCTTTGAGCCTCCGGATAGATATTAGTCATGCAAGGGTACACCCGTAGTCTGCAAATGTGGCGGTTTATTTACTGAAGAGCTGGCCAAGCCAGCATGTCCTGGAAGAATCAGTTAGCAGTGCCTCCAAAATGACTGTCACGGGTCCTTTCCCCAAGGCAGCCCCTGTGGGGAGAGGGGATAGAGAGAGAACCAGGGTACTCACCAGCAGATGCAAATCAGAGCTCACTCCCCAGTGGCAGCCTGAAATTTGGGGCCCCCATATGAACCCCAGCTTGTTTTCTCTGCCCAGAGGATCTTAAAACAGGCATTTTCCTTCCTGCCAGAAGGTGGGCCACTCTCCCCGTCACCAACACAGTTGCAAAGGCAGTTGTGTGTCTCTCCATGGGAGGTGCCCACGGAATCACACAAATGGCCTCTGAGCGCGTCATATTCTCTGTAGTTTTGGTCAAAATGTTTCAAACACTCTCCAAATTGGGTGGAAGTATTTCCTGGAACATTTTCTTGCTGAAAAAATAGACAATTACTTTGCAGCGAGATATGTCTTGATCCACAGATAATAAGTCAGGGAGTGGGGACACCGACAGTTAGAGTGTCTTCATACGATGAACTGCATGATGTCACACTATATAGATAGCACAGGTCGCATCGCTCTGTACCACAGCTGAAGCTGGAAATCCATCTCCCTCTGTTCCTATGCGGTGCCCAAGAGGAGCGACCCTTCGATACGACTAGGGCTGGTGGATGTCGACACCTGGGTGACCAGTCGCCTAGGAGGTTCACGGACACATGTGGACACAGGATCGTGACGGGATCTGCTCGCTCACCCAGAAGCGAACTGACGCCCAGGTGAAGGGCTTCCTGAAACGGTGACTTTTCTACGAAAAGGCCACCAGCATCAGACATAGCGCTTCTGATTACCTAGGAGATGGGGGAGCGGATGAGAAAGCGTCATGAAGAACCGTGCTCCGGATGTCGCCCACGTCGCCTTTGCAGACTGTGCCTTCTCTCCGATGTGTCATTGTGATGAGACTAGAACGTTCAGCTGACGTCAGGTCACATGGTTTACTGCCTTGATGCCATCGGTAGAAACGAGAAGAAAAAGGAATCACTTTTAATGAGATGCCTGTTTTACATCACACAGCATCCTGGGCACGCACGATCCGGTTTCAGCCCAGTGACAGAGGACGGCCGGGCTGGGTTATACTTTTCCTCACTATCCGCTAAGGCGGTACAGAGGCAGGAAGCCATCTGTAAAGTCAGCATCCCCCTTAGCATGGGACTTAAACCACATTTTATTTTCTTGCTTTCGTTCTATTTTTTTTTTTTTAAGTGAGGCAACCCTTGGCTGACTTCAGAGATTGCAAGGACCTGGTCAGCTTACAATCCCTAATGTTTTTTTATTTTTTACGCCTACGGCACCTGCTCTTCCTAGGCGGTCTCCCATCCAAGTAGTAACCAGGGCTGACCCTGCTTGGCTTCTGAGATCAGACGGGATTGGGCTTGTTCTGCATGGCATGGCCGTAGCCTCGTGCTTACTTTCTGCCTCTCTCAGTACTATTACGACAAAGACTCTTTCTGTTTTAACCCAGAAGTGAGTGCAGGGCCCCGCACACGCCATTCTAATGTCCTGCCTCTCCTCTGGGGTGTGAGGACTAATTCTTCGAGCTCAGACATGCCACGGTGACTTCTCTTGTCCCTGCAGCTCCACCTGCAGCGTATGAGTGGATGACCCCGGGAAGCATGGAGAGTCACGGGTGCTCCTGCCCTTGGCAGGTGACCTGTGCGTGTCCACGTGGGAGAGCTGGGAGTTGGATGTGGTGATGGAGAGATGCAGAGGACGTTTGCAGTTGGCGCTGGGAGGTCCATCCTGAGCTAGGGCAGCGTCTGTGCCTGTGTCGTCAAATCTTCGTGCCTGTGTGCGCCTAAGTCTGTACCTCTTCTCAAATGGCTGCAATATGCCCAAGGGAAGAGCATCACTCAGTTTAAGCAGAGGTGCGATGGTGCAGGCTGGGGCAGAGAGGTTAGCAAACACGTCCATAGGACTTATGGAAACGGGGACGCTTGCTAAGAATAGGACGAACGGCCCTATAGAAGCAACCTGCCAACATTTTCCAAAACACTCTGGGTTGACTAGAAAAAAAGGCTCTTTTCTAGATCATCTACGTAGTCATTGACTTTGAACGTATTACTGCTAAACGAAAAACACTTCGCAGGAATAGCCCTCAATTTTCTTTCGAAACCCACGTCTCCAGCAAATCCTGGAACAGGAAAAAGCGAGCGAGATCCAGAATTCCCTCTCGTCTGAGGGGTGCATAGCAACAGGGCTTTGGGGTGCATCGTAAACGTCTTTGCAGGTCCCAGCAGAGGTGCAGGGGGAAAGCTGTGGTCGGGACAGCCCGACGCGGGGAAGCCAGCCCCGTGTGGGAGGGGAAGTCGGGCAGGATAAACAGTGCCCTCAGAGAAAGTGGACTTGTTTGATTTCGAAGCGCCTCTGGACCTATAAGTATCAGCAGCTGCCTGGTGACACACGGCAGGAGCCAGCGCTCCGATGGCTATCGGCAGTGTTCAATCCTCTCATGCCCGCTTCCTACACGACCCTTATCTCTGAGCCCAGACAGCGACTGACAAAGTCCCACTGAACGGCTGGCCCTGGAAACACTTTATATTCTTCAAAGGACACAAAAGTATGTGATTCTATCTGGACTCCGAGACAGAGGCTTAAAAAGAAAGTTTGTGTACTATCATAAATCTTCCTGAACTGCGCTGTATTTATCAGCTTTAGGTTGTTTTTTTAAAAACGATCTTGTACGTAAATGTGGAGGTGAGCAGCTACCAACTCCAGGGTGGATATATAGTTCTTTTCTTTGTCCATCCCCCAACTGCATACATAAGGGGACTTTGAAATTCTGTAAACACGCGCTTACATGATCTGTGCCGTAAAATATCACAAATGAACACAAAGAGAGCATGAATCCTCTTTGCCGCGGATTTTTCCTGCCTGATGTATTCAAAGGCCATTTGCAGCCTTTGTAATTTATGGGCCTTTGGGATGAATAAAAGGAAAGTATATTTCAGATCTGGTCAAAAGTGGTACCTCTATAACGTATTTCTGTACAAGAAGGCAAGAAGGGCTTACTTGGCACCTTGTCACAGATAGTGACGTACTGAAGTATGAAAATGGTCTAGTGATTATTAGACAGTTTAGACATGACTAGGTGATGACACGGGATATCAAATTAGGGAGCTAGAGAAGTAATAACAGCGCATGTTGTCATGGAACCAACGAGGGAGAGAGGGAGGAACGAAGGATGGGCGGAAGGAAAGAAAAATGGGAGAAAGAATGGGAGGAAGGAAGGATTGGAGCAAGGATGGGAGGAAGGATTGGAAGAAGGAAGGAAAGATGGAGAGAAGATGGACAGAAACCAATCGTTTGGCATCCCTACTGCTACTTCATCCTTCTGCAGCAATGCAGTGCAGTGCTCGATGGGAGTATGTGGTCAGCACTTGGCAGGCCTGTGGAGCGTATACAAAAATGACTAGGGTTTTTGTGGAAGTTCCGTCCTTCACCAGCATAACTGCCCCAAATCTGGGTATCTTCTAGCCCCAGCTGTTCATCAGTATGTGGAAGCGAACGATCTCTCGTGTTTGACATGAAAATTCAAGAGAACATTTTTTTTCAGAGCCTCGAATAAGATCTGCCTTTTGATGATGTCCAACTAAGTGTCAGCTGTCTGTTTATTTGCAGTCCTAATATTTTAGAAACTGTACTCGAACTTGCCATATATTCGTTTTCTGTATCCTTTTCCCCTTTTTGTCACTCACGGTCTCTCTGTTGGCATGATGTGATCTTTACTTCTAAGTAAAATCTCCTTTGTTTTAAACCCACATCGCTGATAATTCCGTCTGATCAAGTGAGGAGAGAGTCCGGTGTTACAAAGTCCACGAGCGTTGATCGTTTGTTGAAATGAACCCATTCCGTTTCATGTAATAATTATTTTATATTTACATTTCCAATTTCTCACCTTCCCCTCCTGTAATTTTGGAGAAATTACGAGCTTCGTCTCTGTCACACAACTATTTCAAAATATATAATGAAATCTTTGCTTTCATTGTGTGTCGAGATGAGGCAGTACTTGGATTTCTTGCAAAGGTAATAATGCTGTTTTTGCTTCCTTTCCTATTCTGACCTAAAATGTTCTGTGATTAAAATTGTACATAAATAAATTCAAAAAGAATTTTATTACTTACCATTCAGTTCATCTACCATTGGAGTAACTCCTATGTATAAAGTTCTGTGTTATATGTGAAGACAAACCACTGTTTGTCTCTTTGTGAATTGAGATACCGTGGTAGTGGCATTTGTGAATAATTCATCAAAATCAATTGTAAAAATAGACAACCTATACTAGATAGACTAAAAAAAAAAAAAAGAAGCAATTAATTAAAGCTGAGAGGATGTGAGTATAGGCTTTTAGGGTTTTGGGCATTTTATATGAAAACTAGAGGTGAATGAAGATTTCAGAAAAGAATGGAGCAAAAGAGATTCTAGTCAGAGTAAAAGCGTTCATCGAACCATTGCACATTGAAATTAAAAAGTGACATTTACACTTTTAATCATGCTTTATGTTTGGGGTGCAAAATCAGAATTGACTCAAATTTAAAGATTTTTATCAGTGTAATCGAGTGTCCTTATTCTACAGTGTAAAGTGGTAATCACTACAATAATTACAATAATTAATCACTAAAAATATTTTAAGTGCTTGAATTTATCGAGGTTCATTCCTTGCCCTGCCCCCACATAAAAAAAAAAAAAACGAAGAAGAAAGAAAGAAAAGGAAGAAACAGATACAGCAAGATAAGGCAGCAAAATTAATCAAAAAATGATAAACCTGAAAGGAAACCAAAAAGATATCTTGGAATGAAAATCCACAGATGCTACTATATATATACATGTACATTCATATACATACACATACCTTGATAATCGGAAATACAGTTAAGAAATGTCTGAGAAACAATAAATAAATTGGAATAGAAAGGTTAAAAAAAGAAGAAAGGAAAAGTATTATGAAGGAATTCACAAAAACGGTAGGATAGAGATAAAAATAGGCAAACTATCAAGCAGAAACTTAGGAGGAAAATACATGAATACAAATGGTATGAAATATATCTGTTTAGACACTCAAAGAGTAGTAATTGGAAGTATGATTGATCTGTGCAAAAGTGCACCCAAAACAATCAGATTTAATAGTTCACAAGTGAGCAGGATAAATAAAAATAACTGGAATAAACTACAGAATATGCAACATGGAAGAGAAAGAAACAATTATAAAAGAATGAAAATAAGATTCCCAGACCATGGCTTGTCATCAGTAGATCCCATAAAAATGGAATAATGGAATAATACAGTGACGTGTTCTAGAAGAAAACTTCCAACCTCTAAACCTAGATCCACTTAGTCTCTCGACCATAACAAAATACATAATTTTGAGACACACGAAATTGAAACATTTGTAATACACTATCGATTTCTCATAAGACTACTGAAATCTATTGCCTTAGGTAAAGAACACCAAACTCAAAAATAAGAGTAAAACAAGCCAAATATTTGGCAAAATATATATATATTTAAACACTTCACCGGAGAGGCTATACAGACAACTTACAAACACATGCAAAGACTTCTGGTAACGCTGGGATTAGAACAATGACCAGGCCGCCATTTTGTGAGGAAGCCCAAGCCACGTACACAGGCCATGTGTTGATGGCCTCAATGGACCAGCCCTTTGAGTGCCACCTTCAAAGCTTTCTGGCCCAGGTACAAGATGTGTGAATGAGGAAGCTTCAGAAAATTCTACCTCCCAATCTTCTGAGCTACATCAGGCTCTGTGACCACAATAAAGTGATTATGCCACGAAATTCTGGGGTGTTTATTTTTTTAATATAGTGACAGATAACCCATCCATTGTTCAATCTTTAATAATATCCACCTTTATAGAGATGTATATGCTTTCAGGCCCTGACATGGCAGGGACGTTAGTAAAGACTGTCTCTCATAATCATTCTAAACAGCAGAAGATTTACGTTCCAATATATTTAGTTTTTTTTTTTTTTTTAAGTTTAATGACAAAAATTATAACATTATACAAAGATCACGCTTCATTCACAGCCACGTGGTACCGTGGCGGACACTTCACTCATGAACCACGCTGCTCACTTCTCGTTGAATCCCAGCGCCGCATGAGGGACTTCGTTACACAGACACTTCCCACCAAGCTGACAGATGGCAGAGAGAGAACGCGCTAGGATGAGAAAATCCACAGCAGCGCTTAGCAGAGTCTCTGGTGGACGCGAATACGGGCCACATCTAAAATAATAAAGATAACGTAAAATAAATCAATGAAGACATTCTCACTCCGGCATGGAATAAATAAATAAAGAGAGAAAGATGAAAGAGAATACACAATCTCCAAGACATGAAACAGTGATCTAAAGCATATTTTTTTAAAAGTCGAGGTTGGGTTAAGAAATTCCTGATATGACAAATGAATACTGACCGATGGGAGCAGTTTAATGCTCCTTCTGCAAAAGATATCTTATTTTTCTGTTAATTTTACTTTTATTTATTTTTTTATTCTAACTGTATTGATCTAGGCGTACTTTCTTTCCATATGAGAATAAGCTCTGGCTGGATGTATCTGAATTCACTCGGCCACGTGATTTACACAGAAGGGGCCCATTTTGGTTATGAAATTTCTCCAATTTCTACTCACACAATTACATAGCCTTCATCAGATTTCCCATGGGGTCGTGTCTTATAAATGCACTGAGTCCATATTTGTTTGCCATTAGCCTTCTAGCAAGGCCAGGTCAGTCCTGACGAAAGCATCCCATAGATGAACACTTTCCCTGTGACGAATAACTATTGAATAACTAGTGTTTGCCAAGAAGTTAGTTAAGTTAATAAGGATTGGAGCCAACGACCTTCCTCCTTTCTTTTCCGGGAAGAGAAAGATGGACTACAGATTTCTTACATAACTGCTTATCTCCCACTGCTAGGAATAAAAATTACACATACCGTTGATTGTTTCCAACAGTGTTGCTTTCTCAGTGATGAGAAAACAGACGCATGGGACCTCGTTCGCGTGCCTATAGAGTTCAGAGGTTTCCTTCTCTGCTCCGTCCTTGACGAGATCATTTAGTCTGTAACCCATTTCCCGTATTGGCTTTCTGCATCACATTCTGCAGGAAGCCAGGACTTCCAGGCTCGATAAGCAATGTGATGTTGGAAGAAAGGAAAAACGTTTTTCTCTGTGAAAAAAAAAAAAACCTGGGTGTCATATGCAGTGATGGTTGAAGGAAGAAAATTGAGGAGTCTTTAAAGGAGCACCGTGCATGCAAAATGCAATGCTTCGTTTTTATATATCTACATTCTCTCTCGGTTTCTCCAGCTATTAAATCTCTTTTAATGCTCAACTCATTATCTCCCCCACAGAGTCGTTACGAATCCTGAAATCGTGATTTCTCTTTCCTCTGAACTCAGACACACTGCTTATTGCTCTCTTTAAATAGCCATTAGCCTGTTATGTCATGGGGGCTTCTTTCATTGCCTGGAAATTTCATGGAGTGTTTTCTGTTAACTTTCCCAAAGTAAAAAAAAAAAAAAAAAAAATCCCATTGGACAAGCTGAAGACCTAGGAAGAGCTGATATTTCACTTCACATTTGAAGGCAGGGAAAAATGAAAAACAATGTCACAGATCCAAGGCAGTCAGACAGGAGAATTCTCTCTTACTCTACTCATTGCTTCAACTGATTGGACGGGGCCCACCCCAGCAGGAGAGAGCAATCTGCTTTACTTAGCCTACTCATTCAAATCTTAAGATCATCCAGAAACATGGAAAACCCCAGAATAACGTTTGACCAAATATTTGGACACTCCGTGGCCCAGTCTCATTGATATGAAATCAACTATCATGGTTAGTTTTAAAGTCTATTATGAATATTTTGCTTGAAGCCAAAAGGAAAATACTGTGTCATGTTGACATCTCAGCCTCAGGTCTTCCAAAAATAGTGGAAAATATTCTTTCTAAGTAAACAAAGCACAGATGAACAATAACACTCCATATACACTCATTGACCATCTACCGTATATTGCTTTGTCCAGGGTGACGAAAGACTTCAGAAGAGAGAGTGAGCTGTTGAAAGGATTAACTCACCTCCTGGATGAATTTTCTCGATGTTACCCACCTAGTCGTCCAACATGTACAATGAATTCACTCATCAAGGTCATCGGGATACTCGCCAGACGAAAGAAACTCAAGCAGCCTTTGACCAACGCCACCCAGCACTGGGTGGAGCCCACGTTACTCTTACTGAAGCTATCTCCCAAATATGCGGGCTCCAAGGTACCTGGTCACTTCCCGGGCCAGAGACTACGGTTGTTCTAAGTAGCGGAAGATGTCTTTTTAACTGTTGAGACCAGTAATCGTAGGAGAAAGAGCATCTTTGATTGCAAGAAACAGGAACCATTCTGACCCAAGCTTAACAGGGCCACCTGTCCCTTCCACTGATGATTTAAAAATCCTCATGTTTGTAGGCAAAATATCATCTACCTGGCAAAACACATTCATATCTTTCTTACCAGCTATTTTCTCTTATCCTTTATGGATTTTTTTTGCACAATATACACAAACCACATAAGTTTAATGCTTATACCTCATTTATTATTAAGGACTATGTCATACATTTTTGATTCCTGATTTTCATTTTCTTTCACACTTTCAGTCAGATCTCTGTTGTTGTTTTTTTTTTTCCCCATGACATTACTCATTTTCTGGTATTTTCCCTGAGGCTAAAACTTTAGTTTCCAATCCCTTCCTTCCTTCCTTCCTTCCTTCCTTCCTTCCTTCCTTCCTTCCTTCCTTCCTTCCTTTATTTTTGGCTAGGATTTTATTTTCTGCTGCTTTCAACTTCATAAGCCATAGAACAAAGTTTAATTTTTAAAACCCGACCTATGATTTCTTTTATCCAACGTGCTTCATCATAGCTACCTTAGAATGACATGCCTAGAGCTATCTTCCACTGGAGGTCATGTCTGGATAAATCAGAACGTATAGCCATTTCTACTGAATATCAATACTGAGAGGAAGCTATCGATGTGGGGCAAGAATCACAACTCACCCATGTAACTGAAACAGTAAATATAAAATAAAATTAAATAAGTCTAACGTGTGTCCAATGGACATTTTCCCAGAATGTACCAGTTAACTCATGAGACAGCACTTGGGTCTCAGTCCTTATAATTTCTCCTCCTCACTTCCGGTGACCGCTGACCCTTCTCTAGCAGGTCCTTGACGCTTCTGTGGACTGGCTGTTGACAGATGCCACAGTGTCCACCCTTCTTCTCATCACCGGGTTATGCCATGGACCTTTCGTGAACCTCCAGATACGACGAGGTGGCTTCTTCTTTTCTTACTTGCAGCCTTTATTGGTTCAACCAAGCCGGGCATCTGGACCCAACTCTTACTCCCCACGATCGGAACCCCTGGACAGAGACTCTCTCTGGCTACCCAGGGACGGGCTTTGCCTGATGTCATCCATTAGGTGTCATCATGGACTTTCTCTGCCCTCTATGAAATCTGCCTTCACCTCTCTCATCTGGCTTCTCCCTTAGAACCCTGAATCATCATTTCTTTACCTGTCTGCTCCCCCACTAGACTTAAAATCCCCCCCCCCCAAAATGGCAGGATATCTCCTCTGCACTAGTGCCTGCCTTTCCCTACCTAAAACAGCACCACGCACGTTGCCAGAAAGTTCTCGAATCAAGCAACGAAATGCCACATTTTATTCCGCACGGTTCTGATTTGGTTTCGGCGTATGGAATCCTGGTTTGAAGGCAGTCACTTCGTTCCTCGTGTGCCGGGCTAGGATAGATCGAGGCTGTTTGCTTGCATGTACCTGGACATAGTTCCTCTTCTATTTTTCTGTTCTCGTGTGTGCTTTTCTGTTCTCATTTGAGTAAGTTGATAGGTGTCCTCGGGCTGGAGGAGGGGGTGCCCGAACCCCACTGCTTCTCGGCTGCTCCGATCTGTAGACATGGGGGCAGCCTGCATGCACAATTCCAGGTCCTCTCTGTCCCAAAGAGCCCTTGGCCAAAGATCTTCCACTGTTTTACCATCTTCCTACTCCCTGGTCTGTTTCTCTGCTTTTCTGAATGGAACTTAAATTAATTTGAAAATTTAAAAAGTTACTCCCAAACTCGGGGCATGCATCTTTTCCCTCCGACCTCATTCACAGCATTATATTTAGGGCAAAATTATCTCTCAGAACACGCGGGTCCCCTGGTACCGTCGTGAACCCTGGCGTGTGGGATTCTCTGGGATCCGCTCCATCTGCCCGGACGTAGGACGACAGAAGCAGGAACGTGACAAGGGCGGTGACGGTCTGGGGACAGGAGAGTTTCTGCAGTTTGTTTTCGGTTTCCTCACTTTCTGTCGCTGCCGTTGTTTTTCATTTAAACCTCGGCACTGCACGAATGGCGACGAACATGTTTTCACCTTCCTTAGGTGAATTCTACGCCAGAGACAGGGTGCGATGGAGCCCGTGACCTGTTTTTGTAAAGTTTTACCAGAATCCAGCCACCCCCATTTGTTTGCATGTCGCCGATGGCTGCTTTTACACCAAGAAGTCAGTTGACCACCTGACCCACAACACCAAAAATATTATCCAACCCCACCTGACCCACAACACCAAAAATATTATCCAACCCCACCTGACCCACAACACCAAAAATATTATCCAACCCCACCTGACCCACAACACCAAAAATATTATCCGACCCCTTGTAGAAAAATAGATGCCAGTCCTATGTCATAAAATGAAGCTATGAGCAAAAATCTGTGGGGATGTTCTCACTTCTGCCCTTCCCCATCACCAAACAATCGTTTTCCTGATATTCTGGATTCATCCTAGATGTGCTGTTATGTTGACATCAGGTTCTCCATTGCATTTGTAAATGTTGCCGACATCTCTCTCTCTCTCTCTCTCTCTCTCACTCGTAACTTCGTAGTATAAAAGACAAAGTCTCCATTATATTTATCTACAGCATTAAATCCTCGATGCAGGGGCGTATGTGTTAGAGACATTTTTTTCGTCCTTAAAATTGTAATTTCACGGTAAGACGGCTCGTTACTATTCCTGGTCCCACTCTAGGAAAAGTAAGAGACACGGCATTTTGCAAAATGTAGTGGAACTAATGACGAAAAGGAGTTTATGTAAAAAATCAAAGATTGGCGAGACACATGTAAAATAAGCATCTATCCATTGATACAGGATATCCTAGAGTTAGCTCAAAAACGGCCCTGTGTTTTTTTGTTGTTGTTTTTCATTTTTTGTTTTTTTTGTTTTTGTTCTTGTTTTTTTTTGTAATGCATGGGTAAATATTATACAGAAGACAAGGGAAAAAAATGAATCAGTTGCAGATGATCCCAATATGACAAAAATTATTTATCTACAAGAAGACAAAGAGTTTGTAGGGAGAAAACAGTGATTTTTCAAAAAATTAATGAAGTAATTTACTTATTTGGTGACAGTGGTTAATGAAATCCAGTGAGTTTCAGGTGTACAATTTAAGGGTATGGATCTTTTGTTTTGTAAGGTAATGTAAATTAAACAGAAAACACTTTTAAAATGCAGACAATGTCTAAAAATAAATCAGCCTTATCTTATCCCTCTAAAAATCACTAATGCTAATTATACAGTTGAACATCCTGAGGCCTTGTCACTTTCCCTTGTCACATGGTTAGTATGGCTTGCTGTCCCCAGAAAGAAATTCAGCATCTCGTTAAACAGGATGGGACTGTTTCGAGCTGGTTCTGTGATTATCCTTTGCAAAGGTGTTTTTGGGGCCAATTATGAACAAACAATTGAGTCGCACAAGTGCCCTTTGGGGAAGTTCTACTTGCTATTGAAACATTACAAAGTACTGAACATGATTCGATGTAATCGCCCTCTCGAAATTAGAAGTATGGAAACAAAACAGAACGAAACACGATGTAAATAATCTTCATTCAAACACAGTAATTTTTTCTCTTTTAATGTTGAACAACTGCTGTAAGCCCATTGCCATATCATGAAGTTATGTTTTTATTTAATAACTAAATAATAGATACTCTTTTTCTCTAATGATATTTTT
>CM053505.1:399298-417573 GCA_028627145.1 Eidolon dupreanum | reverse complement strand
CCCCCCGGCTGGTAATGTCCTAACTCCGACCTTCACGAGCTGACCTGCTGCGTGTGTGAGTCTCTGTGTCCACACGTCCCATTTCTGTAAGGACGCCAGGCATATCGGGTTGGGGGTCCCCCTACTCCACTGTGACCTCATATACCACCTGTGACTGTACCCCACGTAACGCTGCATGGCTGGCTGCCCAGCTCCATCAAGCGTAGTCAGCCCTTTCCTCGTGGGTCGGCGGGCAGAACCGGCTAAATGCGTCACTTCACGCGCTAAGAAAATCACTGGCTTAAGACTAATCATATTTCTAGAAGGAGCACGGACGACAATGATGTTATCAAATTTTACACCAATTAAAAATGAGACTGAAAAAAAAAATCTAATGTGGTAAAAAAACAACAACAACAACAACAGAAAACAACAAAAACAAAAAACAGTGAGAGGCTATAGGAGAGAGAAGGCAACACCTGTGAGTAGACAGGATATTTCAAACATGTCCGTTGTCATGTATGATTTTAATATCATTATCAATTGATAAAATTGATTATTTTCATTCTTATTTATACTCTGTTCCCCCAAAAATTGCATGCCTCATTTTTACCCCTAAGCTTTTCTTTTTTTCTTTTTTTCTTTTTTTTTTTTTTTTTGCTTTCAAAAGTCTCATGGTTTTCTTAAGAAACAAATTTCAGAGGTTGATGAACCAAAGCAAAAAGAATCATTTTGTACTTATACGTGAAGCCAAAACGTGAGATACTTTAGTCATGAGTTGTCACCTTTTCTCCTCGTCTTGTGCTGTATAACTTGCCGAGTAAAAGGGTTTCTTTGTTTGTTTGTTGTTTCTTTCATCGGTGCTTCCCAAAGCTTTGGAAATATTCAAATATCAACATGCATCTGTTCTAGGACAGATGTGTCTTCAGGGGCTCTAAATTTAACTTTCTCATATCTGATAGCAATTTCTTCGTGTAAAAGACTCAGAATACCAGCTTCAAGGCCTGTGTGATTTAATCTTCTATGTGTTCCTTTGCTAAGAAAAATTAAGGATATTTTCCTAATGAGGTGATCTTAAGTAGGTAATTATATGAATTCCTAAAACAGAAGTACAGGCAAGAAACGTTTACCTGTCTAGGTAGCTTATGACATAGTTAGCTTTGACGTCACGTGCATCTTACGTATCTAAGGACAGCGAAAAGTGGCGTCGGATCATTAAATAGAATGCATGTCTCCGCGGATGGTTGTCTGTATTTTTAACAGTCACATCATGAAATATTATCTGTGTTCCAAGTCATACTGCTCCTTAATGACAGAATTCTGCTCCTCCGACTTGTCTTAATGGCACTCAAAGCAGCCGGTATCGATCAATTACTGTGACACTCAGAGTGAAACTTATTTCCTGTCCTTGGAGTCACTTTCAAGATGAATTAAAGCTAACTTGATGGGATCATAAGAGTCTCTTCAGAAAAAGTGCTGTGGCAAAGGCCTGTCTGGAGTCCAATTTTTTGGAACTGGAATTTGTGACCAGCCACCGCCGCCTACGCATAGAGACGAAACCTTTGAATTATTCTAAAACGCAGACCACTCTGACTCGGAGTGAAAGGACAAAGCGTTAAACATGTCGTTTAGACGTGATCGTAAATGACTCATGGCTAAACAAGGAAACGGACATTTGTCACTAGGGGATGGTGAGTATCCCAAGAGAATGGTCCCTGTGTGGACGCCCAAGGACAAATGGTTCATCCAAGCGATTCACCTGGACAGAAGAGGGAGCAAATCTCGGCTCTCGGTTCAAGCCCCCGCGTTCGTCAGTAATGTGTGAGGGACAGTCACAGAATTATCGGCAGTGGCCTACTTCTGTAGAAGCCTGGAAGGGACAGAGAGGAGGAGGAAGAGAAGCACCAAGCACACGCGGAGACACAGACGTGGAGGAAGGAAGCACAGAAGAAGATGGAGAAACCACATACCCAGGAATAACGGCCTCTCGTCGCCATTTATTCCTGGGACCCAGCCTGACTCTGACCTCGATTGCTTTCAAACCTCCCTTTTCAATAACAAGGAATTTCTATTTTCACTTCATAGGGTTTGACTGAACTGGACCAAAAAAAAAAAAAAAACTGTCCTAATTTATACCTTAAATGCCGAGTCTAAACAGGCGGTGATGGTGACAGAGAGGTAAGCTGAGCGTTCTTGGCCTCATCCCCAGGAACGGGGTTCTCCCCTAGGACATTTGTAAAACCTGGGACATGGTCAGGTTTTATTATAAGGGTAGAGAAGTAGGAGTACTGCCTTATGCATCCCCAAGCGGTTGCTTAGAAGGGAGCTGCCTGACATAAAAATCTCCCACCTCGGACTTGCCATGAGCAAAAGAGATCTGATGCGTGAAGCCAGCGAGATTTTTGGTGCTCTTTGTCACAGCAGCTAGCGTTACCGATGCTGACTAATACAGGGGGCAACATGGAAACCTCTCCGGTGTCTATGTGTTTTCTCACGAAGCTTGGATGTGAGGCTTCGGCGATGTCATGTCAAAGGGTCCCTCTCTTCTGTGTACTGGCTGATTTATTGCCAAGCTCCATTTATTACCTGGAGCAGCCCGAACCAGGTATATGCCCAACGGGTCATATTCTATGTGAAAATGTGTATTGAACTGTGAGTTCATGAAACGAGCTGATGCAGACTCAAATATCAGTGAAAACAGCACCTAAGAAATCTCATTTTATAATCTGATAGACTTATAAACAGTACAGCGACGTCTCACGGAGCAGTGGCCGCCTCTGTCCATCGAAAGCCCACCGGTCATCCCCAGTGGCTTGCAAGTTTTCCGCAGTTAGCCTATGCACCAACGAATCATGAATTAATGTTATTCTTCTTTTCGCCTGTCCGGGAGTAATAAAATTCTGAGATGGAACTATCTTGCTGCAGGCTTTTCTCACACTGAACGTGGGTTGGAGTCTTTCTGATCTCTTCTAATGAGGTTGGCCAAGCTGCAGTCAATGTCCCTGAAGAGGCGGGCAGGGGGCATTGGAGCGCCTCGGGCTGTGACCAGCTCCTCCTCGTCCTGTGGCGACGATACAGTGTCTTTCCGGTAAAAGCTTACACAGTGTTTTCCTGCCCCCACCCCACCCAGGAAAACAGTGTGCTTCTGATTTAGAAAGTTCTCTTGCGTTGTTTTTCTTTTTTTGCAATGACATGCACGGACCCTCGAATTTTACTTCCCAGTAGTCTGCGAGACCTGGAGTAGTCGATCGTGACACGTGAAGACAGCACGCTCAGCTTCAGAGAAAAACAGAAGCTAACGCAGAACGTTGATGGTGGTTGTTCAGAATTTTGCTGAGTGCAGAAGCGCAGCGCCATCATGTGACGAGCAGATATGCAGGGAACGGACCCACAGTCAGATGGCAAACAGCACGGGCAGATTTCAATGGTCACACAGCGCCCTCCACATCACCTAACCCCATGGCGTTCTAAAATAAAATTACTCTATTAAGGTCATTCGCTGTACATTTGGTGCAAACGTTTTAACTTCTCTGTCATCCTTACAAAAACGGGACTGGTGGCAAGCCACGGAAACTTAAAACTCGAGACTTCTATTATGTATGTATTTTTATATCTTCCGTCCATAGTTTTCAACCCAGTCATTTCGTGACCAAAGATCTCCCCAGAATGGGAATCTATACGATGTGTTCACTTTGAAGATCACACAAAGCACGACCCAATACTTTATTCCACTGGAAAATAATAGTATCTTCCTTGCATGAGTTTTCGGATCGTACTTTACAATTATTCCAATTTGATTGATGCAGAGACCAAGATGAGAGAAACGGCATTGTGCCGTCTCCACCTTCGGCCAGTCAGTTCCTAGTATTCTTCTCACTAATGACAATGTCAAGGAAAGGGGCTTTGGCATAGGTAAGACATCCATCCTTGGGACTTTCACCATGTGATCTTGCCCTGCACCTGTGACTTTGTTCCTTCCAATCCCCTGAGAGGTGATTTTAAGATAGTAGAAAAATGAGTGAACAGATAGATGAGATAGATAGGTAGGTAGGTAGGTAGGTAGGTAGGTAGATAGATAGATAGATAGATAGATTGATAGATAGATAGATAGATAGATAGATAGATAGATAGATAGATAGATAGATGATAGATAGATAGATAGATAGATAATAGATACATGATAGATGATAGATACATACATAGATACATAGATACATACGTACATAGATGCATAGATAGACAGACAGACATGTAGATAGATGGGTTTGTCTATAGTTATTCTATTGTGATTATCGATTTTCACATACACCCTCCCATTCACTCTAAAATACTGAAGGTTAAGAGAATGTATTATGCACTTCTATAATCACAACCTAGAGCTAAAATAACTGAAGACCTTCCTAAGTCTAGGGATGAATGAATGAAAAAGTAAGTGACGTTGGTGAAGGTAGAGACTCTACTTGATGCGCCTGTCCACCTCTACACACCAGGTTTTTGCACTGCAACAGGTGCGTAGAGCGTGGGAATACGCATAGGTCGATTTGGGCCATGACAGAATGCCAGAGATGGGGGCTGTTAAACAACAAATATTCACATCACACGTTTCATCGTCACAGATGTCTTTCTTCTACGTGTGGCTTTGTGCTGTCCTTCAGATGTGATGTCACATCCACTTTGTGAAGTGACGGTCTGCCAATATCATAGTCTTCACTGCACCTGTGTAGTCTTCACTGATGGTTTCTGAACTTCCATCTTGACTCGTGAACACTGAATGGATACAATAAACAGCAATATTTTATCAAATATTTTATCAGAATTGTGTTCGTCACAGCTGCTCCAAACTCATGAGATTGACGTCTGCCGAATTTTGGTCAGTGTCACCTCACACGGCTCAGAAATGGGAGTCATTCGTATTTTATTAACCAAATGTCAGTTGGTAAAAAAAAAAAAAAAAAAAAAAGAATTGTCCTGGTTTTCAGAATTCGTTAATATTAATACCGCATGAAGCAACAGAAACAGCTGGGTAAGAATTTGGTGTAAACTTGCCCTGAACGTGGAAATCACTGTGTCTCGATCTGCTCAGGTAAATGAAAAAGAAGCGCAAAGTTGCTACAAATGAACAGATCGACCGGTTTCCACAGTTGCTTAGACGTCAAGGGCTGACAGTTCTGAATGTCACTTGGAGCATCTGAACATTTGGACGGGTGGAAACTGGAAGCGACCTTCTACTCTTTCTTCCTTGTCATAATCAAATTACTTCAGGGTTTTATTCGAATCATCACATCCGTTTTCCAAATTTATGGAATGGCAAAGTCAACTCCAAAACCTTCAGAGAGCGCAAAACAGGAAATCTCAGGAAAAGCAAGCGATGAATGGTTTGGAAAGCAAACGCACATGTTTCATGAATCAATAGTAATCGGTAGATCTATCTTTCTAGCTGGACCCGTGAACATTTACACATCAGCTCTCCGATCCATAGTACCATGCTGTGTACACGTGTGTGTGCATGTGTGCGTGTTTGTGCATAAAACACAAGAAGACGAAATGCTCATGATATTCCACAAATTAAAATCACCATGCAAATAACGTTTCTATCTAAACAACTCGGTGAGCATCTCGTGAGTCGAACTCAAGGGGATTTTTTCTTCCTCTCGCCATTCTTTCTTACAAACAGGATATACCGCCATCTAGAGAAAAGCAGACATCGATTTAAGAGGGAAAAATAAACAGCTGTATGTGTGAGTAAACAGCCCTGAGGACATTGCTGTTCATCTCCTTCCTGCTGACTCTGACTCTCTCTCTTTCTCTCTCTCTCTCTCTCTCTCTCTCTTGGGTCGGTGGTTTGTTTTTTCCCCCCGAGGTCATGTCTCCACGGGGAATAAAAACAGCCCCGATTTGTGTCAATCACAGAGGGAAGTAGACGTTGTCATCCATGCACCTGTCTGGTGCCTTCAAAGCTGACTTCCGGTAGCCTTTCCCGGGACTTTAAGAGTGAGTGAAGAACTTTTTTGTGCAAAATGAACTTGACAGATCTTTCTTGTTACCGTGTATTTATTCATGCTCTTGGGGTTGTGTTCGGGAGAAATTGTGGAACAAACAGCGTGTGTCCTGGACAGCCCCCCACACGGCCACAGACCCACAGCTCCATTATTGCCTCTTACATCCCAAGAAGGATTTGTCAAATGCCCATCACTCGTGCGGCTCAGGGAGGAAATGCAGTGTGTCGTTGTTGGCTCGGGCTCATTTTCTTATCTCTGGACATTTTGTTGAGTGAATCAAGATATGATTTGCAGCCAAATAGCCACAATTCATTTTAGAAATTCCAGAATGTTTCATGTGAAAGTTTCTCATTTCACACGCACATATATGCAAATATATTTATATCTTTTAATATAGCTACACATACATACAACATATATGTGCACACGCATGTAACTACACCTGTGCATGTATGGAGTGCATATGTTACTGGTAATGAAAATATCTACGGTAGTGCAGGTAGAATACCATTTTAGCAACTAACACTCTACCATCAGACCGTATGCAATGGGACTGCATCCATGTCTGAACATGTGGTTTTTGTAGCAGTATTGTGTGTCTGTGGTTATACAAATTCTATTCACTGAAGAATTTTATAGCAGATGCTATTTTGGATATTTTGTCCCTTTACGGTTTACATGCTCTCAATGCGGTGATTTTTAAACTCCGGTAATTGAGAAAGAAGAGAAATTGGGTCCCCCTGAAGCTAACAGTATAATCAGACAAGTTAGATGGACACAGGTTTTGGTGTTTGAGGGTTTTGTTTGGGGAGGAGCGGATGGACAGATAAACAATCGAAAAAGGTGCTTATTGAGGTCAAGACGAGAGGAAGATGTAAAGAAGGTGAAATTAAAACCATGTTCTGTCTTAAGGCACCAAAATCTAAGATGCACCAAAGTAAATTAAAACAAAGTCCTCCAAAGGCATTAATTAGAGCTTCCCCAGCTGATTTTGGACAAAATACGTCCACAGTGTTGACCTCGGGTTCTCTTTCCTTCGGCTTTCTTAGAAGTTGACCAATTCACTTGTTCTTCTTTTCCTCTTTCATTCCATCACTGGTCTTGTAATTTTGTAACTATTCTTTTATATGCGTGTGCGTATTTAAATTTACATGCGTGTTCACAGGGGCACGGTTCCGACAGACATTTCCAACGCACGGGAAAAGTCAAGGTTGGGAAGAGGGCGCCCGGAGCTTCCGTTTGCCTGTGCTGTGTAAAACGCACGCACGCACACACACACACATTTAAAAATTATATTGTTCTTATTATATGGTAGGAGGGGTGCACAGTTGATAAAACATGACTTGTTTCTGGAAAAAAATGGATGGCAGACACCGTGAGTGAGAGAGGAAAATACGGTTTATGATGCAAAAATGCTATTATTATGAGCAAATACTGAATAATACTGAAAAGTATTATTTTCTTAAGAAACGCAGTTTTGAAAACAATGCCTTATTGACTTTAAAGGCAGGGTCCAGTTTTCTTCGGTTAATTTTCTTTCTTTTACTTTTTAATTAGAGTTGGCATTTGACATTATTTTATATTCTTGTCGGGTGTACAGCATGGTGGTTAGACGTTGATGTAACTTATTAAGTGGTCCCCTCAATGAGTCTATTCCTCACCTGACACCACACGCCGTTATTACAGTATTATTTCTACATGCCCCATGCCGTACTTCACGGCCCCACGACTGTTTTGTAACTACCAGTGGCTACTTCTCCATCCCCTCCCCTTCTACACCCACGCCCCTCCCCACCTCCCATCTGGTTTGTTCTCTGTCTCTCCGTTTCTGTTTTGTTTATTTTGTTCTTTAGATTCCAGAGTCCAATTTTCATGCATAGCTGTGGATTCAGCTTCATCAAATTAATTACACGTGCGTTAAAAAAATGGCATATTATCTTAGATCGATGTTACCTACAATTTTAATCACCTTTTTATGCTATGCGTTTTTTTGTTTTTTAATGCACAACTTTCAACATCTTCTTGTAAATGTTATACATGCTCAGGTGATGTCACATGCATCGTTAGCCATTTTGAGGCCAACGTCCTCGCCTGAGCTTTACCTGACGCTCAATCTTTATTCCTATTTATATTTAATTAAGCTTTCCTGAATAGCATGCTAATTTGATAATGTGATTCACAAACTTGAAAATGCTTTTCTGAAATCAAGATTCATCATATCGACTTGTTTATTGAAGTCCTCTGCGCCTCCTTTCCTTATTAAAATATTTATGTTACACGAAAATAGTAATAAAAGTAATACAGAAAGGAGGATTAGCCAGAGTCAACGTAATTTTTTTCTTGGCTCTAAGATATTTGTGCAATCTTTGTAAGCTACGTTTCTGTGCCCAGAGAAAATACCTGTGATTTTATTTGGGATGACAGTCTAAAGTCCATGAGGTTGAAGATATATGATGAGTTGGCCAGAATGAAAATATGGCTGAAGGCTATGGTATCTTTCAAAAGAAAGAAGCTAATTGGTTATGACTCCAATTAAAAGCTTGTGATGTCAGGGTGGTCTCTTCTTGTGTGACTACATAGATAATAGAACCTGGTAACATTATAGCCTATAGTCTACGTGAATATCGAGATAAGTTTGTAAACTATTTTATAGAATGAGAAATCTCTCATATTGAGACTCAGAGGAGCTGAACAATTGGTTCGAGATGACTTAGCAAATAATTAGTTAACCACTGGAAAATAATTACAATGATTAATCTTGTTCTAATGCTCTTCTCCTGACTCATGTTGCTTTCTACATTAAATTAGTACAGATTGGATTAACGGGAACAACGATAATTATTATTATTATAATTATAGTAACAACTCCCACCCAGTGATTGCTTACTGGCTTATAAGCTTTGCCCACTGTTTAACACATTTTATTTTATCTATATTTCTTCAACAATTCTGTGACGCAGGTATTATTATTCCCATTTGACATATACAAACTTTGAGTTGTATAGAAAGCAATGACTTAGCCCAAAACCCAGAGCTAAAAACTCTCAGATGATAGAGTAAGTGGACATCTATTTCATTTCAAAGGCAAGTATTAAATTTTTATTACTCTTATCTAAGGAGTCAATAAAATATTTCGTAGCACTTTATGAAGATAGATTTTGTTATTGACTTCTCGTTTCATGCCTACAAGTTCTGGTTCCATCATCCTTTATTATTTTTACCCTTGCTCACACACAAAAAAAAAATGTATATTACTTTCTCTGGCACATAACCTGTTAACTAAATCCTAATGGGTCTTTTTCCCCCTGTAGCTAATACACTAGGGTTTCTGTACACATATATTTTAAAGACTGTTGGATATGGAGAAAAAATCATGTTCTTCGGATTGATAAATCTGTCATCTCTTCAACTGCAATCTACGCGTCCAACTCCTTGACGTTTATCCACTCAGAAAATATTTACGAAGATTGACATTGTGGCTCTGGACCCCACAGGGTGGATGGTACGTCTGCTGTTCTGTGAGATTATTGTGGCCAGCACTGTGCCATGCGTGATACCCTTATAACCTGAATTTCATACGATAATATGTCTCGTGTGACCTTTCGCCTCTTTGGATATTTATTTTTGCAGCTCCGTCCCTTCTGTAGTCTATTAAGCACATTTTTCTATGTGGTTTTAGATGTAAGAAAAGGGTAGATTCATCTCAAAAAAAAAAGTTGTGAGTGGAACAGGGCAGCTTAGAAGGAACAATGTTGCACATGTGTGCGCATTCCAGTGTGTTGTCGGTTGGAAACAAATAATTTAGTATGAGATGTGCGTTCAGCCTTCGCCCTGTCATCTGTCGTTAGGGGGTATGATGCATTTTTGCAGATACCTGCTTGGGGAGTGATGCCAGTCTTCATCCGGAAAGCTAGGTGGCTCCCCTCGCTGTCATGTCATGGTGCCCTGGGGGGTCCTCAGCGAAACGATGTGGTTTTTCATCGTTGTCATGCAAAGCTGCAGAAAAATGCACCATGGCACAAAGGATGGGCCCTGCAAGACTAAGGCATTGATCACGGTTGCTTGTATCTCCTGACGTTTCTTGCGTTTCCCTGGAAGCTGATCACGTTGCTCGAAAGCCTTGTCAGACTATAACTTCCCCATATACGGGGTGTTGTTCCCCATTTTCATGTAAACACATCCCTGTGGACAGGTCCGTTTATCCACGTACCAATTCACAAATTACCACCTGGGATCGTACGTGTGCAGATTTGCAAATGCAAGTCGCCGAAAAGAAAAACAAAAAACAAAACCTCCGTCTGAAGGCTTCCACGCATTGACAAAGGGCGCCGAAAATCATACACTATTATATATAATTTTGGGCTGAGTTACAGGCATGTAAGTTAACGCTGCTCACGCCTGCTGTTTCGTGGGAACGGTTTATGTAGGCAACGGCGAAAGAGATTAACGTGGGAGTTTGGGGAGATGTGAAACATAATAGAGCTTTTGGTTTCTTAAGCAGTTGATGTTCCCAGAAAACAGGGTCATTCCCATGCAGTCTACAGAGTCAGGGGGTGTGCTCGTAATAACAGGACTTTGGGCCGGTGAGATGCTGAGTTTCCTTCAGCATGCTGTTCAATGACACAACCATCCCCCAAAGGCGGGTGTAAGGGCACGTGTCATCCACCCCTCATCACGAGAGGCAGGCTGTGTGCCCCACGCAAAAAATCGCGGTGCCATCTGGCTGTGACGGCTGGAATAGCACAGAGGGACGCGGTCACCGGGCCAGCAACGGACGTGGGCTTCGCAGACATCCTTGCGGTACCGCGGTTAGGGTGTAATTCTTTAAGCGTGACATCTCTGAGTCCGGGCGCTGATTACCTCATTGTCGTGGTGCAGGCACGTGGCCCCGGGTCGTCTGAGGTCAGGGAGCGTGCAAGAGTGACCCGTTTAAGAGGTCAGTCGTCCAGGGATGAGGAGGAAGTCACGACACTCACTTTCGCCCTCGCGTGCATGTCTTATGTCCCCATCTTGACGTGAGTGTAAATCACGTATCGATACATTGCTGCGCCATCCATCATGGAGTTAATAGATCCCTACTGATCCGGGGTCAAAATGCTTTCGTATATATCTTAATAGTTTTCTGTCAACATAAACACTAGCCCGACATTGCAGAATACGTGTCAGACACCTCGCTCTACCTGACATTGCCTGGAGTTCGATATTCCTCTCTCCAACGAAACAATGTGACCTGAAAGTTTAGCTCTTTACAGAACTTATATAAATTGCTAGTCTTTGTGCCCAAGCAATATCATAAACCAGGTCATAGAAAGGTAGAGTGAGCTCATCTGAAAGATATGTAAAACGCTCTATCCATATGTATTTACTTGTTAGAGAAAATCTTTCACCATTCATTTCAAAAAAAAAATTTCCATAGTAACATAATACTTTTGAAAATGCACTGACCCATCTAGTTATAATTTCTCAGTCATAAGTTGGCAGCTGTCCTTGGAAGAGCTAAAAATAAATGCTGTGTGTGGGCAAAACATCTCGATAGAAGCATATCCAATTTTTACAAAACACTTTTGAAATGGATGTTTCAATAATATCTTTATTATTGAAATGCATCAAATCTGTCATCATGTATTTGATGTGGAGGCATTATATGATTTCGAAAAATTCCTAAATTGTGAAGATTCTATTGTTCTAGTTCCGATATTGACCAATATAAATTTCCATTTTCTGTCCTTGGTAGGGTCACATTCAGATGAATCATAATGCCATTAACATTTGCCACTTTCGTTCTCCTCTTTTTAAATGCTCCTTCTCTCACGTAATTGTCCCAAAATTATTTTCATAATTCCAGCTGAGAGCCTGGGAACTTGAGTAAAACTGACCTTTGCAAGAAAATCTCCATTTTGATAGAATGTTTGCTTTGAAATCAGTTGAAAATTCCTAAACCATATGTCCCTAAAAGTAGCATTTTCAGTATTTTGACTACAGACAGTCCCTTATCTGTGATGGTTCGACTAAAGATTTTTTTGCCTTTGCGGAAGTGCTAAAAAACAATACAAAAAATGCAATACAGGAGATACTGAACTCTTCGTTGCAAATTGGGATTCGTGTGACATAATTCTTCCCAGCTGCAGGCTGGCGTAAGGGTTCGGAGCATGTTTAAGGCTTATGGGGCTGAAATGTGATGCTCGGTGGGTTGCGAGTATTCAGCGCATTTTTGACCGAACGATATTTTCAGGTTGCGATGGGTTTATCGAGATATGATCCCATTGTAAGTTGAGGAGCATCGGTGGTTTGCAGGGGAGATATTGCGTTATCCCCCCTGTGTGATAAGCTGATGCTTGAAAAACAAACTCAGTGATCCTTGAAGTGTTTTCATCGAAGGGTCAAGTTGACGCACAAAGAGAAAGACGCGGGAGAAGTGTACGTCTTTCTATTCCAGCATCCTGCCCCAGGCAGCAATAGCGTCGAGGTGGAGAAGGCTTGCTCCAAGCCCGTTACGCTCTTTCCGAGAAGAGAGATGGTCTTGTGTTGCATCTCACTCTAGTCTAAGGACCAGGTGTCTTCATTCCAGCCTCCCCCGATTAAACAGAAACTAACCAAACAGAACAGAATTATCTTCTCCCCTGGGATTCCGACACCTTTCGTTAACCCGTTAAGTCACAGTAGCTCCCTGTTACCCACATGGCTTTGCTTTCTGAGCCTTCAGTTACCTGCGCTCACCCGTGGTCTGAGAACAGGAAATGGGAAATTCCGAAAGGAAATAGTTCATATGTTTTAAATTGCACACCATCCTCAACAGCATGATGTCATCTCGTGCAATTGTCCCTGCTTTGTCCCTGTCCGGACGTGGAGCGTCATTTCATCCAGCCTTATAGACACTCCTCACCTGTGAGTCACCTAGCGGCCTTCTTGGTTGTCAGGTCAGTCATCAGCGAGAGAGAGAGAGAGAGAGAGAGAGAGAGAAAGAGAGAGAGAGAGAGAGAGAGAGACTGCATTCACACGACTTTTGTTAGTCTGTTATAATTGTTCTGTTTTATCATTAGCGATTGCTGTTCATCTCTTCCTCTGCCGAATTTATAAATTAAACGCTATCATTGGTTGTACGCATAGAAAAAGACGTCACCCTTGCAGGGATGGGTACCGTCCGCGGCCTCACACGTCCACTGGGGGTCGTGGGACACGTCCCTCTCTCCTGAGGATGGACTCCGTACAGGTCCTTCACAGGGAATTACTAACTCCGACAGTTTTACATAATTTCTAGCTCCCCGCACTCAACCATCGCCTCCTCGTCTGCTTCCTGGGGAAATTCATTTAGAGCCTAACAAATGTCTCTCTTCCCGCTCAGTCATGTAAGGTGTCTTCCTGTATTCCAAAAGCTGATCCGTCCATCTGAGCAAAAACCTTCACTTTAACGATTTAGGCCATTCTTTGTGCGTCAAGTCTGGTCTATAAAAGAATTTTCAAAAAGGGAAAGACAGTCCAAACCAGAATGGTAATAGTGGTTTTCTCAAAAAACAGTGACACAATCATGTTTTTCTTTCATATATTCTTTTCTATGTTTCACAAATTTTCGCTATAAATATTTGGTACTATTTCCCATTATAATTCCTTAAATTTCTGTTTTCTTAAGCAACTTTTTATAGGTGATACAAAGTTCTCTACTTATTTTCCAACTCAGCTCAGGGGGACTCTAATTTTTTTTTTTTTTTTATGAATGGTATTGCAGTCACGGTGGATACATATTTGTTACAACACTTCATCCCGTAGCAGCTGACATACGTTTGCATTATGTCCAACTGGATTCATAAAAACCAGTAAGGTGACCACTGTCACTTTCATAGCTGCATCTATGGCTCTGTTGCCAGTATAACTGATAATGTGAGCACGTATTTCACCTAAATATTAGTGGCATGCACGTTCAGACGCTGTGTGTCTTCAATTACATTCTTTAAAAATGTTCTAAAAATAAGCATAGTTTCTGCGTAACTTCCTTGTGCAGGTCCTTGAAGACGCCTGCGAGACCCTAATTAAATCCCGTTCTTTGCTGTTAGTTTCTAAATAACCAGAAGAAAACAGTTCCGGTGATTCAGGAGATTGAGTTGTAAGAGCATAGAGAAGGGCATCCTCCAGTTAATTGCGAACTGCAGAACTTGGATGAAAATTCACGCTGAAACAAACAAACAAACAACAACAACAACAAAACAAGGAAAGCTGGACAAAATAGTGTTTTCGAAAGTATTGCAACCATTACGGGTCCATTGTGACTTCCTCCTGGGGTTGCGTCCGAAGTCTCGCTGAGGCAGCTGAGAGGCTGACAGGTGGAGAAAACATTTCAATAGTCTATTGATTTAAGGGGAAAAAGGGGAGGGGAGTGAGCAGAAGCACTGATAAGTCCCCCACGCTGTGGATGGAGACCCCTAAAAGCTCTAAGCGAGGAGTAAGTACCACCTAGAACCCGTCAGGCAAACACCTGCTAAGACCTAATCAACCCTTTGAACCTCGTCACTGTCATCAGGGATGAGCGATGCCACTGGCCAGCTACGGGCAGCAAATACAATTTTCTTTTCTGAATGAAGATAAATTCATTCGAGACTTAAAATTATTCATATCTGTTCATGTAGAGTGTCTGGTACTCCATTAGAAATGATTTGGTACTTGAAGACACAAAATCTCATCACCGAAACGAAGAGAAATAACATTAATAAGATAGAGTGATGGGGATCTTCAACTCCCTGTAGCTGGCAAAAATAGACAAAAAATAAGGTTTTGATGTATAGAAGTTTTGAAAACCACAGAAAAAAAAATTGGCCAAATTAACATATGTAATGTATCGCGTTTGAAAGAGGCAGAATATGTGTTCATTTCAAGAGTATGTGGAGTACGTATAAAATTTACCATATTTTGGCTATATAGCAAATCTCGACAAAGTTTAAAATATTGCAAGCATACGGCATAAATTTACGGACTTGGGCCAATTTCTAGGGAGCGATGACTAAATATAACAGAAAAATTAATATGATTAAAAATAGGGAAGTATATTTTTCAGTGCTATTGAAAAGAAATCTAAGAATATTTTAACTAAGTAATAATGAAAATTTTCTGTCTTCTTAGATAGAGGCTTAAATTATTGTATAACTACTTTCTTCTTGCTTTTCCATGCCAATATGTGAGATTATGGCTAAATATATTCCTTTCTTTCTGCATTAAATACACCCAACGCCTTCTTTTTGAGTTGAGAATGACACAGTGTAACCTTTTGTCACCATTCCTAGTCAACGTTTTCTAAACACGTGCAAAGACAATCAAAAAGAATAAAAGATATGGAAATTGAAATAAAACTGTCATTATTAATAGATGGTATTTGGTTTAAAAAAATCCAAAATAATTTACATGAGAATGACAAGATTTAATAAATATATTTAATGGGGTTCCTCAATCCAATGTGAATATATAGATTTTATTCATTTCACCTATAGAAACAAATCGAAATATAGAACATGGTATCTATGTATCAAAATGTTGAATATATACATATAATTCTAACCAAAGATGTTCATGATTCCATGATTTCTATATTGATTCAAATGATATTATTAAGGTAAATAATAAAAGAAGACAGAAACAATGTATTCTTGTATGCATGGATTATAAAACATAATACAAAAAAGTCAATATTCAAATTGATGTATGGATTAAATATTATCAGTTATGGAATAGTAGCTGCTGACTCTAAAATTTATATGATTATCCAAATACTTGAGAAAAAGAAAGACATTTTTAAGGAAAAAAATTTAAAGATTGGTGACCTGACTCTATCATATTTTAAGACTTGAGTCTGCTTTAAAAAGATGACACGATATTGGCAAAAGAGAGATTAAGTGGATCAAGAGCAAGACACAGAGCTTCAAACAGACCCACAAAGATTTACAGCCAAGGGGAAATGGCAGGACAGTTGTAGAAAGAACGGTCTTTTCCAGGTGTGGTGCTGGTTCAAATGGACACCCCGAAAGAAGAAAATTAAACTTGATCCCCACATCAGACCATTCAGAAATGTCAGATCCACGTCGATTTTGGTTCTGAATGTGAGCAATCACTCAATAATACATCTTATAGAGTACAATGTAAGAAAACAGGTTTGTAGAATTTGCATAAAAAAACATCTCTTAAGCAGGACTCAAGTAGAGTGACCATAAAGGAAAAGTGATAACTTTTAAAGCATATGAAACTCGAGAATTTTTATTCATCAGAAGTCATTATTAAGAACGTAAACACCCAAGCCCATGGTTAGAGAAGAGAGAGAGAGGTGATGATAAACAGATAATGTAGATGGATACATGATAGAGGATAGATAGATGATTAGTAGATATAGATATTAGATAGATAGATGACTGATAGATAGATATATACATACATACATGATAGATGATAGATATAGAGATGATAGATAAATAGATAGATAGATAGATAGATAGAATAAATAGACAGACAGACAGACAGACAGACATAAGTCAGCTGCCAAGACAGTGCAGATGTGTATGAACTACAACAGGGCTTTTTTTCCCCTTACATCTTCAAGTTCAGGTACACAAACATTTTGGGGCTATACAGGTAGCCATAGAATGTCTAGATCACGTGAGGTGATAGCGTAGTAGCTGCCAAGGATGTCCGTGTCCTAATTCCAAAAATGTGACTACATTCCTTTATCGAGCCACCTCCTCCTTGTTCCGACGCCCTGACTTCCGCTTAGAAGGACCCCGTGGTCACGTGGGCCCTCCCAGATAATTCATGGTAATTCAGGATGGACAAGAATGAAGTTCTACATCAACCTGTAGGGCATTTGCCCTCACCTCTCTGGGAATAACTATAGAAAAGCTATCGGTAGCCCATTGCCCCATCATGGGCTAATTGACGGAAATAGTCCATTGTTGATGGTATTTTTTTTTCCCCTCAAACCCAGAAGCTGCCCCAGGTTTTATGAACACAGTAAGTAACATGGGGACCTGGGCAGGGTGATCCTCCGACCGCGGCTGCCGGCCTGTGATGCTGCACAGAACAGAAATGAGCTCAGTGCCCTGAGCGTTCTGTATTCTCGGTATCACATCCCCAGCGACGAGAGGGTGTTCTGTTAAGAAGGGCTAGGGGAGGAGCCGATGCTGTTTTGCACTCACGGCGGGGGAGGGCGGAGTTTCTCTGCAGACAAGGTGTACAGAAGAGGCCCTGCCTCATCGGTAAAAACGGAAAACAACTCAGCACTGTTAAAGACCCAGAGACATTTAAAAAAACACGGTGGGCATCTGTTAAGCGAGTGCTAATTTTAAAAAGTATATATATTTTTTAACGTTGGTAAAACCATGTCTTGTCATTTTCTCAAACTGAAATCTTGGGGGAGGGGAGAAATCACTGTTGTTCCAAGGAGCAGTTGATACAAACATCAAACTAACTGTGGAATTCTCAGAAGAAAGAACGAGCTAAAATACTTTTCAATATACATGGCTTGTCGAATAGGCTTAATTTAGAAGGTTTATCACTTGGAAAGAGCCGCACGAATGGGACCACATATTTATCATCTCTCTGCCAGACCATCCTATTTCTTTCACGCTAAGGGCGAATATCAAAAATCACTTAATATGGTTATAACTTCATTGTATCAATTCATATTCTAGAATCTAAGAGTCTGTGTGGGTTTTGCTGTTACCCTGGTTCAAGTTCATTCAGGAAAGGAGAGGCAGGTTCCTCTGGGGAAGTCGTAGGGGGAGCTTTCAAGATTCGCCATACACTCATGAATTAATTATAGGGTCTTCTCCACCAGAGCACCACCTCCTCAGACGAAACCTGCATCTGAGAATTCCCATGAGGCTAAACACAGCTGTGGACACTGTGATTTTCCACTATCCCGGCTGGAGCTGTGTTATTGCCAAGTAGATCAATAAAAAAAAAAATAACAAATTCCTCCTTTATACGCCAAGCAGCAGTGATCAATGAGCCAGTGTTAGAGAAGGAATTTCAACGTCCCTCGTTTACCCCGTCTTGTGGGGTAGTTAATCTACTGCCCCAGGATCCTCTTATACTGAGATTAAGGGTAGAGCATGGCTCAGATCTTCCCAGGGGGGAAAAAATATATTCAAAGCAAAATCTGAAAAGATCAAACTGTTTTCAAGTCTCGTAACTGTGTCCCAGAATAAAGGTGAAGAATATTGATAGAAATATTTATAACTGGAACACACAGAACAGAATAAGTAAAAACACTGCAAACCTGGATATCTGCACCGAACAAAAACATCTTTCCGAAAAAAGGAAATA
>CM053505.1:326849-398798 GCA_028627145.1 Eidolon dupreanum | reverse complement strand
TTTTTTTTTTTCATAGAATAGTGGCCCTCGCGGCATCGTAAGACCGATTTTGTTATTTGGTCATTTTAGTACCTATCGATCCACCCGCCCGTGAGTGGCGTGCTGGCATAGTGCTGCCCCGGCAGAGTGTCGAGAGAAAAGACAGCCATCGACGAGCGAGCGGATGGAGAACAGGTCGTGGATACGTGCAGCGGAATATTACGCGGCCATGAAAAAGATGAAATACGCTGCCGCTTGCGACAACGTGGATGCACCTGGAGGGCATCACGCTGAGTGACATAAGTCAAACCGAGAAACACAAATCCCATATGACTTCTCTTATATGCGGAATCTAAAAAACAATAAACAGACAATGGAAACAGACTCATAGATGCAGAAAACAAAGCGATGCCGGTCGGATGGGAGGGAGCTGGGGGCGGGGTGCAAAGGGGAGAGGGATTAAGAAGGACAAATTGCCAGTTACAAAACAGTCACAGAGATGCGACGTTCGGCACAGGGAATATCGTCAACAATACTGTAATAACCACGTGCCGTGCCAGGCGGGGACTCGATTTATTGGGGGGGGTGGGGATCGCTTCATAGGTTATATAAATGTCTAATCACTATGTTGTACACCTGAAATTAATAGAATACTTGATTTCAACTGTAATTTAAAAAATTTAAACAGATCATGGGAAGTCAACGTTTAGAAAAGAGTCACCCTTTGTGGATACATAATTCACATATCACAAAACGCAGTCTCTAAAGCAGACGATTCGCTTTGGGTTTTTTGTTTGTTTTGTTTTGTTTTGTTTTTGGTATGTTGACAGCCGTGCGGCCATCACCACCATTCCGCAGCGTTTTCATGTCCCCAAAGGGACGCCTGCCACCCAGGGGCCGTGCCTCACCATTTGCACGTCTCTCGGCTCAAAACTGCACGCGGTCCGTCTAGATTCGCGTCTGCACGGCGGGTCCCGTCGGCGGCATCGTGCACCGTGTCCGCTACGACCGGCTCCCGGCTCCTCCCCACCGCTGTCTCTCTCCTGCTTTTCCCACGCCCTGCCCTGCATCATTCCCGTGGAGATGCTGGCACGTGGCCACGGCCAGATCAGACCGTACCCCACGTCCAGGGCGCACGCTGAGCTGTCACGGCACAACCCCAGCCGCCCGCGCCTGGCAGCGAAGGGACATTCACACACGTGCTCGGGGTTTCACACGCGGCCTGTGGTTCACCCTGTTCGTACGCAGGGCCCCACTGGGGTGCATCCCAAAACACACGTCGAAATTTGCAGTCCAACTCGGGATGTCCCGATTTCCCCTTTTCTCAGACGGTCTTCTCGATTTCTCAACGAGACGTAAACGCTGCGGCGAAGGGGTCCTATGTGTGTTTTCCCCGGAATTGGTAAATGATCGCACAACGAGGAGGAACCGGATGAAGGAGTTGGATCGATAGAGTCTCCCCCGGCCTCTGCACGGCGGTTGCAAACGCGAAGGTCGCCGTGATAATTTCATGGGACATGCCGACACCTGCTAGAACCAGGGGTCATCCGGGCAACAGCTGTGTCCCCAGTGTACTCCGTTCACCTTTTGAATGACGTGGCATTTTCCGTGAGCATCGCGTCACCCGTCCAACTCCCGTTCCGTGGGAAAGGTACACGACGCAAGGAAAAAAGTGTCGGCTTCATGCTGAGCTCTGGGACGTGGCTGAAATAATCCCGTAACTGAGCTCGACAGCCCAGCGCACCATGCGAAAAGCCACAGTTTTCCTCCGAAGATCAGCGCTTTGCTACGGCTCATTACGTGGAGGGACATCCCTTCTGCCACGCATTCTGGTCCCCTGTCCCGCAGCAGCCCGGCTCGCGGGGTCAATGCCTTTTAAATAAAGAGAATCCAGGTGCGCTGTTGAAACCCCACAGCTGGGGGCCTTTCACGCCCCAGCTTCCTCGGCCTCACACCCTCCCTCGACCCCCTCCCCCCTGCTGGGGACGCCGGCCCTGCCCTGTGCCCGTTGATGGAGGCAGCACCTTCGTCCTTGCTGAGAAGGCAATGGCCTTGTCCTCACCAGGTGACCAACTTCACCTCCACAAACACACCTGCGATTTACACAGCCCCTGCCGGGCTCAAGCGAACCGCCTGAATTTCCTCCCCTGCTGGGTGTTTGTCACCCTATAGATGCAGAATTAATAGCCACGGGCTCAGCTGATTCCCGTCGTTCCCTGCCCTTTGCCAATTTACTTACGAGGCACACCCACACGAGAATCAGGGTGTCGACGGCAATCCGTGAAACCTTAACGGGCCACAGTGGCACCTGACGCATCTCTTTCTTCACCGCCACGTGCTAAGCATGAGTCTCACGTTTAGGGCGAGGCTGCAAAATGCTCCTCTCTTGACGTTAACGGAAGGATGACTCGATTCTCGTGTTTTTATCCACTTCTAACCGAGGACAAGGTCCCTCCTGTCTTTCGGCCCGTGGAGCAGGAGGGGCCGTTTGGGGAACGTTATTTTCACCTCTTACTGGGAAAGTGGTCATGATTCCGCTCCAAGCCTAAATCTCAGATTCATACATGTCTAACAGGAAAGGAAACCACGGCATAAATACGAGATTAGGATTTTTTTAGGCAGCCGGTTAAGGACCGGAGCGAGGAGCAAGAAAGCGGACAGACGTTTCACCTGCCTTAATGCTGTAATTTGCAATCACGACGCCCTTCCCACAGGTGGATGGGAGAAGCACACGGAGGTCCAGGCAGACAAGAGAACATTTTTCAGTGATATAAACAAAGGAGCTGTCCAGCCGTGGAAAGACACGGAGGAACCTTACACGCTTATGACCAAGGCACAGAAGCCCATCTGAAAAGGTGACACTGTGATCCCGAGTCTAGGACATTCTGGAAAAGGCAAAACGGCGGGAGACAGTAGAAAGACCCGTGGTCACCAGGGGCTGTGGGAGGGAGGGGTGACTAGGGTACACGGAGGACATTTAGGCCAGTGACCACTGCTGTGCGTGACACCATTGTGCATCTGTGCAAATCGGTGCAACGCACAACGCAAGGAGCTGGGAGCCCCGGCTAATAACGTCGGCTCTTCCGCCGCGGCAAACGCGGTCTGAGGTCAGGACTCCAGCCACACGGGTCCCTGTGAGGGGGACACAGCTCCATGGACGCTCGCTGCTGTCCCCTCCATTTCTCTACGCTCCAAACCCGCTCTAACAACCGCAGACTGTTCCTTTTTGCCAGAATCCGGGGAATTACGGGGACCGCGAGGATGTGGGGACGGGCGTTGCCTCCCGAGGGAGGTAAAACGACGTCGCGCTTGCCTGTTTCCCACGTGAAAGCGGCATGGAGAAGACGCGACACGCGGCGTTGCTTCTCACGGGTCGCGGGCCACCAGCCGAGGAACTTCTAAAACGGAAGTCAAACGTGGCTCTTACGAAGGGTGCAGGGAGACGCACACGGGCTTTGGGATGTAGAAAACGAGTAAGCGACATGGCGTGACGCTGCTTCCTGGACAAACGCGTGATGACAGCGTTCACACGACTTGGGCTGTGCCCCAGCGAACCCACTGCGGGCGTCTTCACGAGACCTGAGTTCTGAACAGTGTTTCAGTCGCGATCGGCTTAAGGAATCGGGGGTCTCGTCCCCTGGGTGGTCTCCCCGTTGCTGTCCGGAGTAGCGTGTGGGGTGTTGCACACGGGTGCCCGTGTCTTGGGTTGTCACAGGAGACAAAGCTGTATCATGATGAGTAGTTTTGTGTTTTGGGACCAAAGACGGTAGAGATTAAAATTTACAAGGGGCTTATAACCTCGGTTATTTTACCAAACATGAGTTATTTAAAGGAACCTCTGTGACAGTCAAAGGACCTTGGGTGCAGCCTGCCTTCCCTCAACCCAAAGCAGGTGTCCCCTGGACATCCTCGTCAGTCGCCATGGATACCGGGCCGTGGGTCACTAGGGATTTGACATGTCAGGAAGGCATGTTAGCTTTTTTTTTTTTTTCCTTTCAAAGAAGACAGGATGGCGTGGAGTAGGAAAATTTTGCAAACAGTCTTGTTTTCTTAACACAATGATGCCAGTCCACGCTATCAAAATTACTAGCGAAGTCTCGAAGGATATTGTTGATCGAAGATACTTTTTGACGTGTCCTTCGCGACAGCATTCTGTTTGTTTCACAGTTAGCGTTAAAATGCCGGAAACGATTCTACATGCTAATCACTTATGCAAACACAGTCACACTGCAGGTTACAAATTATGGGAGTTATTGATATTCTGTCACATACTGAAGAACTCGAAGCTACAAATGCTCGCTGCCAGTTTTCCCGAAATGTGTCACATTTAAAACAGTGACAGAGCCTTCCAGATCTATAAACCTTTACACTCTGAAGAATATTTGAATATGGACCACTTCAAAGGCATAAGGAAACTCATCAGAAATTCCCTTTGTGTCACCCTGAGTTAGTGGCTTCTTTCAGCCTCTATCTTATAGAAAGTGACACAGTCGAACTGCTTGATTTCTAGAAATCTCATCCAGAATATCTTCTCCGCTAATAGAAGCGTATATATTATTCTGTGTGTTTATCTGAACTTTCTTGTGATGATGAAGAATCAGTCTTCCCAGGAGAAAGGGTAAAAAGGACAAAAGGTTACGGTTTTTGCCATGAGGTTCAGAAATGAATGATATATCACAGTAGAGTGGAAAAGGAAGAAGGAATAACAAACGTGTAGTTATCATGTGCAGGCCACATATATTCCTGTTCAATCGATTTGCTTTGCAAATATAAAAATATATGATTTCAGAAAATGATTGCTGAATGTAGAAATTGAATGATCTTTTAATAGATCGTTGATCCAATCCAAACTATAGAGAGATGAATCATTTTCTAGCTTTGCCGACCACTTTCTCACCCATCAAATTGGGACGATATAATTTTTTCTACCTGTGACACTGTGTACAGGAGGTGGCTTTGTAAGATGGTGCATGTGAAACAATGTAAAAAATTTATACCACTTTATTTATTGTAAAATGTATATCTTTAAATGCTAAATATGCATATTTTTAAAGAGCTGGTAACTGGAAGAATATAACTCCTAACTTGCAGTGCTTTTATAAAAAACAAACAAACAAACAAACATAAACAAGCTCCGTATAGTGTCGATAAATATTCGGGCTGTTTTCAAATAAATCTGTTGATGGATTCGATATGACAGGGCTGGTTGGATAAATATGGGGTCCCCTTTGATGCTTAGACACTAGGTTTTCTAAAACATTAGAGCACAGCTTTGGTTTTTCAGGGATGAGAACGTGGGTATGTAACGCTATTTACCCCTTCTATACCTTTACCCACCTGTAACATTGTCTACCCCAGACAAGGCTAAGCGACCCCAGCCAAACTTGACCTTATCTTTTACACAGAAAACGGAAACCTTTACTACAGGACACCTAGACAAAGTTATTGAACTTAACGTGTAATGAAAGATAGAATATAAGGACATGGGGAAGGGGTAGGAGGAAATAAATAGCTGAAGATGGCTGTCATCAGACTTCTCTGTGACATAAAATGCCGCGAAACAATGGCACGGTACCTAGACAGGTTTTGAGGAATAACAGCTTTGGTCTTGTATTGCATGCTCAGTAAGTTTTTCATATGCAAATGTGACAAACACCTCTTTCTGGATACACATGTAAAAAATTTGCCATCTCTGCCCGAGACATGATGAGTGCTGTTTCATTTCAGTTTTCTTCTGCAAGTTTCTTTTGGACAGGAAGAAGAAGAGCCACATAAACTACTCAATATTACAGCTTTAATTTCAAAATTCTGATACGCGTATTGACAATAATCAAATATGTTGACAACGATCAATATAATTGTTTTGTACATTTTGTATAGCTCCTCTCTCTGATTCAGAAACACTGAGAAAGATTTTCTAAATTTTAATATCTAAATTTCCGTTTCCATGGCTAGAAATAACCAGCTTTTTCTAACTCGTTTGTGCTCACTCCTTTCAACAATATATTCGATTATATTTACTCTTCATCGAGACACTGAGATATTCGGTTTATGTAATTCAGGATGCCTGCTGGTTTTGCTTCTGGTCAGGTTGTGATTCATGTTTTTGTTCCTGTTATAATTAAAATAAATAGTGCAGAGTTTTCAGCAAAAAAAAATATATATGACCGACTTTGTGATACATTCATTTCTTTTAAAAGTTAGTAGAACACAAATTGAGACAAATGAAGCACACGCGCATATATTATACACATACTAACACGCATATATTATACACATACTAATATATGTTGTTTTACTATATTTAATATTATATAGTCATATTATATAATATATAGTCATATACTATATTTAATATTATATAGTCATATATATACTAACACATATTTTATATTGTATATAATATGGTATAGTCTGCTACATTATATATGGTATAGTATAGATACATAGTATATTTACATTATGCACAATATATGTATGATATATAATACATATGTGTTATAGTACTATATATATATATATATATATATATATATATATACACATATGTGTGTGTGTGTATAAACTCTTAAATTGTTGTTCCGTGAAACTTTATTCTTGGGAAGGATAAGGTGATACACGGAGCCTTTTCCCTCACCCCGATAAGTGCTGAGGCTCCCTGGAGAGTACTGTTTATTCAGGGGGCCTCGCTTTCTGGGAGCGCGGCTGTGACAAACGCCGATGCCTTCCGGCTACGCTCCCATGCCGAGCTCAGCCTCCACACTCAGCACCGAGAGAGCGTGGAGGTCTCAAAGCTCCTTCGCTAACCAGACACTCCACGCTGCTGAAACTCCTCTGCCTTCCCTCCCTGACAACATCTCAGCGTGTGAACAATGCCTTCTGTCCTCTTTTTTTTTGTAGAAGCCCCCACACAGCTTCACGAATCATCAGATTTAAAAATATATATATATTTTAATGATGTAAGATTGGTTGATACCATTATATAAGTTTCAGGCATGCAACTCTCTAATTTGACATCTGTCTGTGCTAGTGTGCTCGCCACCAAAAGTCTTGTTTTTACCCATTACCGTGCTATTGTCTGTCTTTTTGCCCATTTAGCCCTCCTTCAAACCCTTTTCTCTTGGGGAACCATCAATCTGTTGTCTGTCTCTATAAGTTTGTGTTATAGATAGATACATAGGTAGATAGATAGATAGATAGATAGATAGATAGATAGATAGATGATAGACAGATAGATAGATAGACAGATAGATAGACAGATAGATATATGAAATATAGATGATAGACAGACACATATATACATACACATACATATATATAAACACACACACATATGCACATATACACACCTGTATTTCAGATACGATTGAAATGATATGGTATTTATCTTCCTCTGTATGACTTATTTCACGCAGCATAATACTTTCTTGGTCGATCCATGTTGTCACAAATGGTAAGTTTTCAAATTTTCATGGCCGAGTAATATTCCACCGTATATATATATATATATATATATATATATATATATATATATATATATATATCTATGACCTCTTCTTTATCCATTCATCCATTGACGGACACCTGGGTTTTTTTCCATGTCTTGGCTATTGTAAATCATGGTGAAATGATCATAGGGGGACATATATGGTATCGAATGGGTGTTTTCATTTTCTTTGGGTCGATAGCCGGAAGTGGAATGGCTGAGTCCTATGGTCGTTCTGTTCTTCATTTTTCGAAGAACCTCCGTGCTGTTTTCCATCGTGGCTGCACCAATCTGCAATCCCGCCAACAGTGCAGAAGGTCCCCTCTCGTCCCCGTCCTCACCGACACTTGTTATTCCTTCTCCTCCTCATCATCGCCGTTCTGACAGGCGGGAGGTGATGTCTCCCGTGGTTTTCACCTGTATTTCCCCGACGATTACCGATGCGGAGCACCTTTTCATGCGCCTGTTGGCCATCTGTGTGTCTCCCTTGGAAAAATTTCGACTCAGATTCTCTGCCAGTTTTTTAATTAGGTTACTTTTTTCTTTTTTTGTTGTACGAGTTCTTGATCTGTAGATATTAACGCCTTGTGAGTTACAAATATCTTCTCCCGTTCAGTGGGTTGCCTTGTTGTTTTGCTGATCATTTCCTTTGCTGTGCAGAAGCCTTTTAGTTTGATGTAGTTCTGCTTTATAATGATCGCTTTTTTTCCCCCCTTGCTTTTGGAGACAAATCCACAAAAACATCCGTAAGACTGATGCCAGTGAGCTTACTGCCTGTGTTTTCTTCTGTGTTGCATTGCTTCAGGTCTCATATCCAAGTCTCTAATCGATGTTAACTTTCATATATGGCGCACGACGGTGGTCCAGCATCATTTTCATATATGTCTCCCCAGTTTTCCCAGCGCCGTTGACGGACGAGACTGTCTCTTCTCCTTTGCAAGTCCTTGGATCCTTTGTCTTCAATTAGTTCTCCTCCGGGTATTAGCTTTCGACTTGGCAATTATTTAAACGAGGGTGCGAGACGTCACGGGAGATGGAGAGAAATGCTTAGTACCATTTGCGGGAATTACAGGGAGATGAAGTTTTGATGACGGGTGTGTGAAGGCAATTTCAGGTCGTCACGGTTTGGATGAGG
Source organism: Eidolon dupreanum (assembly GCA_028627145.1). Taxonomy (NCBI): domain Eukaryota; kingdom Metazoa; phylum Chordata; class Mammalia; order Chiroptera; family Pteropodidae; genus Eidolon; species Eidolon dupreanum. The sequence continues at coordinate 390,198 of CM053505.1, read as the reverse complement.
GATAGAAGCAAATAGGATGAGCAAACAAGCTCAGGGTGCGGGGAGTGGGCGGATGTGGGTGTCATCATGAGCTTGGCTATAGGCAGGCCATCCTAGGTGCCTCACCGAGATTATAGCAGAGAAGCATGTAGAATGAACCAGGTGGCAGGTCACATCCGGACCTTTGGGAATTGCTGGCACTTGGGAAATGCCAGGGGACAACCGTCTAGCCCCACGACGGGCTCTTTCCCTAACGTCGCGTTTCTGCGGCTCAGACTTGCTGTGGCAGGAGCAGCAGGCGATTCTGGTGTGTGAGGGGCGAAGGCAGGGCAGTTCCGGGGAGCAGTGGACCCTTCCGACGGCTGCGGGTCCAAGGCGAAGGTGAGGCCCTTTGATTCCTGGCGAGGCCCCGTCTCCTGGTTTTCACACGCCCCCCCCCCCATACTCACACGGTCCTTAGTGGAGAGACCTCGGACATCTCTTCTTAAAAGGACACGGATCCCATCGTGGGGTCGCACCCAAATGACCTCATCCGAACCTAATCTCCCCCCCCCCGGGGCCCTGCCCCTGAGTACCATCCCACGGGAGTTCGGCCCGTCAGCAGGTTAAAAATGTCGCCTCTTTCGTTCACCTGTAGCTCCTCCTCTTTCGCATATGATAAGCATAAGTTTCTGGAGGCCAATAAGGCTCTCCTGGGATGCATTTCTATCTCTAAGAAATATCAGTAGTAGCCAGGCTTCCATGAGCTCTGGGCTACGTATAGGGAGAGAGAAATTCCGCAGAGATATTTGATAGACCGGTGAGAATAGGGGTCAGGTTTCAATGAATCCTGCTCTGCAGGCAGGGCAGAGGACAAGGGACACGAGAAATCACATCCTTTGTGCAAATCGCTGTCAAGGAAACCCAATTTAGTCACTGTTTTAAAAGAAGAGGAAGTCATTTGGCCTCTCATGGGTATCATGACAAGTGATGGAGGCCGGCCACGAAAAAATATCCGAGGACCATGATTTTAAAAACCTATACTGCTGAGAAATAATTAGTTCTGGTGTAGACGTAACTGTGGTTTCCTGCACACCACCACCCGGCTGTGGGCCCGTCCACGTCGGTGGCAAACTCTGCTAACTGCTGTCTGCCGGAATTTAAAACCCCTTCTCTCTCAGCTGGTATTTTCACTGGCATGTCTAGAAAGCAAGAAACCCATAGAAAGGCTAAGCGAGTGTTCAGATGATCGTTTTATACGATCAAACGGTTTCATTTAATGAAATTCAACTCAACTGAGCTTGCCGTTCATTTTATTTATTTATTTTTCAGTTACGTAAATTAGCGTTGTAAAAGGCGCGATTTGACTTGGTGTGATTGACGTTCACACGGCTTGTCCCCCCCGTCTCTCCAAACACGTGTCGCTCAGTTAAACGACAATAAAAAAAGAAGCGCGCCCCTTGAGCTTCGTGCTCTCCTCTGTGGATAAAGCGCAGTCCGGACAGCCCGGTTCTAAAGAGGGTTCTGTGATTGTAACGTCACGCGGTGGACACAGGGTGTCTTCTGGGCTTTGCTGTGTTGTCATGGTAAACGCCGGACCTGGGGTCGATTCTGTGTCTTCGCACCTGCAAAAGTCTCCTCGCAGTCCGTAAGTAAACCTCACTCCTTGCAGAACACGTCCTTCTTAAAGTCCTGAGAATTCAACGAAAACCCGAGGAAGCGTCTGTCAACGGTGAGAGTGACAGTTTTACGCAAAAAGAAAGGAAGGAAGGAAGGAAGGAAGGAAGGAAGGAAGGAAGGAAGGAAGGAAGGAAGGAAGGAAGGAAGGAAGAAAGAAAGAAAGAAAGAAAGAAAGAAAGAAAGAAAGAAAGAAAGAAAGAAAGAAAGAAAGAAAGAAAGAAAGAAAGAAAGAAAGAAAGAAAGAAAGAAAGAAAGAAAAATGAAGAAAAGTAGACACCGGCGTGCACGGAAGTGCGAACTGAATTGTAAATAAGGAGCCGGTGCGTCCCCTCTGTTGCTCTGAGACTTCGATCGTCCCTCATCTTTGAGGCGGTGACGCGATTTGGTGAAAACAGGAAGGGAGAGCTGAGTTCTGCCGTGCCATCGGTTCCCGGGCCCGGGTCCGACACACGATTTCCGTTCGCCGCGGGCTGCGTGTCGCTGTCCAGCGGCAGCGCGCACGACCCGCCCTGCAGCCACGTCCCGGCGGAAGGCGGTCAGAGGCACCGTGACCGGCCTGCCCTGAGGCTTCCGAGAGACACGCAGGTAAAGCAGCAAACCTCTGCTGCATTTATATGCCAAGTCCAGAGCAGGCAAATCCAGGGCGACAGGTGGATTCGTGGCCGCAGGAGCTGGCAGGAGGGTTCGATAGGGACAGACTGCTCAGTGGGCGTGGGCCCTGTGTCTGAGCCGCTGAACCTGCTCTGGGACTAGACAAGGGTGACATATACACCCATTTGGACCGTACCGACTGCCGCAGAACTGCACACTCGAAGGTAGCGGTTGACTTCATGTGGCGAGGATTTCACATCGGTGAACGAGCAGCACGGGGCTGCCATGGGCTTGACTCGGAAGCAGCCGGGTCTGCGAGACTCACAGCTCCTGACTCTCGGCCGCAGAGAAGAGCCTGGGGCCGGCCCAGCCTCGCCAGGCCGGTCCCAGCACGGAGCTGGGCCTTGCGTCCGTCCGTGCTCGTGGCCAGAGAAAGCCAGTCTCTTCGCTAGAAGTCGGGGGGAGGTGGCAGCCGCTCCCAGGGGCCGCCGGAGCGGCGTGTCACAGTGATCGGGCGTCTCGTGCGAGTGACACACAAGCAGGAAGGAGCGTCCGTGGTGCCGGCCGTCGTGGTTGGGGGTCCTTCTCGTTTGCCAGGGGGGGCGTTCCAGCCCCCGGCACCCCCAAGCTCTGGCCTTCTAGAGGGAGCGTGACACAGACGGATGTGAGGGCCCGGCCCTGGCTCCCTCCCCACGTGCAGTTTGAAGAGCGACTTCGACTGATGGAGCCCTTCGGCTCAGGAGCCCGGTGGGCCGGGGGGCTCCTCGTCCTGCGTGTCTCGCCCTTAGTGGAGGGAGGGGCCTCGGCCATTTGCACCAACACGTTGACACTTCATTTCCAGCGTGCACCCGCCATGCCGGGGTCACGACGTGGACGGGCTAAAGCCTGCCCTGGCGGGCATCTGTTACGGGCAGGTTCGCCGTGAGGTCCCTCTGTCCCCTTCAGCCTCCCTCCAGGGAGAGGATGGGCCTGGCTAGGAGCCAGCTTCCAAGTGCGGTGGTAGACGGTGACGGGACCCCTCCCTTGCCTGTAACTGAAGACACTGTACCTTCGCATGCCGGCGAATGTCATTGCCATGACCACAGCGAATGCACCTTCCCAGTGTAAAATAGGACACGCTCTTCAAGGTCATCTTCAAAGGCACCGAATGGGGTTCACGCCTAACGCCGGAGGCCCTGGCGGCTCGTGAATCGAACGTTAGTGAGCACACTGAACGTTTCAGCACCCGGCCTCGACACAAGTCTGAACCGTGGCTTTGCACAAGCGAGACGCTGATTCCACGCGGACACCCCGAGCCGTTTCCTGCGCCCGGGTCAGCCGTGAGAACGCGCTTGGCGGCCACAAGCCCGTGATGACTCTGTCACGGCTTAGACTGAAATCCCGAGGGAGCGTTTGGCACTGAGGTGACACGCAGGGCTGGTCTGTGACCCCCAAAGAGACGGCAACGTCTGCGGATTCCTTGCTCAAATGGTAACTGCTCTGCTCATCCCAAAGAAGGTGACCAAAGCTCAAAGCGTTCATTTTAGGTTTCTCATGGGTTAAACAAGATTCTGCATTTATGCATACACCTCTGTGAAGAGGCCAATTATAAATGATGGCGCCCATGAGGGCCCGGACGGATAAATTTAACAAATTAGAAACACGAGTGGAACAGGCGGTGAGAAAAAGGTAAATCTTAACGTATTCCAATGACCCCTTTGTAAATATTTCACAAGCCTTGTCTTTAAAGCAGAGGACTATGAGATTGCATCCTATTTTATAAATGTGCAAAGTTTTGAAATATGTTTCGACTCACCTACCATTTACCCATTTAATATCTACATATTAAAACTCTAAAATACGCCATACATCGTGCTAGGCACCGTGGCTGTGGACACATTTTCCACATGCCTGCCCTTTTTTTCTCTTTTCTTACCTTCGTCTTTTCATCCTTCCCTCTTATTTTTAAGCGAGGAATATGAAGAGATGTAAAACTATTAATAAGGTGGATATTTCTTTTGGAGGGGTAGATTTCTAGATGAAGTTAGAGAAATCGTTTTCCTGCAGGATGATTTTCTTCCCGCATTCCCCCATGATCCATTTACGCATATAATGGACCGTCAAGGAAGGGAATGCCTGCCCTATTTTACTTTATCCATCCATAGAGCCCAAGAGGCCCCAGGGTCCTGTCTGGATAACCTGCCAACAGAAGCCACAAGGCTCGCATATGAATGCGAAATCCTTTCTGATTTAAATAAATCCATTAGCATTTATATTCGAAGAGTTTTGAGTCATTTGAGAAGCATCAAAAAAAAAAAAAAAAAAGTTTGTCCCTGAGTCACAAACCAAAATTTACATTCGTCAAAAGATCTCTCTCCGGCTTGATTCAGGTTTCAGACAATCCAGACAGGTCTGGTGCAAAATGAGGGCAGAATGACAAAAGGGCTCCTAAAACCCCATCCGGTCCTCACCCTTCCCCAGCCCGCCCGAGCTCCCATTTCGTTCCATTTTCAATCTCCTGGCTCAAATGGACAGGGTTTCGCGCTGCAAATTGCCCTGTGGCAGCAGAAATGAATGACTTCTCAGTCCAAGCATGGAAACGTCTCCCCTCCTCCCCGCCTCAAGATTTGCTTTCACAAGATTTTGTTTTTCCCTCTTCGCTTTAAAGATTCAAATAGCCGATGGAGCACAGAGCGAGATGGAAGCCCGCAGCAGCGGGGATGGGGAAACCAGTTCATTCTCGACAGACTCTTGGATTCCGTGCACTTGGCACCTTTTGGGGGCTGACACCAACAGTTTTGTTCACTTGATTGATCAAGGGAGCATTGGTTCCCATGTTTGGATTAGATAAAGGCTTCTGCACGTATTAAAATTTAATTCTAATGAATACCGACACAAATGGAGAAAGATTGAGGATGGTGATGCCAAATCTTAATGACCAATTCATTACCGTGTTTTCCTTCCTTTTTTTAAAAAAAAAGATTTCATTGGATTTTGGCACATTCCAAAAGCTCTTACCAGTTAAAGAATCCATCGTTTACTCCAAAAATTGACTGAAGCCCTATGTCGTTTTCGTCCAAAATTGGTTTTTGTGTCCAAAATTGCCCAAATTTTAAATCACGTTGGATTAGAACCCACCTGATCACCTTGTTTTAACTTGATTACATCTGCAAAGACCCAATTTGCCAAGTAAGGCTGCATTCACAAGTACTAGGAGTTATGGCATCAATATAATAGCTTTTGGGGGGGAGACAGAATTTAATCGATAACATCAGTACCTCTTGTAATATCTTTCACACTAAATATACGTATGTCTCTCTGTGTGTGTGTGGATGGATATATATATGGAAAACTTAGAATAACCTTATACATAAATGACTGCTAACAGTATCCATCAACATGGTTAGACATTGAGAAAAAAAGCTGTTCACGTTTTTCTGTCTTACAAAAATGCAATTTTCATTTCAATTTCTAGGTGGTTATAGAGTAATTGACACAACGTGCAAGTCTCCTCTCCTGTGGCCAGTCCGTTTCGTCCTCAGAGCTTCAGTGAGCACGTCCTGCCTCATTGTAGCTATTGTTTTTTTCTTTTTTTTAATGATTGATGAGAATTAGACGCCATCACGGAGCCAGGGTCAGTGACAGGACGGTTTTAAAGCGTGGTTCATGCCTTGCCACGCTTTTCTGCGGTCAAGTCCACGTACCTGGACCACGCGGGTTCCGACCCTGGGGTCCAACCTGGCGGCCTCCTGCATTGCAAACACGTGTCAGCCGACAAACACGCGGGATCCGCAGGGGACCGAGTCTGCCCCGCGGGAGCCTGACAGAGCTACCTCAGCCCTAAGCACCGTTCCCACGGCTAACAGCTCTCCTGCCCCCAAACCTCCCCGGGGATCGGCGTCTGTCCCCGGCGACACAGGTGACTTGAGCCGGTGTCCCGAAGGTCTATCCATCCGACCTCGCCATTGGCCAGGGCGAGGCTGTCTTGAGGACGAATTTGAGCTGCACAGGTGCTGTGGCATGTGAGAAAAATACGTATTAATTCCCCAAACCCCGACTCTCAGAGGGAAGGAGACGCAGGGTCTGCCAGCCGTTGCTGGGAACGGCTCACGCCTGGGTGTGTGGCTGTCCCCAACAGTCGTATCTCTGCCCGTGTTGTCCTAGCGTCTACCTCCTCGCTGGCGGAGCCCTGAGTATTTGCCATCAGGCTCCTTACGGAAAAAGCTGGCCAGCCCCTGATGCAGAAGACTGTCGCATGAAATATGTCACCTTCCAGAACCGCCAAGCACACAGTTCCTTCTCTTCATTTGCCAAAATGCCTTTGACAGTCACGCTGCCATGGTAAACAGCATTTTTAAATTATATATATATGTATATGTATGAATAGTTCTGTCCACGTACATCTTCCGTGTAGTACCTATAGGACTATTTATATGTAATTCCTTCAGTATTTTACGTATGTAATTTATATATGTGATTTTAAAATGTGATACTGCATATCATATATTTAATGCCTATATTGTATATGTACATAACACATGTTATATATTATACATATATAAATATAACATCTGTACCTGATATATGTTGTTCGATGCATTGGAATTTTGATTATCATTCCTTATTTTGACCACCAGGTGAATTATGACGATCATTTTTAAAACATAAACCAAAGTTCTAAATTTACTTAAACAATTTACGCTACAAGATTTCACGTTTGTTAACTAGAAAATGTATCTTTTACTTTTAATAGCTGTTTGTACATTTTTAGGAGAAAGTCAACTTTTTGAAAATCCGAACACTTCTTAAGGTGACATTTTCTGTGTATTTTACTGTTCTTAACTTTTTATATAATTACATTTAATTTTTTAACATCTTTTAGAACAGGGCTGAATCCAGCTGTGGCTTTTTTTTTTTTTTTTTTTTTTAAGGAAATAGTAACTGGAACTTAGCTATGCCTCATTTTTCACATACTGTCTGCGCCTCGTTTTCAAAGACAATACCAATCGCCGGTTCCTTTTAGTAGTTAAAAACTTGCAAGACTTATTGGCAACACCGAGACGAACCTTTACAACGGACGGGGAATGGCATTAAATCCATTATTTTAATCTACATCATTTATCGGCGACTTTCCTAAAGTGCGTCATTCGAGAGCCTTTCTTCACGGCCGGTCACGTCAGGTGTGAAGCAGGACTCAGAGTGACCCCTGACCATCGATGGCTACCAGTTATGCCATTTTATCTCTCTCTTCCAAAAGCAGAGTGTTGTTTGGGCCGCGGACACAGCTCACTGCTCCGTTATATCAGCAGAACAGGCACCAGATGTGCTCGGTGACTCCTCATTGCTCGTCGTGAGTCTTCAGAAAAGCAGAGGTTATCTGGGCTTCATTCAATGCCTTCCCATGGTGTCGACGGCCCCTGTTACGTTAACGTGTGGACAGGTGGCCTCTGCATTATTCACACCTTCGGGCTGTTGCGTGGCGTCCTGCCATAGATGTCTGTGTATGAGTTTTTGCCACGTCACCTGTGTGCATTCCTGTTGGGCATCCACGTAGGTGACGGACGGCCGGGTTATGCGGTAGCTTTCTGTTTAGCTCCTTGCAGACAGGTAAACCGTTTCCCACGACACCTGCACGATCGGACGTCAGCGATGCCCAAGGCGGTCAGTCTCCCCACGCCTGGAAATACTTCCCGCTTCCCTTCCGTTGCCCGCTTTAATTCAAATACTTCTCAGTCTGAGGATTTATAACATGCATCATTATAAAACGTGGTTTGTCTTCAGAGGGCAAACTTACGATCTTTGCAATTTTCCCACATTGTATCTTTAGAAATTGCTGTAAACAAATAGCCTTAAATACTGAGACCCATGTAACTTTAGAAAATGTTGTTCTTTTCCATAAGATTATTTGTGTGTGTGGGGTGGGGAGGGGACTAGACTAAGAAACACAGGTGCTTGCATGCTCTAAGAGGCTGTAATGAGACGTGATGGAAGTCAAGATTTTCAGAGGTAAAGATTCTCCCTTACAAGCTGGGGAAGGAGCCGATTGAACAAACAGACGATAAGAGACGGGCTGATTAGCAATTTTCTTTCTTCTCCTCTTCATATGCATATTATGTTTCGAGTGCATTTTTTACTAGCAAAAAGAAAACCCTCCTGGGAAAACACCACCTTCTGATTAAACTCTCAGCTTACGCTTTGCTGGCTTTGCTGGCCAGGCAGTTCATCCGACCTGCAAAAAAAAAAAAAAAAAAAAAAACGGGAAATGTTCTCTCCTGGCCAATCTGAAAATGCGAACATGAGCATCCTTCCATTTTAACTCGTTCTGTCTGTCACTAGCTCTGTGTAGGTGACTTGCAACACTTTATAGCACAGCCTGTTCCTTCTGTTTCCTTACGCATTTCCCCTTATGACTCGCCAGCCCAAAGGACCCCACTCGTGGTCAGAAAGCAGGGCAGGGACAGCGATGGGGAGGTCCCACCGGCTGTGCAAACAAGGGCACAGCTTTTCCAAGACCATTTCCCAAGGGCCACTGCTCATACGTTCCTCCCCTCTCTCTCCTGAGGCATTGCCTCCTGAGAACACGTGGAAAGCTTGGCGACTGTTTGCCAATGGCAGTGACCATCGCGGATTTCTGTCGTGGCATAGGCTGACTACGTAAAGTTTGTTCTCGATGGAAATGCGGCTTTTCGTTAAAGTGCAAATGGGCCAAAGTGACTTACAGTCATTTAACTGTTAGATAGTATTTCATTCTTCTATACACGTGTAATGATCTCGGTCCGTTTTTAATTCTGGCAAGTTCCCGAAATTCTTTCTTTCCTTTTTTTTTTTTGAAAGTAAGTGGGCAAAAACAGTAAAAAAAAAAAAAAAAAAAAAATAGACCGCAGAGTTTTTCGAGTACGGAGCTTTATACGCTTTCTTTGTAGAATGTATGTCGCGAGAAGCGTGTTCGTGTGACCACATCGAAAAGAAAAATCGAACGGTGGGCATTTAATTCGTACCTTCGAGGAGTCCGTGGGCCGCAGACATGTTTTGTCAGCATTCCTGGACATGTTTTGCGACAGAGCTTTTACTTTTTCTTGACACCCGCACCAGAGAGTCTAGCCTTTGGCGGGCAGTATTTTAAGGCGGCTTCTTTCTATCAATTCACACAGAAAAAAAAGGTCGCAACACTGTCCCCCACGCCTTTCTGGAAGCTTCTCTTCCACTCACCTTCAGCTCTCTCGTCCAGGCTGTATAATTCCCCCGTCTGCTTTCGATGACATTGGATGTGTCCCGTGCCACTTGACTGGGAAAATTTACAGCCTTGATAGCAAAGCATTATTATTTGGTGACCTAACCCCACAAATACGTAAAAGAACACCAACGATCAAGAAGATTATTATAAAAAATCACGACATGCCCATGTGTCTCCTTGACTGACCTGACCTCCGGCTATGAATCGCTTTTCTACGTGTGTCTCGGGGCCATGGCCCGGCCGGTTAAAAGTCTACGTACAAGTCGTTGCTGCTAACACGCTCATTCTGTGCGTAAGAAAACAAAGGTTCAGGGATGTCAAATAATATCCGCATCTAACGATCGGTGAGGCTGAGATTTAAGCCCAGGAAACCCGCTTCAGATGCGAGCACTTGGCCTCACACACTTGCTCTTGGTTTCTGTCCCATCCCCACAAGGAAATGGTCACTGGAACGTGCGTGTCCCAAGCGATCCTAGCAGAGAGGAAGTACAATGATCCCACGGTCTCAATTTTTGAGGAAGTAGTCCCAGTGTGTGTGGGAGGAGTTAAATCTTTTATCCAAAAATTTTAACAACCATGTTCTCGTTTTCTTCTGTTATTTGTATCCATCTCTTCCGTTGTGTTTGTTTTTCTTCTTCCTGGTTCCTCAGACGCAAGGCATGGGCCAGTGGATCTCATTCCCTCTGGATTCTTAAAAAGCATTGTGAGCTGTCGCTGTTCCTCACAGTGCTCCATTAAACCCTGGCATGGAGGTTTTGCTGGCTTCTACTCGCTTGCCTTCATCGTAATTTTCTAAATCAAAGCTTTTGATTGTATTGTTCACCTGAGCCTCTTTAGAAGAACGTTATCAATTTCCTACACACAGACGATTTTGTTTTCTACTTTTTCTCCCAATATTGAAAAAAATATAACTTTATTGCCTTATACTGGGTGACATCTCCGTAATTTTGAAGGGAGGGTCGCTGCAAACGTGTGGGCTCCTTTTTGGTTTAATTCATGACTCAGATGCAGACAAACGATAGTTCTCATGCCTCATTGAATGCCTGTTTTTAGTTACTATGTCTTCACATCTGCAAAGAAAAAAATGGAATAGCCAATATTTCTCATTATCCACCTTCACGGCTTCAATCTCAGCTAATAAGAAGCCTTCATTCTCTCTTAGTTTGGGGGGGGGGGGGCAGGGAGCTTTCCGCCCAACAATACAGTGACACACGTGGATTCTTCAGCTCTTTTGAACGATCAGCTGCCCTCGTCTCCTTTGCTAATAATGTCCATTCGTAACATTCGATCCCACTTTTAATTCTCAGCTGCTTCTCAGAGGTTAAAGTTGAGGACGATATTTGATAGAAACACCCAGATACAGTGACATTTCAGTCCAAAAACCCTCAACGTAGCAACAAGACATGACGTGTGTGTGTCCCCGCAGGTTCTGGGTAGAAAACTCACCCAGAACTTTCTCCATGGGACGCACGGTTTGGACTCTATGTGTGGCTTCCACGGTGGAAAACGTTCTGTTGGGGGCTCAGACCACCTCAGAGGAAAGGTCTCTGTCATCGCTTTAGACCCAGACTCCCACTTTTTCTTGAAATGCTCAAACGCTCTCCCAGTTCACCTGCCCGCATTGAGCCTAAACTCCCTCTGACCCATGGCAAAGCGCCTTTGAGGGTTGATGGGATTCTTCCACAGGAGTCTAGAAACGTCCAGGTGTGACCCAGTCGAATCCGGGTTTCCCTGATTTTGCCACTTCTTCCTTTATCTTCGCTTCATTCGTCAAAAGGAAAATTTTTCACATCAAACATTTTTCAGATATTTTAAGATAGACTTCCCACACCGTAAAACGCCTCCTTTGGAGCATGTGCCTCTGCGACTTTTGACAAATGCGTACGGTCATGTGACCACCCGCACAATCGAGATGTAGAATATTTTCGTACCCCCACATTTCCATCTCCACCCGCTTGTGGTCAGACTCTCGCTCACCCCTAGTCCTGGCGACGACCGATCTGAGCTCCATCCTCACACTTTTGCCTTTTCAGATTGTCAGAAGTGTCGGTTCACGACACAGTAGGTAGCCTTTCGAGTCTGGTTTCCCTCACTCAGATAAATGCATCTGAGGTCCGTCCATATTGTTGCGTGTATCACTGCTTGTTGTCTTTGTGACTGAGGGGCCTTTACTTGTTTCTAGTTTTTGGTAGTTCCAAGGAAAGCCAGGGCAAACATTGCACAAAGTAAGCTTGCCTTTCTCTTGGCTGGACCCTCAACCCCTGGATTCTGAGTTCACATGTTTAACTTTCTAATTTCTATCAACTTTCATTTGTCAGACACTCTCCTGAATATACATCAGTGTGCAGCGTCGTTCAGAATGCTGAGATTTCAAAATATACCATAAATACCCAAACACACCAAACATCTCTGTTCAGAAGAGTTTTAAATTATTACAGAGGAACAGTAGAAATGAGATGGCACCGATTAATATTTAACTATTCCTTCCAAAATAGATTCCACTCTCTAAAGTATTGGACAGAATGGAAAATAAAAACGTACCCAAGTTACAAAGTATATTTCGTGTTAATATTCGACAGAAAGAATTATTTGTATGTAATCATATTTTTAATATGCAGGTAGTGTTGTTAAAATATGTAATAAGTTTTAGAAGTAGGAATAATAATTATAATATATATTATATATGACGTACGTATATTATACATATTGCAATATATATACATATACAATACTATTGTATGCACATCATACTATATTGTATATGTGCATGTATATATATGTATTATATATGGCAGTATATATAGTATAGTACATAGTATTAGTATAAATACTGTATTATATATGTTTGTATCATACATCGGTAGTGTATAAATAGTATAATATGTGTCTCATATATACATAGTATATATGTACAGTATAGTACACATATAAACATATAACATGTATATTAAATATACTACTATATCTAAACACCACTATATACATATTATATCATCCTGTGATACACATATGATGCACATTATGCCATACATAACATACACAGCATGCCTTATGTATATAGTAGTATGTATACTATAGATATTATATCAGATCCGCATATACTAACAATTCCTTCGCGCAGTTGGTAAATACAAAGTCGACGTTCGCAAGTGTCCTTGACTTAAGTAAATCGCGCCAACAATCTTTCTACGCCCAGTTTATGAAAAGTATGCCACCCTTTGCACCTCTATAGGAGTCCTTGAGGAGAACATTTAAGAATCACGGAACATTTCAGTGTTGATACGAGTTGTCTGTTTTCATTAGTAACTTGGTGGAATGAGGAGCTGTATACCCACCGGCAGATTTTAAGCCCAAGGTCACTGCCAGAGCTCCACGCGTCTGTGGAAAATGTGATGCTTTCAGGAGGCTATAGCTGGGTTCAGGAAAGTTCAGCCATAGCTAAGTAGAAACTGTGCGCCTCGCTACCATTTAAATTAGACACAGAAATTGGGCTGAAGCGTTTTCCGGGTATTTGAGCTGCTTTAAACATACCAAATATTTGTAAATTGTGGACCCAATACCAGATCTGTATCCAGAATGCATACAAATGTCTAACAACTTAAGCATACAAAAACACAAATAACCCAATTAAAGCACGGAAAATGAAAACCACACAAAAATCCGAGTATCCTGTGCAATACAATTCACATAAAACTTCTTTTCTTTATCTTTTTATATTTATTTTCATTAAACGAATAAGACCAGTAGTAGGATACATTTTAATTGGAGGCATAAACTGATACAAGACCCTTTACTGGAGAATACGATCCCTGTTTGCGTCTCTGGGTTAATTCTTCGAAAATTATTCTAGTTGACGGGGGTCCGTGTCATAAATGTCACCATGAAACACTCTCTTCCTTTTTTAGGGTAGAAAAAAAAAATAGAACTAGCAGGATATGTTTTGAGCTGTCCTCGCTGTGTGGTGACGTCTTGGGTTACTTTGCTACCTGCGTTTTAAATTCAGAAATCAGGCACTCACTGAGAAAGCTCCAGAAGCGTCCACCTCTTCATGCCTGCCGACATCATTCCCCTTCCGTCTTTGCTGCGCTCGTTTATGCTGAGTGGTAGAGTCCTGGCCTCTCCCCCGAGGGTCAGCCAAGCACAGGGGCGAGATTTACTTCAGAGAGAGAATGCGCTGGGGTCAGAAGGCAGCGCCCCCCACCCCTGGTCACGGGCACAGACGCGTGCACCCCACTGCTGGTGGTACACACCCCACTGGCACGTGGCGTGCGCTCACCCTTCATGCCCTAACTCCACACGCACGTCACCATCTGTACTTACACACGACCCTATTTACACCCACTGGGGACAACGGCTGGTCGTGGCTATTTTGTTCTGACGCCCTCCCAGGCGAATTCACCCACGTGCCCCCTCTGTGCCCCGATCGCTAATCCATCCGAATTTCCGCCGGGCGCGCCCTTCTGCCTTCGAGAGCGCCCGCATCTCTCGCTCCAAGCGTCTGCTCGCATTTCCATCGGGATTCCCTCACGCGGTCATCCCCTGTGGCCTGTGGCGTGGCGGCTCGTCCCCTTTCCTGCGTCTGCTACCTCAGTGATCCCCACCCAGCCGTTTCCTGCCCAATTTCAGCTCTGACAGCCAGGTAACCTTAGGGATCTCATGTGCCTGTTTCTGCTCCCCAACAGCTGTTAAAGATTTGACTGCGGCATTTAGGAGGCGAGACTTGTCACTCTGGCGACTATTTAACCTCGAAAAAGAAAAACAAAAGGCTGGCCCCAACATCCTCACTTGTCACAGAAGAAAGAGAGTAACAGGTGCAGGGACTCCCCAGGTTTAATCATGGCAATCACAGGGGACCGGGGCATTACAGAAAACTTTAGGGTGTTACCTAAATATGAGTTCGTATGAAAGGATTTGGGCACGGGGTACAGAATTCCATAAATCGTATGGAATGATCTAGAATGCTGAAATATGCCATAAAGTGTAGACGAACTGCGTGATGCATGTCAGGGTAATCCTTACATCCTTTAGGAGTACGTGTGCACGCATGTAACACAGGATGCGGCACGCGACGTAGACTGAGCTCCGTATTCCCCTCTTAGTAAATAATCCCTGCAGACGGTAAACAGAAAATCATGATGTGGATCACACAACGGTCCCTACCACACGAACCTTGCGGATTTAATCCAGCCACCGAACTCACGGAAATGACTTGCAGAAAATCGCTGGACCAGATCGAAAGAATCCACGTGCAGATGGACTTGTTTTATGCTGTGTTGTTTGAAGTCTTCGGACGAGATGTCAATAAAAAAAGAGAGAACGAGAAGAAAACCCTCTAAATATGACACAGCACGGACTAATTCACTAAATGGCAGCGTGGTCACTCAATTAAATGCATCACACAATGCACTTCGGTTTAAGTTGCATTTACAGTGCACCTGGTATGTGATGACTCTCAATGGTGGTTCACGATGCTTTTTTTTTTTTTTTTTTGCACATGTAGCATTTGCATATTTCAATATTTTTAATATTGAAACTGTCATTAGAATAGTGGGAATGAATTTTAATACGTGCCCAAACTCTCCTTTACCCTCCTCCCCGAGGTTAAACATAATAAATAACTAATAAGGAGTGTATCCAGCAGTGTCTTCGAGATGGGGGGAGGGGCGTGCTCTTGTCTGCC
The DNA here is from genome assembly GCA_028627145.1 of Eidolon dupreanum. Classification (NCBI taxonomy): domain Eukaryota; kingdom Metazoa; phylum Chordata; class Mammalia; order Chiroptera; family Pteropodidae; genus Eidolon; species Eidolon dupreanum. Next base: position 375,076 of record CM053505.1, on the reverse strand, counting down.
AGACAGGAATGAGATGCAGTATTTAGTACCCCCTGAAAAGATGCCGGTCTGTGGAAATGTGAATAGCAGGCAGAAAAGGCCACGTCACGGGCAGGCATCACTGTGGGTGATATGGGTGGCTGTTCACACTGTTAGCATTCAGGTCCTGGGAAGCGACTTTGCTGATGTTTGTGGCCGGGATCTTCACGGAGGCAGCTGATGGAACACGCCGTGTGATCTCTGTTCTCCTCCGATGCTCTCCCAAGGATGGAGAAAAAATAATGGACCAAACCCTTGTAGCCTCGGGCATGTTGCTGAGCCTCCCCGAGCCTCGCTGCACCCGGTTTCCTGTTATTGCTCCGAAGGCATTTAAAAGCTATTCAGTAAGTTTAAGCATTTAACGAGCAGTCCACACACGTCAGGAGAAGCAAGGCACCCCTTCTTCCAATGTGCCTTTTCCATAGTGCCCCAAACGCTCTCTGCCTGAGAATCCTCCAAAACTATCTGCCGAGCCGCACGCATCACCTGCCCGACCAGAAGTCTGGAGCTGATCGTCTGTTTGACCTTTGTTTAAAAATAAATCCCTTCGCCTATCACAAGATGAAGGTGAGACACCGGGAAATAATGAGCCGGCCTGTCATTCTGCTCAGGGGAAAAGAAAGAGAGAAATTGGAAAACCACTGAGGCATGAGAGAGCTCTCTCTGACATTCATTTAGCTCATAACAGACCGTTTAATGCTGTCCGTTCTGTGCAAAATAAACTCAAAACAAACAAACAAACAAAAAACAAACAAACAAAAAAACAAAACAAAGAACACAAATAAGGCTGGGAGCCTTAGAGGAACAACTTTTTGTGGCTGAAGAAAAAGAGATGACCCCATTCCATAGTCTGATTTTAATAACGTCTCACCTCTGGTTAGCGCATCTTACCCCTCCACGTCTGAGATCTATAAAATCCCCGGAATGGTTTGGCTTTCCTGTAATTACAGATGGGGGAAGATTTGTGATTTAACTTAGCATCGCCCGTCTTCATATACTGTGTTTAATCTCCTCATCGTAAGACTAGAACCCTAAGAGGAACTTTATGCAAGCCTCTTACGACATTTTCTAAAGGATGTTTACACAAGAATTTCAGAAAATATCACGGAAACCAAAAGAAAATCCAGCCTGGTACGATTTGCAATGGTGTTCGCTCTTGAAAATGCATCCATCTTATTAAATGAATGAAAAGAATTCGATCGACAGATATTGTCCTCAAGCTTTCAATATTTAAAGTAGCTACCCTGGGTCAGAATATCTATGCCGGATAGGATGTTCCCAAGAACCTCGGCGAAGTCATTTCTATTCACAACGTGACTTCCCATGTCGTGACTCATGGACGTATAAATGGGTTTTCTTATTACCTTCTTGAATGCTCCGTTTCTGTATCTCATGGATCTTGGTAGATTTCTCCCTTCTTCAGCCTCCCTCCTCCCCACGACCGCAGAATAAAAATCGAGCTCAGCTTATCATCGCCTGTTGCCTGCCGTTTCATCTCCCTCCAGTATGACTTCTCGAAGCGCCTTGCTCAAGGTTATCTGTCTGCTTAACGGATGTCCCTTCAGATTCCGTTGTCCTGAGCCTTCCTCTGCAGTGTCAATTTTCCTTTCTCCGAGTACACGGAAGGGAAAAATCTCTCCCATTAGTGCTAATTTTCTCTGGGCTGTTCTGAATTTGTTCACTCCGAGGCTTCAAAACCTTGACATCTTCCGCCGGTTCTGCCTTCTGTTACATATACAGTTATTTCTTGCTTGCAGACTGAAGCTTGCTTCACCCCATGCAATAAAAAATAAAATAAAATAAAAAATAAAAACAAAAACAAAAACAAAAAAAAACAAAAAAAAAAAAAAAGAAAAAACAAAAAAACAAAAAAACAACAAAAAACTGTGTTTCTGTACAGTGTCATATGCAACTTTTTCTAGTTCCTTCCTTATGGTTCTCTTGCCCCAAAAGCGTCTCTTGTTCTTAGCCCAGGGACTACCTTTGCCTTTTCTCGACTACGTCAAAGCAGCCCACACATGCCTTCGGAAAATATGTTCTGGACGTAGCATCATGCGCACGGCTGAGCATGTCCCGTGACGTGTACACGCCCGCAGCAGCCACAAACATCGTGGAGCGTAAGACACCAAAGCGCTTCTCTCCGTTTCTTCGAAATCCAGCATCTTCTTCTTCCTTTTATCTTCTCAATAGCATCTCTGCTCTGTTCCAGTACAGTGTGAGGGGCGTGGAAGATTGAGGGGGGCACGAACACTGTGGATTTGGGGGGGGGGGGTCTTGGAGCCAGATCCCAAGTAGATCTCCTGCTGTTTAGTTTTGCAAAGTCAGGGCCACAGCCCTAAGGAAAATCAAATTGATAAAGATAATAATGATAACGTTGTCCCCGGTAACAAAATAGCACAGGCGGGCGGCTCCCACAGCAGACGTCGCTCACGGCTCTGCAGGACAGACTTCAACACGAGCTCCCGCTGTCCTCGGGTGGCCTGTCCTCGGTGTGTGCTCGTGGGCAGGGGAGGAGAGATCTCTCTCCCCCTTCCTCTCGTCAGAGAGCCACCATTCCCAGCGGATCAGAACCGCACCCTGGTGACCTCATTCCACATTAATTACCTCGCGAAAGCCTGGTCCGCACACATGGGCACGTGGGCTCGGGGCTTCAGCAGGTGCATTCGGAGAGGACTCACCTCCGTCCACAGCATCCTTCAGACATAGGACGCGGGGCTCGGCACAGCGGCTGGTTCCTCCCTGGCCACGCAGTTACTTCTCAGTGGTCTTACAAAGGGACAGGCGCTGACCCCTCAGACAGGACAGACCTACTCAAGCACCTCCGTGGCCTGAAGCCCGCACTTCAGCCTTGCACATCGCTCCAGGGCTTTCTGCATCCGGCTGGATCGAGGGTCTAATCGCTGATAGAGCCAACTGCTAACAGCCCTCCTGGCCGCTCCTGCAGATGCAGAAGTAGAAATAAACACCAGCTGGTTTATAACTGTTTTGCTCCTTCCTTGACTAGCACTTGAAAACATGTTGAAAAATTCAGGGGAATGTTTGGGATTTGCGTACGCCGTAGTCATTTTTTTTTTCAAAATTTATTTGACATTGAGATCTACAAAGAGAAAGTTAGACTGAAGGCATCTAATTCAATGTAAATTTTACATGTGTGTGTGAGACTCTGTGTGTACATGTGTGTATAAATGTTGTGTGTGTGTGCATACACATGCGTGTCTATATAATACGTAATACACATTAATACCTGTATTTACCGTATCAAATAAGTACTATTAGGAAGTGTGTAAGAAAACGAATATTCATCATATATGGATAAACCTTCGGCATAAATATTTTTAACTTCACGGTTCTGTGATGCCTCACAGTATGACATTCAGGGCTCGAGTCACTTTTATGGGACACGCTCACAACAGCAATACAGTGCAGCACAAATGCACCAAGTCGTGTTTAGAAGCGTGCTCTATTTACTTAATCTACCTTGAAAACACGTACTTGGACAGGTGTCCTGTTGATGAGCATGGTAATCCATGCAGAAGTGACCTCGGCCCCTCCATATTCCTCTCTCCGCCGTATTCAGCATTAAGGGACTAATAACGGTGATGACCGACTGTGAATATTTTGTTATCTTCACTCACGGTCATTGGTGTTTAACGCCGCATCCTGAGTAATGAGAATCTTGTTTCGCAGGGCTTTTCTGGGACCGCTTTGTCACATCTCCTATTCATAGCGTTACGTTCTGCCTTATTCGGCGAACGCCATTTGAAAGCATTTTACAGGAAGACAGGCACGGGGGGGGTCACCTCAGCAATTTTCCTGATGGAATGCTTTTAGCTGGGTTTCTAAGGATGGATTAATTCATTCGAATCACAGAAAAGCCAACAGGACACAGACATTTGTACGAGTACGGACGTTAGAGTAGATATCTCGGGCCAACTCTTTCTGACAGGAAGACCTAGGGACCAGGAGAGGCTGATGAATTTCAGAAGGGCCTTTTGTTAATGGACTACGCCTACGGCAGCAGCCACCACTTTATATTCATTTCTGCAGAAAGAAAAGAACGTTCCGTGGTCAACATCACTCTCCCTTCAAGCGGGATTGTGCTTCCAAAATGGAAGTGAGGCTGTGGGCTCGTGCAACGGGACGCACACTCACACTAGCGTTTAGCGAAACTGGGCACGGAGGAGTTTCAATAAAAATACGTGGCTTTGTCTCCCTTGTCCCCGCTGTCTCTTCACAGGCTGTCTAAATTGGCGTTTCTTTTATTTGGCTGATGTGGAAGACCGTATCATGCAGAAATATACAAGCAGTAAAGAGTTGACTTGCGTAAATTTATGAGTGCATGAGATGCGTTTTGGCAGCTACTTTTTGTTTTTTATGTGGGAAATAGATAAAAATCCCTGGATTATTTTTACTTCCACAGAAACAGATAGTTTATAAAATTATTGTATCTATTCCAATGGAACGTATGTATATACACATATATACATGTATGATGCACATGTATGTACATGTTTGCTTCTCCAAGATATAGCATGCATACGATCATATTGATGTAAAATGGTATCTGTTTGATTATGTAACGTGCATGCATGTGTGTCTGAAATAAAAAATCAGAGACATACACCATACTCAGGTGTCACAGATATATCAATAACTATGATCTTTGGCTTGCAATATGTCAACCCTCACATTGTATATCTCTAACAAGATTTGAAGGGTTAACACCTATGTTTCATTAAGCATGACAAATAATTTCTAAAATTTGTTAAAAACTCATTTTTTTAAATCAACATGTTCAAATGTAAGGATTTAAACGTGCCTGAGTCTTTATAACAATAAAGATGCTTGGTTCTCTTTACCAGTTCAACAGAGCATGTGACAAACCCAGTTTCAAAGTTTCAAAGGAGGCATGTCACCTTTCATTCAGATATTTTGGCCACCTGGGAACTCGTATATTATATTAAGTCTGCACCATAAATTAGACATTAAATACCAGGCACCACATTTACTTTTAATGCTATGAGGAAGAACTGAGGTCCTTGATTTTGGACCAGAATCATTGGTGGCATCATCATCACCATCACCATCACCATCACCATCATCACCATCACCATCACCATCATCATCATCACCATCATCACCACAATTATCATCATCACCACCATCACCATCATCGCCATCATCACCACCACCATCATCATCACCATCATCACTATCATCATCATCACCATCATCATCACCATCACCATCATCACCACCATCATCATTATCATCACCATCACCACCATCACCATCACCACCATCATCACCATCATCACCACCATCATCATTATCATCACCATCACCACATCACCATCGCCATAACCATCATCACCACCATCACCACCATCACCATCACCATCATCACCACCATCACCACCATCACCATCACCATCATCACCACCATCACCATCGCAATAACCACCACCATCAGCAGCATCTCTCAGCCTCATCTCTTCATCTTGCTACAGCCATTCTCTCTTCTTTCTCTGTTGCTATTCGCTCACTGTAAAGTCCTTTCTTAAGTCCTAGTTTAATGTGGATTTTACACGGTCAAGGCACAGAAACCACATTTTCTGAGCTTTCTGATTTCCTTAATTTTCAAACCCAGTGAACAGCAAATAATGACTGATTTCGTTCCACCTTCTTGGAATATCTTTCTACTGCCATGCACATTCTGCAGCCATCGTCATTCTAAGCATTGTCAGATGAAATGCTATTATTTCATGAAATACATTGTTTCTTTTCCACATTCCCTAGCTAAAAGTATGCTTCCCTTCTCCTCTTTCCTTTAATATCATACTCTCTCTAGAAGAACTCTCCTAATTATAGATAAAAAGAATAAGGAAATGCTCTCTAATCATCCATGTTGATAAGATCATTCATGTCTAATGGAGATTATTTGTTTTTTTTTAATTGAAAATGAAAGTCATATAAAACCCATTATACCTGTTGCCTTTGAAGCTTGCAAAATGAACAATACCATTTATCTCAATATGCCTTTTAATAGAGCTATTTATGAGTACGTCATTCTTGCCTACTTGATAATGAATTTCTGAGACCAGCGACAATTTTTATCCATTTTATTTCTGACAATCTCTGGCATAACTCAGTTGTAGGCACTTAATAAATGTCGCATCCAATTTCCTTCCTTTCGGACCGCATGTTCCCTTATCTGAGAAAGTATCGACTGTGTGTACCAAACACATTTCTTCTGTCATATCTCTAAGCTCCAGGCAAATCTTCACCATTGTATCCCACATAAGAATGACGTGTATGAGTATTTTGCATTGAGAGTTAACTTTTCTTGATGTCGTCTGATTAAGCCAGACTATCACTGATATCTGTCATTCAAATTGTCAGTCACCATGGACTGCAGGAGCAAAAGTCCCAGTGGCCGGTAAGATGCAACTTGACACTCGAATATGTTAGGAGGATGGGCAAGAAAGTTAAGATGATGGTGCATTCGGGTACTAGAGAAAAAAAAACCTCCACCGTTCAGAGCGGCCAAACCAATGCTGGGAGCGGATCTACTCCATACGGTCAGACTTTGCATATTTTGTTTTGGTTTGAAAATACGGTAGCATTTATGAGAAAGTGTCCATGCCTACTGGTTCCTGCTGCACACAGGAGAATCCCGAACATGGTGATTACGGCTCATCGGTCTTTTCAGCCACGTGGAGTTCTGCAGACGTGGGTCCGGAGTTGCCACGTACAGCACAGGATGCCTGCTTTCATCCGAGGGTTAGATTGCAAAAAAAAACAAAAAACAAAACAAAACATATTTTTAGCAAAAACATTCCCCATATGTTGCATGGACACACATACATTTTAAAATGTTCGCCGTGTTTCTGAAATTCTAATTTAACTGGGAAACTTGTGTTTTCATTTGCTCCAGTGGGCAACGTTATTGGGCTACTCTCTAAAATGGTCTTTGACTGGGTGAGAATAATGTACTCGAGAGCCGAAGGCTTGCGAACTGTCCCATTGAGAAGAGTCAATAACCATCATGCAAACACACCCTGAAAAAACACACGGTCTGATAGGGTGTCAGATTTGTTAATGACTGAGTCATATTCTATTGTATATATGCTACTATTTGCAACGACATGGATGGACCTAGAGGTTCTTAGGCTGAGTGAAATAAGTCAGACAGAGAGAGAAAGATAAATACCATACGATTTCACTTATATGCGGAATCTAAGGAACAATAAGAACAAACTAATCAAAAACAGACTCACAAATATAGTGGAGAATTTGGTGATGGGCAGAGGGGAGGAGTTTGGGGGGCTGGGAGAATGGGGTGAAGGGTTAAAGAAGCACAAGTCAGTAGCTGATGGATGGTCATGGGGATGGGGAGCATGGCAGAGGGAATGCAGTCAGCATTAATACTTTGGCCAGGTGGAGGGCCAGGGGAGGGAGGGAGAAATTGGGGGGATCGTTTTATGAGCTATATAGATGTCTAACCAGTGTGCTGTATACTTGAAGCTGCTTAAAATAAATAAACAAATTTTTAAAAATCACACAGTATGCCTTACTAAAGTTTCTAAAATGTTTAACTTCTCCCCTCAAACCTTAGCTGGTTTTCAGTTCCAGTGTCTTTGAAGAATTTTAAAAAGGTTGTTTTCTGCATGATTTTTTAAATGTGTGTTTCTCTCTCAGGTTTTACCTCTTCGGGCTGCGTGTGCTATCTCAATGCTTTGATCATGTTCTTTGTTATCTGCTAAATATTTCAAAATCATGGTTTTCATTAATGTGCAGAATTGATGTTGCAGAAAAATTAGAGAAAGGCCTGCTAGTCCAATGACGCCTTAGAAAATAGAGGCTCTTTCTATGCCATTTAATGATCGATCGTATTGCATGTTAACTTCCAATCAGAAGACACCTGTGAAAAAATGTTAGGCCTTAGCACGTGAATGAACCCAGCCCGTAAGCTTAAAAGTTATAAAGTCCCTGCCGGATTTTTCTGTAAAATACTGATCTCTGAAGATCATGATGTTTGGCAGGCTTTTGATAACACAGCCACTGTGGGTTTGTTTTTTTTTTAATCTTAGAATTTTGTCATTAAGATGTTATCAATTTGGACAGGTTTAGACATCTCAAAGAAAATACGACTTCAGTTGCTTTATCGAAAGAAAGCGGAAGTCAGATGAAAGACATTATAGCTATAAAAATCTCAGGAGTTGGGCAGAATTAAACTACAGCCACGTATGCTAATGACATACGTAACACAAATAACACTTGAAGGTTTTTCTACTCAGAGGTTTGGGAGCAAGGAGTACTAAAAACATGATTAGTCCAACTAATGTAAATGATTAAATAAAGGCATCTCTTGAGGGAATTCTAAAACAATTAACTTTTTCTGCCAAAAATGATTTTAAAAAAGACAGCTAAGGGAAAAAGTCTGAGATATTGTCTATGGTTTAGGGGGAAAAAAAGAATAAATTTGACACCTCACATTTTTATGAGTGGTCCAACAGGAAGACTGTTGTAGATAGTGATGTCAACATATGTGTAAACTGCAAATGGTTGCCAGAATGATGATGAATTTGTTGTCATATCATTAGCGACATGAAGAATTATATTCTGCAATCTTACTGGTATCCGTAACTATGACCAACGATGGGTTACAGAAAGGCATCAGGGCCTAAGGCCTTGAAATGGGGGTGAACCCAGAATGGGCAAAGAGGCTGGCTCTTTAAATAGTAGATATTGGACACAATATGAACAATTACTGTTCCAGATATATGTTCTCCCTACGAGAGTAAATTCATCAAATTCAATCCATAAAATATTCACGAATTCCATTTATGAGGATAACATGACATTTCATCTGGAAAAATGTGTAAAAATAACTCCGTGCCTAATCGTTGTTCACTACTAACGCCAGCGGGAACGAATAAATGGCTGATCTCAGGGTGGGACCTGCGAAAGGACGTAGTTAGCTCCCCCCAAAAAAAATCTCATGCCACAAAGTAAGAAATTTCTCAGAGAATGATGCTGACTACACTGAAAGACCATCGACAACTTGCAGAGACACTTACCAAATCTGAAATACTGTGACATCCAAAAAATTATGACCTGTAGTTTCGCAATGAAGGAATGAATGAATGAATGAGGAAGGGGTAAAAGGTTGGTGAGAAGAACCACATTCACCTAGCCACAAGATAACATGTGAATCACAGAGAGAATAATTGGTACCCTTAGAGTAACCTCCACAAGTCCTTGCACCAAGCGACCAAAATAAATACCACCGGTAATGGAATGAACAGATGCCAGGTACCCGTGTTTGCTGATACAGCGTGCTGGGGGGGAAAAAGAAAAATGAAAACATCACTTTTGTGGTATCCCTGCCAAAAATGCATAATCTCATCTGATCACGAAGCATCAGGCAGATTCAAATCAAGGGGCCTTCTAAAAATAAGTAAATGAATTAGCATCACGAGGAACAAAGACAACTCAACAGTCTCCCCCGATCAAAGGAGGTTATAGGGATGTGACACCTAAGTATGACGTGGGTCCCGGTTGGGAGATCAAGCTGCTCTTCAGGGTATTTCCTGTAAAGGAAATTAGTGGCAAAATTGGCAAAATTTGAATAAGGTGTGTGGATTAGATAACGGTCTAGAAGCTCAGTTACTTTCCTGATTTTGATCACTGTCCTAATGTTAAATAGGGGAATGGCCATGTTTTTTTTTTTAATTACATACTAAAGTATTTAAGGATAAAAGAGGATTCCACCTGCAACTTTCTCACAGTCATAAAATAAAATTACACACCCACACACACACACACACACACTTATAGGAAGAGAGGTAACATTGAAGAAAGGTAACACTCTCCCTTTGTTTCCTCTCACCATTTCTCTCTCTGTCTCTCTCTCTGTCTGTCTCTCTGTCTCTGTCTCTCTCTCGGTCTCTCTCTCTCTTTCTCTCTCTCTCTCTCTCTCAGTCTTTCTCTCTCTCTCTCTCTCTCAATGGTGAGTCTTCACAGAGAAAATAGTCCAGACAGAAAGCAAGATGTGTGTGTGCGAGTGTGTAGTATAATAGTTATGCATCAAATCTAACGTTTGTTTATATAGACGTATACAGATGTATATTTATTATGTCCATATATATATATAGTAAAATAATTTTCCCAAATTACAACAATTTGGGAATGTAAAGACAAATGGTTCAACCAATGCTGAGGACAATGAAAACACAGTCCTACTTCCTGGTTAAAAAAAAGTCAAATCTTCTAGAAAGAAAAGATCTAAGGCTTTATGAGGATACGTTTAACATGCTTCTCGACGATGCTGAAAGCTAGAAGACAATGGGTCAATGTCTTTAATTGTTCGAAGAGGAGAGAGATACATTTTTTTTTTAACCAGGAAATTTTGTAAGAAGCCAAATATTCAAGGATTCGAGCAAACTAAATAGTTTCCTTTTAAAAAATAAGAATCCAGAGTTTTTATCTTATACATGCTTTTTAAATTCAAAACCTGATTATTAAGGGAAACGTTCATGTGAATGAAATTAAATAGAAGGAATATTAGACCAAGTCACCAAGAAATCGCACCAAATCAGAAGAAAAAGAGCAGAAAAAATACCAGAGGATCCAACAGTCGTTGACACTCAGAAGAATGTTTGTTCAGTAGCAAAGTCCCGATGACAGTGACGTAGGAATACATTTCCATCTCTATGAATCCAGCTAAAACGTTTAAATGAATAATATTTACATAATATTTGGATATGCTTTCATTGAGCTACAACTTTTTTTGGAATTCAACCAACCATGAAGCCCAAAAGACTTAATTTCATTACAGAAACATGAAAATGTAAAAGTATCATTATAAATGCAAAATATTGGAAGGAAGTAGAGATGTACTAATTCTTTCCATATTTTATGGGAAAAAAAGTCATCAGAAAGAGATTCTGATGCACCTCTACCATTTAAGATTACCTGTTAGCGTTGAAATGTTAATGACCAAAAGAGTATTTAAAATGTTTAATTAAGTCTGCCTTCGGAGACTGGGACCCATTTTGGATTTTTTTCTTAAATAAGAATATTTTAATGAGTTTCCATGGGTGTTTGAATAATATACGTCTCCTGATTTGAAGCGACATGGGGTATAAGTTAATTAGGCTTCCACAAGTGTAATACTTATGGCCTAAAAACTCCTGTGTTTAATTGGAAAGCAGAGCCCTCTGCCGAAGTCAGACCCTACAATAGCCACTTGAAATGTCGACTGCAGTAGGTAAACCTCTTTAAGCCAAGTGGCAGGTGGCCTGCCCCTGCTAGCCTCAATTTGGTAGCCTGTGACATCTGGCTACCGCTGACCTCAGTGGTGAGGATCCAAACACTTGATACAGACAATCAGCTGGAAAGGAATATAGCCTTCAATTGGCTATTTTTACTGGCATCCATTGAGAGTTATCGACTAGGAAAAGGGATTAAACCATAAGGCAATGTGACTTTAGTTTTTAGATGGGAGTGGAACCTTGAAGAAGAGATCTGATTCAGGGAAAGTTTGGGGTTTAAAGCAGATTCATAGCGACAGTGAAATATGAAGAAATCAATCCATAATCAATCAATCAAAATCAATCAATCAAAATCAATCTATCAAAGCCATTCTAATAGATCAGACAATTTTAGAGCAGTTGTGCTCAACTCCGCAGGATCTCTTCGTATTCATGACACTCTCAAAGCTTTGTTTATGTGAATTGCACCTATTTCTTATTGTAGAAATTAAAAATGATCACTTTAGTGCGCTTATTCATTATTTTAAAAATCACAGTAACACAAACGCGTCACGAGTTAACAGATAGCATATTTTAACGGAAACAACTACATTTTCCAAGACAAAAAGAATTACTGGAAAAATAATAGCATGCTTTTATATTTTCCCAAATCTTTTAAATGTCTGGCTTAATGTCTGGCAGACACATGGATTCTCATTTCTTCTGCATCTGGTCTGTTGAGTATGTCGTTCTGGCTGACGGATGGACGTCCGCCCTCATGATGATGAGTAATTAGAACAGAAAGGTGTATCTTTACAGCCTCTGCAGGTGGTTGTGATTTGACGCTACCCCAAACCCAGCACACGACAGTCTTCAAACTTAGCTCCCGCGTGCAATCTTAAATCACCGTCAATCCACTTTTTTCTCACTCTCTTGTGTTAAAATCGATCATTAGCTGCATCAATTATCCATTGTGTTTTGAAGGAGTTTTGTACCTGGATGTCATTTTGCAAGTTCTTAACGTCGTTCTTATGCGAAGAAGCAGTTCCCTGAGTTTTGAGGGTCTTGCAGAGTTTGACAAGTGTGGTTATACAATATCCAAAAACCACATGTGTTAATGGTCACCATGGACCTGGCGAAAAACTCTCTTTAAATATCAGGATGCTGCGAGCCTCACGGCGCTGGATACAAGTGTTGCGAATTTCATGTTTCTCTACGAAGTCCACACTCAGCATCGTCAACAAACATAGTTGGCTGTTTTCCTTGAAGCGACGGGTTGACTTCATTCGTTTTTGAGAAAATACCTACCAGACAGTGAAATGGTTAAGAACCATAGTGTGTCTCTCGTTTTGTTCATTTTGGTAAAAAGCGGTGTCCCTTCCTAAAAAGATGTCTGCTCAAGGGTCGAGACGTGATGCAGTGAATAATTTTGTTTCATGAAGGACATCCTTGAGCGAAACTTTGTTTTAAGTGTTAGCACACGACAGCAGAAGATATCATAGTAAACAGTATGGTTCGGGAAGGAAGGAAGGAAGGAAGGAAGGAAGGAAGGAAGGAAGGAAGGAAGGAAAGAAGGAAAGAAGGAAAGAAGGAAAGAAGGAAAGGAAAGGAAAGGAAAGGAAAGGAAAGGAAAGGAAAGGAAAGGAAAGGAAAGGAAAAAAAGGAAATAAAGAAAGGAAGAAAGGAAGAAAGAAAGAAAGAAAGAAAGAAAGAAAGAAAGAAAGAAAGAAAGAAAGAAAGAAAGAAAGAAAGAAAGAAGGAAGGAAGGAGAGATGTCGGCAAGGATGCAGAGTGGAGGGAACCGTCGTGCACGGCTGGGGTTGCAAACTCGTGCATGCGCTGTGGAGAGCAGTGTGGAGGGTCCTCGGCTGGTGACGAGCAGAGACGCGAACCCCCGTGGATGCCGGAACAGCCCGCCCCTGGACGGCGCTGTTTTCCGAGGGCATCAGGGTCATGGTCTTGCCTGGCCAGCTGGGAAGCCCTCGCGAGTCCCACCTGTGTTCCCAGCCGACGGGCAGCGGACCGCGACGTTTGCGAAGGCAGACCACGTGTGATCCCTACGCAACTCAGGACAAAACTTCGCTCTGCTCACGGCCGCACAGGAAGTGTGTGACGTAACACGCAGCCAGAGCGACGGTGCCCTCCGGCTTCCTGCACGTGGCAGACAGCCCTGCGGGTGGCACGCCCTGTCCCAGCAAGCGGGGGACGGTGTCTCGATGAACCCCAGAGCAGCAAGTCTCCGAACCAGCGCGAGAGTCAGTACCACAAAAAAAAAATAGCCTTCAGAAGAGATTTGACTTCAGGAAACACAGAAAATCAAAATATGGAGACTAGTAGCACGTTCACATAGCACATATTTGTTTTCTAGGCAGATTTTTCTCTCTGCACACTAATAAATAAAATGATTGTGTGCAGATTTTCTCCCTAATAATTAAAATGAGTTTTTTAAAAGCCAGGAAGGTGCTTGCTGTGCACGTCCTACTCTGCAGGCCCCTCATCCACTCGTCTCCCTGGAGGGAGGGGGCGGGGCTCCCACTCCGCCATCGCCGGCGTCCCCTGGATGGACACGGTCGTGGTCACCCACCTCGGTCGTCACTGGCTCCCCCTGACAGACGCGATCATGGTGGCTCGTCTCCGTCATCGACTGCTTTTCCCGGATGAAGGTGACCGTGGCGCATTCCATCTCGGCCACCGGTTGTTTTCCCAAAGCGATCGTGGACAACAGCGTCGGCCACTGACCCGTTTCCCTGGTTCCCGTCGGCTGTCACAGTCACTGACTGGGCTCTGGACGGGAGAAAGCGTGGCGGACCTGGTCATCAGCGTCTCTTCCCGCGTTGGGGTCCCAGCGCCACCTGGTTCTGATCCTACAGGCGGAGTCGCTGGGTCTGTGTCGAAGCCTCTGGTCCTGCTCTGCTTCCGTGTCGCCCCTTTTGCAAAAGAAAGCGATGCCCCAAAGGGCATTTCTCCCCCTTTCCCAGTATGAAGCTCATCCTTAGATGTCCCTCTAAAAGGCCAAGGACACAACCAGCCTCAAGCAGTCATTTCTGTTGGCATGTCAGCTCATCGTGGTCCTAATCACATTTTCTACAGTGAGAGTCATCTCAAGTAGCACCGAACAAGGCCCGTCGCCTGGGCGTGGGACCTGCAAACTCACACAAGACCCCACTGGGGAGGACCCTGCACTGGGCTTATCGCTGACGGCAGCCACCTCGAAACCCCAATAAGCTGTGAACGGGACGGCCTGATGTTGATTTTCTGCTGCGCTCCACAAATCCTGTAGGCATACGTGCCCTCGGATTTTACACGGTGCCACGGGAAGAGTGGGTGATTGTACTCACGGATTTCTAATCTCAATATGATTTCCGTTGAATACTTCTTAACTCTGAGAAATCTTATCAGCTTTTTACAACATTATGATATATTCCAGAAATAGCAGACGCACACGGCCGTGTGCTTCCTTCATACAGAAATAATCGGACACAGTCTACAGATGAAACACACCGGAAGTTTGCTCAGCATCCACATTACTGTCTACCGAGGGTGTTTCAAACTAGGGCTGACTTTACGAGCACTCAGTTTCGCTGCATGACTGTCAATTTCGGACTGTGACTCCTTTGCTCATCTGTTGACGTTTTCTCCCAAAACATTCCCAACTCACCTACCGACGATGGGCATGACAAGCTGTGCTGAGCCCCATGGAAATATTCACTCTCAAATCCTTCCAAACCTTGCAATTCTTTAGTCTCCAATTTGATAAGGAAGAAGGTAAACCGGGTACCGGTAGCAGTTCTGGGGGTTATGTATATATTACGGGGAGAAATGTGTCAGTCAACAGCTGCACAAAATGCTAAACAGAGCGTGTGGCCTCAGGGAATACTGACCAGTGGGCTTCCAAGAGCTTTTTTTTTTTAACTCAAAAACTAGGAAATATACACCCAGTTAAAAATGGGGTGCTGACGGCATCCATTACAACCAGCCAGAGTAGAAAAGGTTTCTTCTAAGCTGCACCTGGTTAAGTGTCCATAAATGGCAGAGAAATGGGGCTAAACGATGTCTAAAATGATGTGGAGACTCACGATACTTCTTCTCATTTGCAAAGAAAGTACCCACGTCCATACCTACCAGCAAAGTGGAGAAAAATCAGAAATCTTTGTAGATCATAGGGGTTTGTCTGCCATCGAAAGCATTTCACGTTTTGATAAGGTTTCCATAATAGAGTGTATAATGAGGTAGAAATCCAGGTGTTGCTTTTTTTTTTTTTTCCAATCGTCAACCACTGGTGCTTACTTATTATCCTAGGATTCAGTATTCATTCATCCCTTTCTTCAAAAATAATAAAAAAAAAAATCATGAATTACCAGGCACAATGCTACATTTGGAAGATGACAAATGAAGAGGACACAGCTTTGGAGTGAGCAAGGGGATGCCATAGCTAGGATACTTTTTCTTCATCCCTTCTACCTGACATTGCTGCTTAGCATAGAAAGGCAAGTCATATGAAACTTTGCTTTATCCTGTCAAGTGTCTCTTTAGTTTCAGTAGAGTTTCCTGAAGCATGTCACAGAGGAAGCAGGTGTTTTAAGAATAGGGCTCAATAAGTTTGGCAGGGTGCAACTCGGAGCTCACAGCCTGCTCTCCCAGCCGCCCCGCCCCACCCCCCGAGGGGCTGAGTTAGGCTTCCGTTTGTCAACGCAAAGGGACAGAGAAGGCCTCTCGCAAGCAGGTGTGGCCCAAATCCTGTTTTCATAAGGGGTGGATTATTGAAAAAAGTTTAGTGTGGATATGGAGATGGTGTTTGGAATGTTAACGTCGAAACTCTGGGATTTAAACCCTTCAGAGTGTGTAAGAGGCTTACATGCTAAAAACTCACAATATTTTTCAAATTCCTAGTGAGGGTTTCACAGGTATTCCTGTTCTCGAAGCCACCATCGCCCCACAAGGCCTTCTCAGTATATGTGGGTGTAGGGCTGGGGTTCGGCGTGGGGACAATGTAACTCAGCACACACGCTCGACTGCTGTTCGTCACGTGATGAGTCTGTCAAATACGGAGCAACCTTAGAGACCCAGTGTCTTTGACCTTGAGTCCTGTGAGCTTTGCCATCATCTCTATACATCTCACCAGTGGCCCGGAGAAACGTCCATCCTTTGTCCGTGGAAGGAAAACATTCAAATGTTTGTATGCTGATTTTTAAAAAAAATATCCGAAACCTCCATGCTGCGGAAGATGAAGAATAGGCAGAGCGAACAATTAGTTATCATTTGCATTCTGCGTGGGTAATTTTCTAGTTCATCAATCTTGTCATTTCTAATTTATATATTACGGGGATAATGAGACCAAGTAAATTAAAAAGTGTGAAGACGTGTCTAGCTCCTCATCCATACAAATAAACACGATCCATGGTTCAAACTGGAAGAGAACAAATAGCAAGCCATCATTTCGTGTTAGTGGGCGTGTGTAAAGACAAAAAGATGCCCCAAAATGGGGTCGCACAGAGAGCACCCTCTTGACGTGTGTGCGTCTCAGGGCGAGCCCCGATTCAAACGTCTGTCTTCCTTTATTATCGGCGTCTTCCTAATAAAGCTTGATGACTCTTACCTGATGTGACATATAATCTCATGTCGATGGCAAACACGTAAACGAGATATTTAAAAAATTACAACGAGTTGAAACCTAATAAGACGTCAAAGGTTTAATAAGACACTTCAAAGGCGTGTGATTTTGTGATTCAGCTCCAATCAGCCCCCTTTTCAGACATTAAAAGTGAGGAAATTAAACAGTGTTTCAGACATCATTGGTAGAGAAGGAAAAATAGCTGAGAAGTGGAAATAAGTTGCATTTCCAGCAGTTGGACAGGTGCGTGATGACCACGATGTGCCACGCTTCTTTGCAAACATGTTTTGATGTTTTGGTCCATGTGGGGCACACACGACTCTCAAACATGACGATTTTCACACGCAGTGGTTGTTTGTTGTCCACCGTAAGAAAAACGTGTGTTTGACTTCTCCGTACGTCTCATGTGCGTCTTAATCACGGGTCCTCATGCCGAAAGTCATTTTACTCTCACGAGGCTGTGGGTGTCTGTTTCGTGGTCACCCACGTTAACACAGTGTGACGAATTTCACCTCGGTTTTCCATGTATCTGGTAAACCTGGGCTCTAATAACCAGAATTTGTAGAAGTGTATCAAAAAGCCTATTTCTAACCGAACACATATATTCCCAAGTGCCCAGCGGCTCTGTCACCAAAGCCCCAGAAGTGAAATCTGAATTCGCTGGTCGAACACCTCCCAGAAAAGACCCCGAGGCCCAGCCTGCCTCCCAGAGGTCTTCACTTCCTCGCTTCCTTCTGCGTCCATGAGAATCTAACTCTTAGTCCTGTTTGAGTAAACCAGTGTGGTTCCCAGCTCTCGGATGGAAATCGTAGAGGCCCAGGTGTGCTCTTCCTGAATTTACGTAGCCTAGACGACATGCCACAGAAACACACATCCTGTTTTGTCTCACAAAGCGGAAGGGGTTGGCCTTTGAGGGAGACCCAAGCTGTGCCACCCCAAAACGTGCCTTTGGGGACCTTGACGTTAAGCTGGTTATTAAGAAGCAAAAGACTCAGAAAGAACCTTCGACCTTCCCGTTTTCCTGCCTGAAGGAATTCGGGTGGAAGCACTTAAAGAAAGGGGACATCACTCGGCGTCGTGACATAAACACCGCCTGTCGGGGGAGAGTCACCTAGCAGAGCCTGTGTGCCGGACCCCCCCTTGGGGGGCCATTGTTTCTCGGTGACCAGCAAGAATTTCTTCATCACACGCTTGCTCTTTCTCCTCTGCCTGTGAGTCACCTGCTGTCCCTTTGAAATCCCAAACCCCGCCTCCTTCTCTTTGTCCAAAATGGCACATAAATCTCAGCTGCCAATGCCTGTCACGTTCTTATGACAGCCCCGCATGTCCGTGACCCGTTCTGGGCATGTTCTCTTGTTAATCTGTCTCGTGGTATTTTCAGCATTACCGCAGCCAGGAAAAAAAAAAAAAAAAACTTAGAAGGGTGGGAAGGAAATTATTTTTTTGACCCCCACACCTTACTCATTATTTTTAAAGGGATCGCAGTAAGAGCTAGAGATGAAAATGAGTCTGGGTGACAGGGCATCAGCAAGTGCGTGTGACAGATATCATCATAGACCGTGGAAATATCATTAATCGTGCTCACACGTTTTACCAACAGAGAACAAAAAACTCTTTATGTGAAAAAAGATGCTCAGTGCTGTCAGAGGAAATGCAAACGATGTAAACTTCCAATAGGACTTGTAATACGGCGGCTTTCCATCAGTAATTAAAGGCTAATTGTTGACATTTGTATACATATATGCATATATGCGTGCATATTTGCACGTATGTGCACATCTATTTTATGTATTCCAAGGCGATCATGGATATTTTATATACACGTGTATACGTATATATTACACAGACATACACATGCACATGCGTGCACACTTGGCACGTTCCCAGTGGTGGTGCTTGGAAACGCTGGTTTCCTTTGATCCCCAAGTGCCTCCCTCCATCACACGTCTTGCCTCGATTTCTCTTCGCAGGCGCCTCACCGTGACTAGGGGCCCGACACATCTGCGGCACTGTCCCTGGACCCTGGACGGCCCCGTGCGGTGGCTGCGACTGACCAGTGACCACAGAGCCAAGGAGCCCAGTCCGGGCTGAGTGGCGTCCACGCACTGTGTCCCCAGAGTGTCCTGGGCCACCACCGTAAGGGAGGGGCAGAGGCAGCTCCGAGGACACGCACACGCCCAGGCTGAAGGTTCTCCGCGTGCACAGAGGCTAAGAGAGCTTCGGCAAGGAGCCCCCGGTCGCCCATCCCCGCCCCTGGAGGGCTCGCTGGTGCCCCTGGGCTGGCGCCATACAAAGTCAGGTCGCGTGGGCCGTCCTGGAAGAGTAAGCCATCCATGAAACAAGCCGTCACGCTCCAGAGCGACCCGGTGGCATGCACCAGGCTGTCACCAGAACCGTGCGGGTGAGCGTCTCACACAGACGGTGCTGATGCGTCACCCCGGTCCCCGGGGATGTGTGTGCAGGTCCTAGGACTCCATCCCCCAACCTCAGAGTTCTCAGCTGCGACACGTTGCGCTCAGGAACTTGCTCAGAAAAATGAACAAACAGAAGCACCGTTGTCGTCATGGGCGCGTTCTGCACCCCCTGTGGGAGAACTTGTTCAGCCGGCCGGGTTCCTTGGCTCTGTTGTCCCTGGCATTGCTGGCATCGCACGTGGCGAGTGATGTCCCCAGGACACCCGCACCCCGAGGAGACCCCCACCCATCGTCCTCATCCTCGGCCGAGCGCCGCTCCCCACTTCTCAAATAGCGTCATTTCACACAACGTCACTCTCTGTCATTCCTAACCCGCCACGGAGACTCGACTCCTATCTCTCTCAATCGGCCCCTCATCGAAACGGCTTCACTGCACGTCCTTCTGCTGAAAGTCACGGGACCTACCTGGGACCGTCACACAGGCTTAGGGGCCTCGTGGCAGGAAAGCGGACGCCGTGACGCTGCAGGGACCTCACGTTCTCAGAGAGGAGCTTCCACGGCTCAGGGCCGAGCTGCCAGGCCTCCTGGGAAGAAGGAAAAAGGAACGTAGATGTCTCTGGCCAGTGAATCCGGTCGTTCAGAAACGCAGACGGTGTGCTCTGAGCTGCTCACGGTTAGAGAAATCCGGCAGCAGCGGGCAGGTGTCATCTCCACGGCGGACCCCCCGAGTGACCGCGGCGACGTCGGTCTCTGATCCGCAAACCGCCGAATGGCCAGTGGGCCGACCCTTGCTCGGAGCGAACACACGGCTTGCAGAAGCCACGAGGGAGCGATCCCGCCAACAAAATCATTCTCCGTGCGTCCCCTAGCCTGTGTCACTCCTCGAAGGATCGAGATTTAAAACGAGGTGCCTCAAGCACGTCGCAGCTGCACCGTGATGCTTTATTTCAACACGAAGATCCAAAAATAAATAAAGGAAGGAAGGAAGGAAGGAAGGAAGGAAGGAAGGAAGGAAGGAGAAAAAAGAAAGAAAGAAAGAAAGAAAGAAAGAAAGAAAGAAAGAAAGAAAGAAAGAAAGAAAGAAAGATGAAAAAAGAAAGAAAAAAGAAAGAAAGAAGAAAAAAGAAAGAAGAAAAGAAAGAAAGAAAGAAAAAAGAAAGAAGAAAAGAAAGAAAGAAAGGAAGAAAGAAAGAAAGAAAGAAAGAAGAAAAAAGAAAGAAAGAAAGAAAGAAAGAAAGAAAGAAAGAAAGAAAGAAAGAAAGAAGAAAAAAGAAAGAAAGAAAGAAAGAAAGAAAGAAAGAAAGAAAGAAAGAAAGAAGAAAAGAAAGAAGGAAGGAAGGAAGGAAGGAAGGAAGGAAGGAAGGAAGGAGAAAAAAGAAAGAAAGAAAGAAAGAAAGAAAGAAAGGAAAGGAAAGGAAAGGAAAGGAAAGGAAAGGAAAGGAAAGGAAAGGAAAGGAAAGGAAAGGAAAGGAAAGGAAAGAAATGGGTAGACGAGAAACACTTCCGCGGAGCTGCAGACAGGCAGATGCAGAGACGGGATCGATGTGCTGCAGGCCAGGCAAGGCCAAGGGCACGTGAGCACCCCCAAGACTGGAAGAAGCCGCGGGGGGGCCACCTGCAGCCTCAGAGAGCGCCCGGCGCGGCGAACACGTCGCCCGCAGACTTGTAGCCTCCGGAATCGGCCATTTGCGC
The DNA here is from genome assembly GCA_028627145.1 of Eidolon dupreanum. NCBI lineage: Eukaryota > Metazoa > Chordata > Mammalia > Chiroptera > Pteropodidae > Eidolon > Eidolon dupreanum. The sequence goes on along the minus strand of CM053505.1, from coordinate 354,083 downwards.
TGCTTTACGCCCCCAGTTTGCGCTGGTTTCTTCCAGCAGCTCCTGGGAAAGGAGCAGACGTGGTCCAAGCACCAGGCTCTCTGTCTCCTCCATGCACCGCGCTGGTCCCCACCTGGGTCCCCATCACCTCCCGGGGGCTGCTATGCATCCGGACGAGGCATCCACCTTCCAGGCTGGAGGAAGGAGAGGCGCAAGGGGCAGCACTGTGAGCCGACGGAGACGCGGCCCCTCGTCACAGGGCGAACAACAGCCTGCTACAAGCTCCGTGAGCCGGCCCACGATGTTACTCCCTCGGCCCGAATGCGCCCTGCGGGTTTTGTAGTTGAACAGAGATGAGGACTTGGAAGACTTTGTTTCTTTCTGTATGCGGAGGGTTTTGCGTGTAGGGGTGGCGGTTTTGATTTTTTGTTTGTTTGTTTTGTTTTTTGGTCCGTAAACTGTCTCTTGAACAGAGTTGCAGGTCCATCGGTGAAGCAAAGGGGAAGCAGAGTGTAAAGCGGTGAATCGCCTCGCTCTGAATTATCTGAGCTGTTGCAATGGAACTTCTGTACACTGGAATATAAATATAGATGATCGATGCGTGTGTACCCGCACACACAAGAATTCTATCAGCACAAATCAGTTCTCGCACAAATATATATATGCACAAAATATATATGCGTCTGTGTGTATACATAACATCTTTCTAAGTGTATCAGAGTCCTATCAGAATGGATCTGTTGAGACAGTTAGCTATTCCAAACAAATATTTACGTCTCCCAAGAGTTCCCTTTGCCTACGGGGTGAAAACAGAGAGAGGGAGAGAAAGAAATAGCGAAAATGTACACACACAGTTTTCACACTGGGTATTCTAGGTGTACGTGATTTGTGGTTTATATAACAACTTTACTTTCTTTACACACGTTTTTTTGAGAAGTTGGTTTCTTCTGGAAGACGTAAGATTACTTATTACAATGTCGACAGATGCGTGAATATAAATATTTTAGACGGAAACCGAAGAAGTATGCATTCTTAAATAGATCTCGACCTTGCCCTCACTGGGTACCCCCAAAACCCCATGTCGATGCATGAGCTGGGCCCCCTTTCCTTCCCACGAAGGAGCGAAGGCAGAAACGGTTTGTCCGTAAAAGCCAGAGGAATGAAATGAAGAAGCCGAAATGATACATTCACCTGTACAATCTGCCCAGCGGGAAACACAGACGGTTTACGAGCCGCAGGAGAAGCTGAGAGCCCGGACGAATCTATTCGACGTGAGACTCCGCTCCGCGGGCGCGGAGGGCGCCGGCTGCCGGGCGGGCGTGAGGGCGCGCAGGCGAGGCTCCGTCGCCCGAAGCTCCTTGTCGCCCGGGCAGCGGACGCGGGTGCGAGACACGTGGCGTGACCTGCAGGGCTGGAGAGAGGCAGCCCGGGAAGACCGACGACCGTGAGCGAGCCCTGGAGCGGGCGGTCTGCCGCGTGCCCACTCCGTGGCCCTCCGCCGCCGCCCTGCGTGCGGTTAGGACAGAGCGACCGAGGGCCCGAGAGTGTCAGCGTCACCGATGTCACTCAGCGTCCTCCTCTCTTTCCCTTTGAAAACACGGCCCCGGTTTCATGCAGCGATGAAGCGCAAGTCCGTCGTGAACTTGAACTCGCCCTGCGGACGGGGGAGCGGTGCGAGGCTGGATTCTTCAGGTTCGTCTGAGGCAATCACGGGGACAGTCGGTGCGTGGCGCTGGGACTGGAGGCCACCGTACGAGGCAGGACGGGGAGGCTGCTGGGTGCCTCTGTGAACGGCCCCCGCAGGCCTCAGAGAGAGAAGCCAGAACAGACACCTTCGTTGTCACCCCGCCGACCGTGACGGAGACAGAGCGTGGCATGCCCAGCCGTGCTCACCGTCTCGGTGACAGGCCAACGCGGGGACCGAGCGTGAAGACCACAGAGAGGAGGGCGGGGAGCCGTCCACAGGACGCAGACCGGTCCCTGAGCCGCAGCCGCCGCCAGTTACGTGAGGACGTTCGCGATTTAAATTACCGGTGACATCGGCGTGGGCGTTTCTGAGCACGGCACGTGGCAGGGACCGCTCTTCCTCACGACCCCGCCGTTGTGACAGCGTGTGGCGCCACTCGCTGTCCACCGTGGCCGCACAGGGAGAGTCCGTGCCAGGCGTGAGATGGTGACCGGCGCCCGGAACGCAGTACGCTGAGAAGGGGCTGCCGAGGAACGACCCTCGGCTGGCACCTGGGAGTGTGACATTCGTCACGAGGGGTCCCTCCATTACTGCACCATAGGGGTGTGTGTGTGTGTGCGCACGTGTGTGTGTGCACACGCGCACGTGTGTCCTGAAATCACAGAACTTTGCTCTTCCAGCTCACACAGATGTGTTCTAAAAATGGGTGGAAGAAAGGGCGGCCACACGTTACAGAAGACACCATGGCCCTGGAAAAGTGGGGTGCCCGTGCCCGCTGAGCTGCACCCCCGACCGTGCTGGCCGTGCGGCCTCCCGCCAGCACCTGGCAGCGAGCAGGCGCTCCGCCTGCCCCCCACAGCGGTGGTTTCCACAGGCCCAGCAGAATCAGGTGAGGGACACCCAGACAGAAGGAGTGGGGTCCCCCAGCCCCGGGGTGAGCCAGGGGCATTTGGGAAGCAGCGAGGGTGCAGTGCTAGTCTCCCTACACCAGGGAGGTGTCCACGGGGTGTCGTGGGGGTGGGACCCTCCACTTCTAAGCAGGACGCCATCTACACGGCAGGGGGCCCCTGACAGCCGGGTTCTGCTCTCACCACAATGTCCACAACGTCCAGAGTGTAATACGAAAGTAACGAGCTACGCCAAGAACCAGAAGGCCTCACACTGAATGACAAAAAAGGGCAGCAGCAGAAGGCATCGACGTTAGAACGTGGGTCGAGACGGTGAAGTATCTCTCGGTGTTATTTCTTCTATCGACCTATGATTTAAAACTATCTGAAAAGGAGCGATTAAGACGTACTATAAAGATGGCTAAGGTGAAACTATGATTGAGTCATCATCAAAGTATAGAATATTGGTGTAAGAAATATTTGTGTCAGTGCACTATTTCATTTCTACATACGTGCGTGTGTTGTATAATATATACAATTGGCCCCTCATACTACACTTGTGCAAGTTCAAACTTTTTTCTGCTTATCGAAGAATTTATCTACATAACCTGTGGTAAAAAAAATTAACCATCTTATAATTATAACGTCTTAAAATTATGGTAATTGCATGCTATAGGAAACACGTTTTTCCAAAGTTTGGAATTTAAACCACAGAACCAATTCTTACCCTCTTCTGAGATCTAATTACAAATAGTGGATTAAGCATTAAAAAAAAATCCTAAAGCTTACAAATAGTGGATTAAGCATTAAAAAAAAAACCCTAAGGCTTACATTCATTTTAGATCTGACACAGAATTCAAAATTTAATTTCTAGATATGTCAAAGTAAAATTCTGAAATTGCTTACATTAGTGCTTGCAAATGTAGGCATTTGCCTTATTATCTCTGTTTCATATGATCCTTTGCATATTAAACTTTTGTTTCATGTTGTTTTTCTATTTTCCATTCCGGTTACTTGATTACACTCATTGCAGGAATATTGACTGCTAGCATCAAGAGCCGTTCACTGAACTAGAATAAAAGAAAAAATGAAAAAAATTCTTTCGTAGCCATCCCCTGATTTCCTGGAACACGTGTGCAAGGCACAACACCACACAGTGGAAATCCCTGCGGAGTGATCGAAACACACTTTGTCCTAGCATTCCGGGGGCTTTTACAAGACAGAAACCAAAGAAATCCAAAAATCTCAGGTCAGAAAAATGAGAAAAAGTGCACTCGTGGAGGAAGCTGTCAAGTTCTGTGAGACCACACGCATGTATACACACACTCACACACACACACGTTTAAGTAAGAACACGTGTGAGACCACACGCATGTACACACACACTCACACACACAGACACACACATACACATTTAAGTAAGAATGCAGAGTTCTGAAAAAGGGGTGTGAGGAGGTGCTGGGAACGTGGAGAATTCGGGGTACTCAGAATATGGGGGTGGTCACAGCTCGATGTGGGACATCGGCGCCCACCTGGGTTCCCGTACGCCAGCAGTCACCGGTGCCGGGCCCCGTTAGCGTCGGCTCGGACGGGCGTGGCAAGCATCCCCCCCCCACCTCCCCACGCCCACGCCGGCCTCTGTCCCGGACGCTGAGGCCCCTGAGCATGGAGCTGAGGAAACAGCCTGTCCCTTCGCCTGAGGACACCTGTCGGTGACACCCCCAGACACCTGCACATGCCTCGGATGGGATCCCTCCTCCTTCCCAAAGAGGCAACGATGACAAAACAGCCACACCTCGACTTCCGTGGCCCTCGGGTGGCACCGTCGAGCAAATTCCACCTCCCGCAATCTCGCCGGACGGAGGCCGGCACCGAAGCACGGGGCCTTTGCCGTGGGCACCGGCTCAGGAAGTGCCTGTCATTGCCATCCCCGCTCCTGCTAATATTTGTTAGGTCGCCTAAGATGAGGGTCACTCTTTGGGGAGCTCCTCTCTGTTAGGCAAAGGCCAGCTGCGTTTACCTTCTGCTCACACGAAAGCAATTGGAACGCGGAAGACTCACAGAAGGGAGTTCGCTCTGCCTCTCCACTCTCCGCGTGGCTTCGTTTCCACAGGCGAGTCCTTTCCTTCTCGAAGGGCCGTTACTGCTCTTTGATCAGCTGCGTGACTTCTCCTCCACGTGTGATTAACATGTGGCCGTGACCTTCTACTCGATGACGCTGTGTCGGCTTCTCCGTGCCCGCAATGAGACGAGCTCCGAAAAACGCAGGGGGAAGCGTCTCAGCACGAATCGGTCAGCGCGTAAAACGCTCTCAGTCCTCCTCTCTGTGTCTGTCTGTCTGTCTGTCTGTCTCTCTGTCTGTCTCTCCCCCCTCCCTTCCTCCCCCTCTCCATCTCTCTCAATATCTGTATGTATAGATGGTTGGTGACTGGATGGATGGATGAATGGGTGAATTGGTAGAAGGATAGATGGATAGATGGATGGATGGATGGATGGATGGATGGATGGATGGATGGATGGAGAGATGGATGGATGGATAGGTGGATGCATGAATGGATGGATGGATGGATGGATGGATGGAGGGATGGTTGGTGACTGGATGGATGGATGGATGGATGGATGAATGGGTGAATTGGTAGAAAGATAGATGGCTGGATGGATGGGTGAATGGATGATGGATGGATAGATGGATGGATGGATGGATGGATGATGGATGGATAGAGGGATGCATGATGGATGGATGGCTAGGTGGATGCATGGATGGATGGATGGATGGATGGATGATGGATGGATGAATGGATGGATGTATGGATAGACGGATGGATGATGGATGGATGGATAAGTGTGTGTGCTTATATTTCACCTCTCAGGATGCTAACTTGCTCAGTGCAGATGACACACATTATAACCGAGAATCACAAGCATTTGTACCAGCCATGACAAAATACTTCAATGAGAAAACATGGGCCATTGACAAACCAATAGGATATTTTTACCTCCGAGCCCTGGCATGGGCTACGTGGGTGAAGGTGTCCCAATAGTACAGACTTTCAGTTACAAGGCAAATAAATCCTCGGCTAGAACATGCAGCATGGAGACTTTAATTAATAATACTGTATTTTATATTTCAAAGTTGCCGAGAGTAGATCTTAAAACTTCTCGTCATAAGAAAGAAAATTAACTCCGTGGTGATAGAGGTTCACAAAAATTAGCACGGCGATCATTTGGCAATATCTGCACAAACTGCATCGTGGTGTGCACGCTTCTCCACGTCTTCACCATCGTTACACATTCTTTTTTGTCAGATGGCTTACCACAGGTGTAGGTGCTATAGGACCATAGATAGGTCCGTGGAGAGAGAGAGGACAGTTCATCGCTGGGTCCTTGGGTTTGTTCGAGCAGAGAGTGAGCTGGAGGACAGGTCTCGTCCTTCCCAAGTGACGCAGGAGGACGCATTGGTCTCCTCCAGAGCAGGGCTGGGGAGCCGGGCTGGCAGGATGAGGTGCCCCGCGGGTCCGAGCCTGGTTTTGGCACCATGAGGAAGGGCTGCAGGCACCTGTGGGGGGCTGGGAAGAAGAAGCCAGGGTGGGAATCGGGACAGGGCCACTGAGTCTCATCCCTGAGGCTCCCCTGAGCTCCTCACCAGCCTGCACCACGTCACAAAGCAAGAAACGGCGGATGAGGATAGCGATGGTATTAACAGGATCGGCACAACTTCCTGTATAATGAAGGTTAAACTGTTTTCTTGACTTGAATTGCTTGACTCGGCATCTGTATTCCAGCTCTGCTCTGAGGCGTATTGAAAATGCAGAGATTCTCATTTCAGCCAAGGGATGCGTGTGAGGCCAGTCTTGGCAGAAAAACACCTCCGTCCGCAATGAGATTGTTCTATGCTCACGTTCCGTATTATTACAAGAAAAAACAGAATGGCGAAGAAGCACTAACGTCTCTCACACAGACTGTGCCGGGGTTCGTAAGAAACACTTGCCCAAAATACGGCTACAGCTATAGACGAATGATCTCCATCAGAAAAGAGACTGGGTTAAAAATCAAAAGGCAAAACAGTGTTTTGTCTTCTATTTTTTGTTGTTGTTGTTATTTATAAAGGGAATAAATATAATTGGAGAATGAGAAGAAGCTTACGTGGAAGACTCCCAAGCTAAGAAGAAAAGAGGGGGAGAGGGAGGGATAATTTTTGAAAAATCAGGTTGCCATGGTAACCTGTTCTTGTTGAATAGGTAGTTGACACATAGGTGACAGATGAAAGGTAGGTAGGTAGACGATAGATACATAGATGATAGATGGATAGATAGATAGATAGATAGATGATACACAGATGATACTCATATAGACTGGTAGGTTCATAGATTAAAAGATTGATAGATGATAGATAGATGATACACAGAGATAGTTATAGATACGTGGATATATATAGATCGTATGTCTAATGTGCTAATAGATATATCCATTTCTGATAACGTATTGGGATACATTTTTATACTTGCATATGTGAATATATGTATATATGCAGTATATATTCCTCATATTGTGATGTATATCTATATGTGTGTCTCTGTGTAATAGATGTGATAATACGTATTCCTCGCCATTCAGTATGAGGCGTATATACATGCGTGTGTGTGTGTGTGTGTGTGTGCATGCGTGTGAATATCTTTATCTTATCTACGTCATCATGACCGTCACACTGGAGCAGGCTTATCAGTACCTGAGTCTCAGCGGTGAATGAGACCGGGACACACAGTGAGAATTACTGTGAACTTGCATACGCTTTGCAACCGGCTGAGCAAGGACCACGTGATCTGGAGGTGACAGACCCTCTGGCGTAAATGGAGGGGGGGTGTGTGTGGAGCAGAGCGTTTCGGGACCGCAAGTGTGCGTTTCGGGCACGCTGGTTGAGCTGGGGCGTGCGTCTAAACAAAAGCAACACGCGGGGTTCATGCGCCTCAAAGCTGCAGACTCTACACTGGACAAAGACTCGTGTCCCCAGGCTGTAAACGTGTGTGGTTCTCTAGAAACTGTAAAAAATTAAATGGAGACTCCCAGCTTGGTGGGAGGATAGCTCCATGACATCGGCCGCCGAGCTTTGGCAGCCGGCGATAAGTCGGGGCGCCCCAGGGCGGTAGGCTTAGCAGCCGGGGGGTGCTCTCGGCCCTTCTAAGCACCCGTCCCAGCTAATGACACCAATTGTCTCTGATCCCACTCGATAATAGAAATCTCCTTTTGCCTAATTAATTTTCACTTTGCACACAATAGCAGAAAGAAAGTTAACGAAGCTGTTTTTAATTAGAGCTTTTCAGATAGAGGCGAGAAAACAAAGCAGCAGCAAATATTGTGCTGAGAACCCTCCGGCGGGAGATGAGAAACCGCCTGCCATGCACAGTTCCACCTAGAGAGATACCGAGAGGAGGAATCCCTTCACCCACCTCCCTTCACCACCCCCCGTGGCGTGATGACAGTAACCTGCTCCATCATCTCTACACTGCCGTTCAAATGTTTTTTTTTCTGTAAGTGGGTCAAAATAATGTAAATACAACCACTTCCCCATCTAAAATTCTTACAACATTTCATTGCTATCTCACAAAACCATTGATACAATAATATTCCATAAGATAAATATGAAGATGCTTTTTAAAGTGCCGACTATTTTTAAAGACAAACCAGTTTATCAATATCTTAGGTTCTTCAGAGAAGATTTTTAAATTCCACGCCGGGGCAGCGAGTGGAAGAGCGTTTGGGGCTGCGTTTTTTTACAAAGTCGCGGGGGAAGCCATCCACCTTGTATTACTACATGGCGGGGCCGTGTCCACCCATGTGTGCACCTCACTGTTCTCAAGACGTACCCCTTCGAGAAAATGTCAGATCTACGTGTCTTTCCTTTTACCTGGAAGTGCCCGTGTTGGTGACGGGCAGCAGACACCAAGAGTCTCTACCTTCCAGGTCCTTCACCGTGCACTTCTTACATGGATTTGAATTCCATGTCACTCTTCCGCCGAAAATAACATAGAAAATAAGGTAGGAGGAGGAAGAAAGGAGGGATGGAAGGGAGGGAGGGAGGGTGATACGAAAGAAAGGAAATGATGACAGATCATAGGTAATTATAGATAAATGATAGTAGATAGGTAGATGGATAGACAGATAATAGATGAATAGATCAATGCATTCATAGATAGACTGATAGATTGATCAATAGATGTTAGATAGATTTATGTTAGATAGATAGTTAGATGATAAATATAGATAGATAGATGATAGATGATAGATAGATAGATATAGATAGATACGTAGATAGATAGAGAGATAGATAGATAGATGATAGATGATAGATAATAAATGACAGCTAGATAGATAGATAGATAGATAGATAGATAGATAGTTGATAGAAAGATGATAGATAGATGATTCATAAATAGATAGATAGATAGATAGATAGATAGATAGATAGATAGATAGATAGATGATAGATGATAGATAATAAATGATAGATAGATAGATAGATAGATAGATAGATAGATAGATAGATAGATAGCTGATAGATAGATAGATAGATAGATAGATGATAGATAGATAGATAGATAGATAGATAGATAGATAGAAGTGGATAAATAGGGCAAAGAAAGAAAGAAAAGAGGAAAGAAGGAAGGAAGAAACAACACATTCCCAGATAGAATTTCTGTTGGTTAAATTCTATAAGGTATTTGCGTGAGCATAAAAACACTTTAGTGTGAAATAATAACACTAAGGTTTTAGTTTCACAAGTCAAAGGCAGTTGTAAAGTGACCATGTTTCCCTCTGTGGCGAACATGGTGTCAGGCTTTCTGGGGGGTGGGGAGGGGCACAGACACACCTCCACCCTGTCCGATTCTGAAGCATCATCTTGCATCCGAAGCACGTCAACTTCCTGCCCGAAACCCTTGCTCGGTTCCTTCTCTTTTTTTTTTCTCTGCGTCACACCCTTCGTCACTCTTGGGCAGGCGCCGTCGACCTTCACCTGTCTGCCCCGATCCGAACCCCTGTCTCACGCTCCCTCATGTTCTCAGTGGAGAATTCGAAGTGTGCATTCTTAACTTCAAACGCCCCGTAGCGGTGAGACATGTAAAAGCAGACAGTGCATAGATCGCCTGGATTTTCACGTGGCGGACTGAATGCTTTCGGGCAGGGAGCCTGAGAACATGCTGCCGTGTGGTCATCGCCTGCGGCAGGGGGACACTGCTTAACTGGTTGGACTAAAATAGGAATTAGACGTGGAGCTGGGTGAAAAGCAACGCTGTGGCTTTCTCTTGCTCTAGTTCTTCAGGTCACTGCTCTGGGCAGGCATCATGGATGCTGACCTTCTTCAAGACTGGCGCTCAGAGAAGTCGCCTGTCCATCCTCAGCCAGGGGCCAGGCGTCCTTGAGGTTCGTCTGAGCACACACTCTCTTCCTCTCTCCCTAAATGAAGTCGCCCCGTGGACAGTGTATCCAGGAGTTAAGAACTTTCTTAACCTCAGATCCCATCCTTTGTGGTCACAAATGGCAGGGTAGCTTCCTTTTTCATGGCTGAGTAATATTCCATTGTGTGTATGTGTCACATCTTCTTTATCCACTCAGCCACCGACAGGAGCTTAGACTTACACAAAATACCTGAAACCATAACAGTTCTAGATGATACAATAGAGGAAACACTCCTTGACGTTGGTCTTGGTGACAAGTCAGTGACAAGTCTTTGGCTATGACACCAAAATACAAGTAACAGAAACAAAAATTAATGAGTAGGACTGCTTCAGTCGTCAAATTCTAAGGGGACGGATTTACCTCTGAAGCGTAGCTGACTGGTTTTCATTTGAAGATTCTGATTTTGTAGTTCCTTGTAATGATCATAAAACGTTTACCGAATCTGACAGGTAACAAAAAAGCGAACGTCGGGTTTTCTGTCTCTGTGGATTTGCCCGTTCTGAACATTTCTTATGAATGGAGTCACGTGGCCTCTCGTGTCCGGCTTTCCAGTGACCACCATTGTTTGAGGTGCATCCACGCCACACTCCTTTTTGGTTGACTGATCCGGGTTCCCAGTCATCGGCTTTCTGCCCTCTGCCGTGTATCTCCCCGGGAAGAATGCGGATCAACACCTTTCGCCTCTGTCACCCTTGCCCATTCCCATCGTCTCTACGATCGAAAGACTCATGCGATTCATATTCATAATATCTATCGTGTTCTTAAAACACTTCCATTATATTTTTTAAAAAATCACCTTTAGTTTCCAGTATAATCGTTCCTCTTACTCCCCAGTTCAAACCCCAGTACCTGCCTATCATCTCATGGGACGGGACTTACACAGAAATGTCTTTCTGGAATGCAGGTAGTCGCATTCCGTAAGTCACAGAGCCGGAAGGCGTTTGCAAGCGGGAGGCAGCGGAGAGCCGGGCGGACCCGGACCTGCGGTGTGGAGGCTGTAATTGTCCTTCATTTATCCGCCGCTGGGGCCTCGGTCTCCATTAAATTCACTAGCGCTCAGGAGCTAACTAACAAATAGCAGATTGACAGCCATGGTCATGAAACTGGCTCTGAGGCAGGGATGGGGGGCGACGCGCCCCCTTCTGTGACTCATCTTCTGATAAACGGCCCGTTTAAAACAAAGTTCTCATCTTGTTGTCAGAGGCCAGACAGTACCCAGAGATAAATAGAAGAATCTGGCGACAGGCTCCCAGACACACGCATTGTAATGCAGCTCAGGCCGTACCCATGATGACCTCACCTCCCTCTGGAAAATGACATGCGAAACCCCGGGCAGATGAGTAGCGGTGTCCCGGGTCGGTGCTCGACACACTATTCTCACTAATGCATCATCGTGAGGCAGGTATTTTTTCCTGAAAATGCACATTGGGATGCCAGCCTCTTGTGGCCACTTTCCATCTATGGGGACTTTGGGCAGATGCGTGCAGCCCTGTTGTCTTAAACCGGTGAGCATGTGATCGTATTCCACAGACGGCGACTCGATGCTTCTTGGCCTCCCCATTCGTTGGTGCCGTAATCAATTTCTAAAAACGTTTCCATAGCAACGCAGTCAGAGTCACCCACGTACAGATATCGCCCGCGACGTGATCCGCCCGTGGTCCCCTTTCACTTACGGCCAATGTCCGAGCTGAACGCAGTCCGCTTTGTGACTGCGGCCGAGACACAGTGCTTCATGCCCCCCGTCTTTCCGTCCCTAGATGTCAACTCCTTGACAACACAGATCAGAGGATCCACGTAGCTGTCCTTCCCTTTGGGCACCCCAAGGTACATATCTGTCACCGGCACAATACACTCGTCACACTAGAAATAAGGAGAGCCGCTGACTTGGGAACCTCAGCTTTCTCTCGGGGTCCCCGGCTGGGCTCAGGTGTCCTGATTTCCCATGGAACGGGCTTACGTATTTGGGGGAGACAGTACAAGCATAGTGCACCTCAAAGCCTCATAAGTTGATCAAATCGTACCAGATCATTTTACAAAGACTGTGTCAGGAGTTGAATTGGGCCCCGTCCAAAAAAAAAAAATTCCTTCTTTCCTTCCTCTGAAAAAATACAAAAGAAGCAAGTAAGGATTGTCCCCAGGCATGAGAAGGAGCATGGCTCTGCTGACATCGTGGTTGTAGGCGTGTAGTCCCCGGACCTGCAAGACAGCCCGTGTCCACGGCCGCTCCGCTGTGGCAAGCCACCAGCTCGCGGTGCTTGTCACGGCCGCCCCAGGAAACTACACAGTGATGACGAAAGAAGGAAGGTAAGCGGACAGACCCGGCTGAGTGTGAATTTGCATCCGACACTGAAGACGCGGACGCCCGTGAGTCCTGCCTTCAGCAGGTGCCACCTTTCCTCTTGGTCGAGCCTCGACGTGCGTCTCGGAATGACAGTCCCCTGTCCTCCCGGGAGTTGGGTCTTTCCCCACTTAGAACCCCCGCCCCCGAACAGATCAAGGGTTCTGATCTGTTCCATATCCCGAAGCATTTTGTCAAAGTCGGTGAGAGGGCCAGCTCTCAGTGGCTTCCTTGTGCCACCTCTCCATCTGACTCCTCGGCCCACGGTGCCGGTGGCCAAAGTCATCCTCCCTGTGTCCCCGCCTCGCAATCCAGTGTGACATCCCCGATCACAGCATCTGTTCGCCCTTCGAGTCTGTCAAATGGCACTTTGGACAGTTCCTTGCATTTTACGACTGTTTCGACTGAATCCATCTCGTCTCAAATTGCGATCAGGCTTAGGTCGAGGAGAAAAAACAAACAAACAAAGAAGCAAACAAACAAACACCTATTTCCTATCAATAAGTACCTTAAATGAAAAAGAATTAAATCCTCCTACCAAAAGATAGCATGGCTGAACGGATAAGAAAACAAGACCCCTGCATAGGAAAAGGAAGGGGATGGGAAAAGATATTGCTTTGGTGGACCTAGAAGGTGTTTAAGTCAGACAGAGAAAGATAAACACTATATAAATCTAAGGAATAAAAAGAACAAACCAGTCAAAACCAGACTCACAAATATGGTGAACAATCTGGTGACAGACAGAGGGGAGGGGTGTTGGGGGGCTGGGAGAATGGGGTGAAGGGTTAAAGAAGCACACATCAGGAGCTGGTGGATGGTCACGGGGGTGGGGAGCATGGCAGAGGGAAAGCGGTCAGCATTAATACGATGGCCAGGTGGAGGGCCAGGGGACGGAGGGAGCAATTGGGGGATTGTTTTATGGTCTATATAGATGTCTAACCCATGTCCTGTATACTTGAAACTAAATTAAAAAATTTTTAAACTCGCACCTATTTGAACACTGACAGTTACTTCTCAGAACGGGGGACCAGGGGATACTTGCGTGTCCGAGGTCACAGCCCGTCATTCCATCCGGCCGTGAGCCTAGGCGTCGACGGCCTGCAGCTTTCGGGGTCTGTTCTGAATTATTCTGTCCGCTCACGTCTGTCACCGCCGCAGACGTGCCCACCTGCCCTGGTGCTCAGCCGCGGGCTTCGCGGGGTGAGATCCTGGGAGAAGAGAGAGAGGGTATTCTGCGAAAACAATGACGGGAACCAAAGCTGAGGACCACCGCTACGGGCTGAACTGTGTCCCCAGAAGCCTCTTTCAGCCCTAAACCCAAGGTGGCCTTATCCGGAAATAGGTCTTTGCAGAGGTAATCGGTTAAGATGAGGTCGCCCCTTCATTAGGACGGCTCGTAGTCAAATGACCGATGACCTCGTAAGGACACCAAAATGTGGACGCACAGAGACACAGAGCCTGGGGTGACGGACGCAGATGGTATCGACGTAGCCATGGGCCGTGGGGTCCCCCGGGACTGCTGGCAGCCCCTGGAGGCTGGGGACAGGCCTGGACACGGTGGAAGTAAGGACAATCACTGACCTTGGAACCTCAGAAGGAGCCAGGGCTGGCTTCACCGTGACCTCAGACTTCTGGTCTCCAGACCCGAGAAACGGTTCGCCTCTGCTTTCCCTGAAGACGCCGCCGTTCTGAGGATGCGTCACAGAGGGCGGCGCCGGCACAGACAGACGACCCCCCTGGCTCCCTGCTCTCCTTTCTAGAAGGAGCAGCAGCTGTCCCCGACGCACGTGGACACGGCGCTCAGAAAGCCGGCACGCCCATGACGTCGTGCTGGGAACTCGCTGCTCCGCAGGACAGGTTGAAGAAACTTCTTAGAAGCTGTCAGGTGGCCCTCTGTCTGGATCGCCACGCTCCAGGAGAAATTTCTACAGCGAAAGAAACAGTCTGTACTCTGGGCCTTGAAACGTGGCGGCCATCGGTCATGCACGGGCATCCAGCGCCTGAAATGTGGCTACAGTGACCGACGAGGCAATGTCCCCATTCCACTTTATTTTCGTTGTCACGGGCGTAGTCCCCTGTGGCTGGTAACCAACGTCACCGCAGACAGACCTTTAGTAAGAGTTTTAGGTGGCCGGAAATAAAATGTGCTGACGTCAAACTCTTTGTTCACAGGTTCTTTTTTTTTTAATGATGTGTGTGCGTGTGTTTGCATGTAAACAAAAGCGAAATGATCTAAGGGGTAAAAGATGACATCGGTCTTACCTCAGGTTCGCTATATTAACAAAATACAGTTAAATATCTCAGAAATAAGAAATTATATGTGTGTCCTCCATAGATAGAATGATGGAAAGCCCGTATTTCTGCGAGAAAGGCAGCCACAAAATCGGGGTTTGCTTTGAGCACATTTGGATGGTTCTCATGTATGTGACCTTGGCTATGACCCTTGCCCTAAAATGACCACGATAGGCTCCTGACATCTCAATGGCCGACTTCCCTAACTTCCCTGAAAAAAAAATCCCTGAGAATAAAATAGTGTGCTAAGCCCCTCGGAATTATTTTGATGTAGTCTTTCTGAAGGAAAAAAAAAAAAAGATATAAAATGTTTTTGTCACTCTTTGAAAGCAGGATGAGGAAGTCCACTAAAGAACGGTTCTATGAATAAATAAATTTTTTTTAAAAATGTGTCTGATAGTAAATGTTACCGTAAGGAGTCCTGTGGATTTCTGACAATGACCTTCATGGTGATGCAGAATTCACTTTGGAGCGATCTTGAAAATGAACCAAGGCAGCAGGCGTCAATACAATCAACTATTTAATTGAAACAAAATAGAAGGCACCATTCTGGTGAGAAAGGCTTTTGTGGCGTTTCATCTACTCTGATTAAGTGTCTAAGTGATTTAACTCAATGGTAAAATTGTCCACTTCACTGGGTCCAGGGACAGATGCCCTGGGAAGCTTTGTTGGCCTCCAAATCCGTGAGTCTTTTAGCTGCTGAATTTGCAAATGGGCAATGAAATAACAGGAATGGAGGGATGATGTTCCAAACTCGTCCAAACACGAGTAACAAGAAAGAGCTGTCTGCACATCTGTCCGTATATCTATCTATCTATCTATCTATCTATCATCTATCATCTATCTATCTATCTATCTATCTATCTATCTATCTATCTATCTATCTTATCTATCTACCTATAGACCTATCATCTACCAATCTATCTAACATCTGTCTATCTATCTATCTATCTATCTATCTATCTATCTATCTATCTATTATGTCTGGCTATCATCCATGTATTTACAATGGGATTTTATTCAGCCATAAAAACAAAGGAAATCCTGCCATTTGTAACAACAGAGAGGAACCCAGAGGGTATTATGCCAAGTGAAAGGAGTCAGACAGAGAAAGACAAATACCATTTGATCTCACTTATATGTGGCACCCTATAACAAAACCCACAACAGCTGAAAGCAAGCTCATAGATACAGAGAACCCTGAAAGTAACACAATGTTATAAGTGAATCATATCTCCATAATGCTGGGAAAAATAATTTAAAAAAAAGAAAAGAAATTCTGGTGTCCTCAGAAATACATCAAAGATCTCTTGCTATATCATAGTCCTATCCAAAAAAAAGAAATGACAGGTTCTATGCTTTGGAAATTACGAGCTCATTTTTTTCATTCCACCCCCATGTTTGGTGTTTTCCATGGGGCAGGGGCTGCATCGTTCATGTGTTCGTGGAGTTGAATGTGCTGAGCAATTTTTACACATCGTTTTGTTGCATCCTCGTCTACTGCAGCAATGGGCACGCTCTGCCCACCTCACAGGTGAAAAGCTGAGGAGCAAAAGACTCAGGCGTGGCCAGGAACCCCGTCAGCGGTTAGTGGGGGGATTGGGACATACGGGCAGGTCGCACTTGGCGAGACAGAAGCCCCTCTTGGTACCGGGGCTGCTGTGTGGGTCCCATGTGACAACAGAAAGGCAAATATTATTGCACAGTAAACACACAGGTTCTGGGGACCCACGACATCACTGGGATAAACCCCTGGATGGGCAAACAGACACCTTTTTTAAAAATGGTTAAATCCTGTCCATTTTTAACCTCGGGTATTTAGGTGATCGCTTGATTCAGACTCTGAAATCAGGCTGACAGAAGACGCCATGTTGTCAGTCATGCTTCAAGTGACAGACTGTCATCGCCGAAAAACGCACTTGCCGAGATTTGCCGAGCCGTACTAATGTCACGTTTTGTCGTTTCACAAGGTGACATCTCCCCGTGCGGGGTTATCGCTCATAAAGATGTGTGTGCTTCGGGGCCGGCTGAAGGCAAGACTGGTCCTCATGACAGATGTGTGCGGGCTAGAACACACACGCACACACACGCGCGTGGGCGCACACACACTCCTCCGTGCACACACGGCTGAGCGTCTGCACGGAGGCAAAGCTCTCCCCAACCAGGGAGGAAAGGTTACTGAGGTGATAAGGCAATCCAGACATCTTCGAGGGCGGATTTGGGGGAAGCAGAAGGAAAGCCCCTTTCATGGTCATCGCTGACACTGCCCTGGATACAAGAAGCAAACAGGGGTCGTCGGACATCAGAATAGAGTGCTGGCCCCGGAAGGAATTACACGTCCGGAGGAGCATGGCTCTTTCTTCCCCTTTTTTAAACGTGCGATGTCTGTATCAAATATTTTCTTTTTAAAAACTCTTTGGCTGTGGCTACGTTTACATATCTGGTTCTTCTCACTGGTAACGAGCAAGGGAGGCCATTTCTTTTCCGTCCGTCCTGAACCACCTTGAGAAGTCAACCTCCTAGGAGTCACGCCGTGTTCGCGGGCTTCCCCAGAGATGCAAAGCCACCAACAGGACGCATATCGATAAAGCCGTAGATGTAGATACAGATGATACTGATACGAAGATGATTGATGTACAGGATATAGCTCTAGCTGATGTAGTTGATACAGATATAGGTGTGGATGATATAGATATGGATGATAGAGATAATTTACATGATATAGTTGACATAGATATATAGATTATATAAGTGATTATAGATATAGATAATATATGGATAATATAATTGATATAGATGTAGCTGATTTAGATATAGATGCTATAGATATAGACGATATATACAGATGCAAATAATACATCTATAATAATAATACAGATAATATACATGGTATAGATAATATAGTTGAGCTAGAGAAGCAGATGCTATAGATATAAACAGACACAGGTATAGGTGACATAAATGTAGATATAGATCATGCAGATGACATGCAGATAGACATAGATGATACTCAGGTGTTGTAGATGATGCAGATATAGGTATTATGGATGATAGAGATATAAATGTAGATGTAGATAAGATAGATGCCCATGTAGGTCACATAGATGATATGTCTAGATGATACAGATGGCACATAGGTTATATATTGGATATAAGAGATACAGATGTAGGTGAGCTAAATATAGATGATGCACAGGTAGACATACCTGGCACAGGTGTAGACATACACGATGTAGTTCCAGGTAGGGAGAGTCGCCGCGTGATTGTGGAGGCTGAGACGTGCCACGTCCTCTCCTCCCCGTCCCACAAGCAGGCACACACACAAACTCGCCAGAGCGAGCCTGTGCCCGTGAGCACAGGAAGGGGGTCCATGTGGTGGATTCGGGCGATGATCCCCAAGCCTCGCTGAGCGGCAGCATCCTTGGGGTGCGGGGTGCGAGGATACAGGAATGCTGATGAAGACAGCCGAACTCAGCGGTATTAGTGAAACCGCCTGATAAGGGGAACCGATTTTCCTGCTTCCCACATGTGCTAGAACCTTCTAGAAGTTGGACTTGGCTCTTCCTCTGAACTGCAGCAATGGGCAGTCCTTTGAAAAGCTCTCGTCATCTCTCTGAACTCTGGCTGCTGATATGTGAGTGACATCCACTCAAACACCTGTGTCTCAGAACCTAGTTCAAAATGAGCACTTGACAGGAGTCGCTAGCGTTCCCCGTCAACCTTCGACACGCTGACTCTCGCTTTGCAGTTGACACAGAGCAAAACAAGCGAACACACAAGGTGGAAACAGACTCACAGATACATTTTGATGATCGCCAGATGGGAGGGGGTTTGGGGGCTCGGTGAAAAAGAGGAAGAGATTAAGGACAAATTGATCGTCGCAAAACAGTCATGGGGATGTTTGTACAGCACAAGGGATAGAGTCAATAATATAGTAGCAACCATGTGTGGTCAGGTGGAGACTAGAGCAATGGAGGGTGGCGGTCACTTCGTAAGTTATATAAATGTCTAATCACTACGCTGCACACCTAACACTAATATAACACGGAACGCCAACTGTAATTGAAAAACAAAGTTTTTTAAGTTTAAAAAAAAATCATGACCTATTGACCTAAATAAGTGTAGACCAATCAAATGTGTAGAAAATAGAATTAAGTCAAAGATATCGGTCTTTGGAAAGGATTCTAAGCATGATCATTTTACAACTTCCTGAAACTATTCCATCTTTGTCTTTCAATGCAATGACACGACTCAAATTCTCATCGTCTTTTTTATTGTCTTCATTTTCTTAAGGTGAGGGGAAAACGGTTCATAATATGCTAGGAGCATCTGAAGTAATGCTCATACATTTCATCGCTCTCATCTAGATACTCGTTAATTCAAATGCGACGGTTTCCGTTCAGCGGGATTTTGAATCGACGGTATTTTCGGTTTCCACTTTTATCCCCGGGCTCATTATGGCCTGCGTAGAAGTGAGTCGGCATTCACGTCACCCGTCAGGTATAAATGGGCCTAGGGATGTTGGCTCAGGCTGTGACAACGCTCGGCTTGGAAAATGAGCTAACTTAGCAAATCGTGCTTGCCTCGGACCGTTTAGCAAGCGGTCTAAAGCCAATTGCTTTTGCAGTAAGGCTGGGAATGGATATGTTTTGCTCTTAAAATGATCCACAATCAATTATCCAAAGAAAGGAGAAAGGCAGGGGTTTGCGTTATAGACGACGCTACGTTTGGGGTGAACTTGTTTTTTTCTTGAAATGAAGCAACTTTCAGTTGCTCGCGCCAGTGACGTCCTGCGGTATTGATCAATACCCTTCACGAAGCGGGGTGACATCAACAGTGAAATTAGGGGCATAAAACGGATGCAGATGCTTCATTCTGCTAGTGTCCTTCAAAGCTTCTGAGCCTTTGCATAAAATAAAATAGATTTTCCAGTATCAACATGTCAGTGTCAGATCACTGTGGTGACTAGCACAATGCATGCGGCCATTGCAAAACCTTCAATAATTCGCATAGACCTTTCAAAAAAAGTTTAATGAGAGAATTGAGGAGAAGATAAAGAGCAGTGACAGCAATGACAATCTCCTCAAGAAGCTGGCCGTCCAGCGGATGGAGTAGGGAGCCGGAAGGGATGGACGGAGAAGACAGACGATGGTGACCTGGAGGTGCCCTGGTGACAACTGGTGTCGTTCACAGGAACCGTGTCTTTGCCCTCTTCAGAGATGACCAGCAACGAGGATCAGCGCGGAAGGGAGAGGTGGCAGCATTAAAATTCTGAGGTCTTTTAAATCTTTCCTATAAAGGGTCAGGCCCCACGGACGTATCCAGGTGATGAGGACGTGCCTGAGGATCTTGCCCCGGCTACAGCTCTGGTGGCTGATGCCGGAAGTCAGGTCACCAGCCTGGCCCCCGCTGGCCAAGTCCACGCTACCCACACCATTAAACACGGGCCCCCTGTCACCCTCACCCCAGAAAGGACCCCAAGTCTCGAGGTGGAATTCGTGGACCAAATTTCCTGCATTGTGATGTCGCGTAAGGCCCCGAGACTGCCACTCTCCTTCCAGCATTTATAATGAACCCTGAGTGCATTTTTCAGTTCCCAGATTAAAAAGGAACTTTACCCATACTCAGTCTCATTTGAGGAAAGGAAGATTTATGAGAGTTCCTCAAACAGAATCCTCTCAAGGGACCAAACGGTGTCTAATCCAACCAGCAGAAAACGTGATAAAGTTTCTTGCTTATTTCTCCATCTCTTTTTCTTGGGAGGGGCAGCTAATATCGTTGTATAACATATAATATATAAGACATAATATATTGCATTTGTGTGTGGATAATGCAATTCCAGAAAGAGATATCATATAAGGTAATGAGAATACTTATGAAATGACAGTCAACAAACTACACTTACCGACACACAATTGGAGTTTAAAGCAAGCCCCCGTTTCTCGGCTGATTGGTTTGACTATAGAAATTTTATTTTGCATCACTCATTCTTAGAACGTAACGAATTTTATTTTTTACCACATGCTAAGGGGTGGGCAATATTTTGAGCTTTTTATGTAACTGATGCTTTTTTTTTTATTTTAAAAGCATAATATTAAGGTGGCTATCAAGCGGATCAGGCTAAATTTAGAATATGTTTTCAAATCACTACGTAAGATAGAACGTATCAGTGATAAATGCATCATTCTCTGGAAAATATTGATTGTGGGAATACCACCTACGGGAGCTTTGATCTCTTGCACGATCGGAGCGTCATCCAAAATCACCGTGCTCTGGTTCAAGTCACACACCCGAGATGAGATTCATCCTCAGTTCAAATCCTGGTTCTACCCCCTTGGAAGCTGTGTGACGTAGAGAAAGTCCCTGAAGTGCTCTGTTCACATATTTCCTAGAAATTGATATCTGCCTCTCTCTACTTCCGCATCTTTCTTTTGTTATCTTTCTCCAGATTTCTCTACTTTTGCATCGACTTCTTTTCCGCCTTCTCTGCGTCTCTTCCTTTTGTTCTCCACACTCACCATCATGACTCGTTCCCTCCTGGCGTAAATGATGCCGTAACTCCACTTCTATTTGCTTCTGCTTTGCATCTTCTTTTCCGTTTGTCCCTACGTGTGTCCGACCACATGTTCTCATTTATGTCGACTTCTTTCCCAATCTTGCTGCTTAACTCTACATTTTTAACACGGCACATCGAATCACTCACAACCTGCCTGAGAGATGATTCGGGTTTTCAGAAAGTTTAATGTAGAAACCCCTGAAGAATTATTCACCATAGCATATTAAGAGCTTGCAATAGTTTCAGTGGTGGGTATGTTTTTTCTTCCAACACAATGAACTTGGGGGGAAAATTTTTTTCATTAACCTCATAGAGGAAAGGCCAGCACTGAACAGCAGAGAAGTAATGTTCTCAGCCTCAAAGACACAAAAATGAGATTGCTTCCATTTCTGCGATTTTTATCTCTAACACATACTACAGTACGAAACCTTTATGAGAAAATCCATAGGCACCATTTGTTTGTCGAAGGTGCGTATTCGAGTGGGGTACTTTTCAAAAGGTCTGGCATCTGTAGGAACAAATGATAGATAAGAAAACAGTTTCCATAGTTACGGGGGACAAATCCTCATTTGGCATTGGGGAAAGGCATTCTGAATATACCACAAACGCTAACACTTAAGCTTTTTAAGCCTTCTCTGCAATGCAGACTTCTGTATTATGAGCGTTTTTCCGACCCCTTTAAGACTCAGGTACTCGGTCTTCCCACTCGGTGAGCTCATACCTTATGCTTACATTTTAATATTAAACATGAAACTTCAACGGAAAACACTGTGCGGCCCAGGAAGGAGGAAAGCAAGCAAGGAGGTCAGGTGCTTCTTATAAACAGTAGCAACTTCAGGTCTTAGCTGTTTGAAAGTCACATTAAAAACACACGAAGCTGGCCTGCTGACCTTAAAACCCCCAATGCCACCAAAGTACAGAACACTTTGAAAACTGCAGTTCCTTCTCCCAGCAGAAGAGCAGTATCAATAATGTGTGATGGAAAATACACACCTGGCGGTCACCAGGTGAACCCTGAAAACCTGCAGATTATGTAACAAGATTGAAGGTACAAGGACGAGACTTAATCCTTCACTCTCCTTCTGCTGAGTGGGCGTCACCGAAGCAGAGGTGGCACCCCACTTCTCGGCCACAGGGACAACCACGGGGTCTTCGCATGGCTGAGACGAGGCAGCCCCTCAGGGCTTGGCACACTTGTCACTGTGGGAATGGACCAGTGGCTCAAGCCAGGAAAATCTGAACCCTCGCCGTTAATTTTCTTCCACGGTTCTTGATAAAGAAATTGCTTCTCTTGTCAGCTTCACCAGCTAAGGGATCAACATCAAGAGACATTTTATAAAGCAGTGAAAAGTGGAGTCCTGGATCCCACCGTACCTGAAACCTCCCCTTCGGATTTTGGCATCGCAAATGCGTGTCAGTTACTCCCCTTCTGCAACTATTTCGAGTTGGATTTCTGTCACCGAAAGGGTCCCAATCAGGATATGCTGAGGGCTAAAATCAAGACCCTCAAAGTAAATAGCTGCAAACAGCAAATGTAGACTTCTACAGAGTGAGTGCTAGCCATCCTGCCTGGTGGTTCTTAAACATTTGCGGGTCAAAGGGAACTTTCACCCCGAATGATCTGAGAGTAACCTATGAAAGTTCCGATCGCCTCTTTGTAGAGAAAATGCAATCTCAGAGTAGAGAAGACTGGGAAGATTTTAGTTTTATTTTTGGTTTGATTTGTCACGTGGCTTGAGAATGACCGAAAAATTATATTAACTTAAAATAAGCCATTTGCTTCCCCGTGGAAGAGAAATTGAACGTGTTGGATTAGACCCTAAGAGGAACAGCTGCATCTGCAGGTTTATCCGCTGGACACGACCTCTGTGAATGACCCTAACACCCATCAGTGTCAAGCAAACCACAGCCTTAGCTTATACTGACGGCAGGTCGCCCAGGGCACATTACTGAGCGTTTAAAAGCAACTATACCACTGCACTTTAGAATCTGCACTTCTCGTCTCGATGCGGATTGAAATCGCAAATTCCAGATCCCGCTGAAGCATATTCAGAAATACTGATTGAGCACCTGTCACGGGCTGAGGGCTCTTCTACGCATCTGAGACACAGCACTGCAGAAAACTATAAAAGCCCGTCTTTTACGTGACTTGCATTGCAGAGGGGATGGAAGGTAATGAATGAATGAGCACGGAATATGTCAGCTAACGGGGATCGGCGGGAAAGGCAAGCAGCACACAGGGAATGGAGGGTAACGGGGCTGGTGGGGGGGGAGATAGTTTGGCACGGCGTGCTTGGGGACGGTCCCTCTGGAAATGGTACATCTCGGAGGAAGTGAGGCTGTGAGCCATGTGGCTACAGCCTGAGACCGAGCACGGGAAGCAAAAGGAACAGAAATGGCAAAGAGGAAACTTCCTGAGCTTCGGGTTTGACAGTGACGTTCACAGAGCTGCAGAGAGGCAGGTGACATTGTGGCCGGAGCACAGAGATGGGGTCGGCCAGGAGAAACGGGGAGCCGCTGCGGTCAGAGTGTGGGGCGTGGCGGGGGTGGGGGAGTTTGAGTGACGTCCAAGGACTTGATTTTACTCTGAGTGAGACAGAAATTATTAAAGGGTTTTTAGAAAAGCTATGACCTGACTCGGTATAAAACGATCCGTCAGCCCGACCTCAGAACGGAGGCCATGAGCCAGGGTTGGGGCCAGAGGAGAGAATCAGGAATTTGTTTTTTTAACACATAAAGCCGGAGATGTCCGTGATGCCTCCTGACAAGTGGGCATTCGGGTATGTGGGTTCAGACTCCCCTACAGTTCTGGGGGAAACAAAGAATAAGTTAGGGCTGCATAGAAATTGGGGAGTTATCGGGAAATAAAAAGGATTTAAACCTGTGGAACAGGACGAGATTAAATGTGGAGTCAATCTATAAAAACAAGAGTTTATGCGAGGACCGAGCCCGGGAACGGTGCACAGGTTAGTATTTGGGGAAAGCGGGAAGACTCCCCAAAGTGCTGGAAAGGCCACGGCCGTGAGCTCCAAGGGATCCCAATGCTGCTGGCGTCCTGGGGTCACGTCGGGGAAAGACATTTGAGGTCACTTCGGACGGAGCCGATGAGACAATCCCGGCGCGGGCGGGACAACGTCTGCCGCGCCTGTCAGCAGGCGGGTGTTGGCAAACTAGGCCAAAGTTTGCAGGAGCGGGGAGAGGGACGCTTTTCGGGGGTCGATGCACGAAGAAGTCGGGGTGTCAGAGGGGAGCACAGCGTGCATCGTGCTCACATGGGGCCGCGTGCGCAGCCCGGCCGATCGCCTCGCGCCGCCTTGCGCGCAGACGCGAACCCTGTGGGTCCGTAGCCATGGCAACGCCGCCCGCTTGGTTCTCACGCTGCATCCCGCGGCATCCCCAGGACCACGGGGATGAAGGACGGAGTCGCACACGTCCGCCGCGTCGGCCCTTTCCGCGAGACGCGCCTCCGTGGGCGTAGCAACGGGGACCAGCTCCTGGAAGGCGCTTCTGTCTGTCACTCAGCGTAATGGGAACCGAGGTCCCTGGCTGCGCGCCCAGCACAGGTGTTGGAGGTTGGATGAGACGCGGGAAAACAGAACGGAGCGCGCAGGGACGAGCTGCAGGGAACCTCGAGGGTGGGACTCACCATTCACAGGTAGGTCACCTGGCACGCGGTGTGCTTTACGCCAGCGCCCTGGACGCTGCGTCGGCCAGGTGGACGGCTTCCTGGTTCTTCCACTGGAAAGCAGACACCACGCCAGGTGAGAGGCAGGAAGGGCGGGACCACACATCAGGGCATGGACCACACGAGGGGGGAAGAGGGGACCTTTCAGGATAAATGGAATCCTCTGGATATTTCGTGGTGCCTCGGACGTGTGTGTGGTACCATCTCCCAGCAGCCTATGACTCGTACCCAGAGCAGCCCCGTGCACCGGCCGACACAGACATCTTGTCCTCACCTGTCAGGTGAAGGCCTCGGACATCTTCGGCGTGTGCACGGTGGCAAGGAGACAGAGAGATCGTGCAGAGCTGAGAAACAGTTACCAGGTGGCCCACCTTCGTGACAGAAGGTGCTGTGGCTACAGTGGTGGATCAAGGTCGTGGCGGATGAAGGGCTGGCAGTTGTCATTGGGTGCAGGGGACTCTTGCATGTGTCTGGGCCTTTGTGAACTCGCTGTGAGCATCGTTGAAGTGGGGGGCGCAAAGTAAGGGGACCCCAGGGGTCCTGCGGGATGGACGCTCTCCTGCCTGGAGCTGTTGGTGTTGCTGTACGTGAACCTGCCCAGCACCTTAAGAGTTATAAGTCCACCTGACACCTAAGGCACCCGTTTTTTGGGGGGGATGGGGGGTGGGGGAAAAGGAGTATGTGTATAATGTACCTTTTTAAATGTATGGAAAGAATCACATTTAAAGAAAACTTCCGATAGTGCACCCTTCTGTCAGGCTAACGGTCATTCTCTAAGAGGAAGTAAAGTCCAATTCAGTTCTTAAAATCGGAATTTTCACAGGCTTAGTTTTTCTTTGGCAGCTAAAATTTAAAAGAAAAAAAAAACCAGTGACGAGCGTTGGGGAGGGTGTGGAAATATTGGGACGCTCGGGTGTTGCTGGTCGCAGGTAAATTGGTGCGGCCACGTTGCAAGGCAGTCTGGGAGTTTCTTAGTGGTTACAGCTGGACTTAGGCCTTGACCCAGCCATTCCACTCCTAGGTATATACCCAGGGGAAATGACAGTCTGCACAAAAATGTTATTCGTAAGAGGCAAGAGGTGGCAACAACCCAAGCGGTCATGGCTGGATGAGCGGGAAAAGGGCCTCCAGCCACACGGTGGATACGTGAGGCACAGAATCAGGCTACGGTGTGGCTGATCTTTAAAAACATGATGCTAAGGAGAGAATCCAGACAGGAAAGAGCGGTCTCTTGTTACTCGACTTCTGAAAAGTGTCCAGAAGCGGCAAATACCCCAAGACGGTCAACGGGAGCCTGACGTCGGTTGAAAGGACAGAGGATGGAGGTGGCTGCAGGTGGGTTTAGGGTTTCTTCGAGGGAAGATAAATGTTCTGAATTCAATCGCGGCGGTAGATATACACCTGTGATTATACCGGAAGCCACCGAAAGAAACACCTTGAAAGTGACCATTTTCCGGTGTATGAATTGCATCTCAACCAACTGGTTATTAAAATAAATTGAGGCAAGGTATTCTTCTTTGGAAAAAAAAAAAAAGAGGTTAACTGTGCTTTATTTAAGTGGCTATAAATGTGATAACTAATATATACTAGTTAAGCCGTTGATCCCCTAATAAAATAATGGGAAAATGCACGTGCAATTTTTCCAAGTCTGCAGAAAATTTCTAATGTCACAATTCACTTTTCCCTCGCTGTTCTGGCATGCACAGACCTTAGCTGGGGATCAAACTGACCAGAACGATCAATTCATTAAACTGGTAAGGACTCAAAGGAAAAGGATTGATATTTATATTTGTTTGTCCCTCAGTGCACTGCTAATGTGGTTTGGACAGCATCGCCTCTACCCTTCAAAGCTCCTTATAGTGACAAAAGCCCAAAAGAGGCAAATAGATTGACAAATGAATTCCATTAATTAAATGAAAGGAGAAATTAAAGGGTCGATAGACAGGTGGCATTGGTCTTCATTACACCTGTAGCCAATAAGTCTTCATATTATCAGAGAGCAAGGCAGGGACCTTGAAAGGTCACTCGGCACCGTCAAGAAAAATCCTCAGGCGGGGTCTCAGGAGGTGAGTCCCCTGCCTGTCCCAGTTCCTCACATGTTAGACATTGGACTGTCCCCTTTCTAACGGAGGGGAGAGACATCTGAAAGTGGGCAGCCCAACTACACAGCAGCATAAGGACAGCAGCAACACATCAGGAAGGGGGGACAGTCGGCTCGCAAACCGACGTGGAGGTGTCGACGGGGCGGTGACAAAATAAAGGGGGGGAGGGTGCCCCGGAGCGG
Organism: Eidolon dupreanum; assembly: GCA_028627145.1. Classification (NCBI taxonomy): domain Eukaryota; kingdom Metazoa; phylum Chordata; class Mammalia; order Chiroptera; family Pteropodidae; genus Eidolon; species Eidolon dupreanum. The sequence goes on along the minus strand of CM053505.1, from coordinate 326,923 downwards.
GCGATTGTATGCACATAACGGTCAGATCTCATTTCTGCTCTTATTTTGGATGGTGAGAAACCAACTGCAAAGGA